>OZ025282.1:3622130-4059630 GCA_964019165.1 Mastigias papua | reverse complement strand
CGCCTTCCTTGTTAAATGTTTTGTTGAATGAGCGCCCTTCCCTCGAATGAGCACCTCCTGTTTGCAATGAGCTTGCGTCATCTCTATTGCCGCACAATAGTTCATCCTGCTGCTTCTTCATGACGTATTGTTTTATGCTTAGTGCATTTCCTTTGGTGTGCTATGTTTTCATGCCATTACAAGAGCATCGAAACGACTTGAAAAGTGGAGGGACCTGGAAAGAGGGTCGCGGATGTGTCGGGAATTCTGATTGTCTATGTTGGCTAGAGCATCATTTTCAAAGCTTTTTGAATATGAGCAAGTGAAGAATGGCCTTATATAATACATTCTTCTGTAAAAATGAGTAAAAAGAGTGAAACATATTATTTTTGAAAATAAGTGGAGGGGCCAGTGCCCCCGCCCCCCCCCGGTTTCGATGCCCCTGCATTCCTTTGTAGTTTTATTGCCTCTCATTTTCACTCTTTGGTTTTGTGGAATATGTGCTACATATACTATCATTAGTCGTTAAAAAGTCCCTCTTGCAGGTCGTTATGGTCATAGTGTTTCGGTGTAAAGTAGTTTATTTTTCAGTTGTGCTGAATGTAGTCATTGAACCCAGTCGCTATATAATTATTTTGCTTGTTGATTTTAAATAAGCGCCTCCCTCGAATGAGCGCCCGGATGAGTGAGTGGGCGCCCTCTTGAAGAATTACGTAACTTTGGACGATTCAATAAAAACAGACACCTCTTTCCAGTTTGGTTCTCAACCGTAGAAGTATGAACATGGACCAAAAATCTGTCCAGAACTTTCTTCAGTTTGTTTCAGTAGATATGAAAACTGAGTTCGAGTTTGTAGCTAGGTTAACGTGCATCCTAGGTTGTTTTGGTGGCTGGCATTCAAGCAGAGTTCCTTTCGTACTTTTTTCATTCGTCCAAGATAATCATGAATTGCCGAAAAAGATTAGTCATACAGTAAGTTAGTTGAAAAGGGGATAGACTTGGGTATCATTTAGGATGATTGAATTAGCAGGTGTCTGTTAGCACAAAGAGGACCACGTTAAATTATCCCCCCCTCCCTTCCACCTATTTTCTCTTTTGTTCGGCTACTTACTGCCCTTCTGATATGGTTGTCCTAGCTTCTATAAACTGTATACATATGCACAAGGGGCCTTGAAAGTTAAGCTGCAAAGAGCTGCTAGCCCAATGAACATGAAGAATGGTCATAATGCATCAAGGTTCCATTTTGATAGTTATGTAACCGTGTTTAATCGAAGATATTTCCTATAAATCTATTGTCTTTTCTACAGGAATTTCCTGAACGACCTAGACTTCTGCCCAACTGGGAGAGCTATAGCCCCCTAGCCTCCACTACCCACGCCCATGACTTATGCCAGTAATTAACAGTGTGTCCTCCAGGATATTATGGGAAAAACAAATATAACTTACCTAGTGGTGAATTTTACAATAAGATACATTGTATTATTACTTACCAAACATGCTTAAACTATTAAGAGTGTCATAGGGTACTGAAATATTAGTTGTATGCGACGGAGAAACTCCTTTTGTCACAACTGATTTGATTGAAGTTCTGAATTTTTTCTGTATTATTAATTACCAAACATGCTTAAACTATTAAGAGTGTCATAGGGTACTGAAATATTAGTTGTATGCGACGGAGAAACTCCTTTTGTCACAACTGATTTGATTGAAGTTCTGAATTTTATCGTATCTTTTAGATCGAAAATCCCCAGATCAGGAACCATTGTATTCAATTGTGCCGGACTGGTCGGATGGACTTAAATTCGGACAAGTCAGTGGAGTTGCAGTTGATCGTAAGGGATTTGTGGTTGTTTTTCATAGAGCAGATCGTGAATGGACTCAAAGGTTATTTTTTATTTTCCATTATTTACTGATATATGCACTTAATGGTTGTTCGAAAATCTCAGATTGTACCCGTACGCCAGTGCTTCCCAGCCTCCTTTGACCAGCGGATTTCATTTTCATTTCATAATATTGAAAATTCCATTAACACAATACATTATACTATACAAAACGACAGTTAACAACCTACAATACACAATATGTAACATTGTCTAATCTGCATGAATGACGGAATCTCTTAAAGGGGGACGCTCCCAGTGGTCCGAAAACTATCGAGAGGAGAGCCCCTCTCAGTTATAAATAATGATTTGTTCAACAGCAGTGCACTTGCTTTCCTAGCATATGTTTTCCAGAATTATAAAGAACTTAGAATGTATTTTTTAAGATGCTTTTTAAATGAATATTTAGAAGTTGAATTTCTTAACTCTTCCTGGAGATCATTCCACAGTTTTGCTCCCATATAACAAATTGACTTCAAACATACTGGAGGCTATTTTTATGAGTCAGGTAGACATCTCCTCGATACGAATGCCTTGTATGATACTCATGAATGCTTGAGGTACAAGTAAAGAAATTAACGGATCATATTTTGAATTGAAAATCTCACTCAGAACATCACCCCAAACAATGCCTCATTTAAAGTACCACTAGTTACTCACCTTTGTAAGCAGCAGCAGGTAGATACACAAGACTAATTCATCAACTGTTACTATCTACTCTAAGATCATTACACGTGCCTGTCACTGCGTGTCGCGTACATGGTTAGATTTACTACGATACATTATCTGCGGGAAAAGAGTTTTGAACCAATCAGTTGAAAGTAGACATTTTTCCACAGCACACCTGATGATCTCTCACGGTACAAGAGCGTACCGTGGTACAGTGGTTTTGAAAAACTGCTCTCTATGCCTCAAAGTATTGGCCGAAACTGCGTAGGCGTTATTGGCCCCTCCCCCAAGCCCCCACCCCCTCCTCTACCGCGCAGCTCTAGATTTAAGTGAAAAGGAACTGCCATTCCACCCCTGTCACCCAGATTGGTTGCTCTCAAGTTCGGCTAGGAGATGTTATGCAATTCAATAATGACTGGCATGCTCTCGGTTGCTGAATAACAGGAATTCTATAATTTCGATGAGGTTTTCACCGACAGCGGAACCTTTTTGAGACCCTCATTGATTGATTTTTTGACTTTGTAAAGCAGATCTCTTTTGATAGTTCAAATCGTAAAGGCCCGGCCAAACTAGGAAACATTGTCATATGACATTCGTGTTTTGCAAATGTTTCACGAATCGTTTCCTAGTTTGGCCACCTTGTCATATGACAAAATCGACGAAAACATTTCATCAAACATTACGATCATCAAACATTTCGTGTGACATTTAGTGTTGTATGACAATGTTTCCTAGTTTGACATGATGTCGTCAGACAATTCACTTCAATGCTGGAAAAGTCCATGCGCAGTAGTATGCGCAGTGATGATTTAAGACTGGCATGATAAGATGGCAGCGAAACAAGACAGCGAGGAGCTTCCATCTCCTCCTTCAAGCCCAGGTTTAGAAGATGAAACTACCATGCTATATATGGCTCTATTAAATGCAATATTTCTGTAAACTGTTTGTGCCTCATCCTCATCATTTGCATGAAGGCCTGTGTGTCCTCTATGGCAAGTTCCTTCACCAAATTAAATAAGCCCATTCGCTCCCTCTCTCCCAACCATCAGCAGCAACAACAAAATGTTGTCAGACTTTGTCAGACAAGTTTAGCCACCCTCATTTCTTGTCACAGAAACATACGAAAACAAAGTTTTCGTTTGTGCAACAATGTCTTATGACAAAGTATCCTAGTTTGGCCGAGCCTTAAACGCTGATATTTGATATTATTATCTATTTGAAAGGATTTTCAGCAATTTGATTTACTATTGTTTATGACGACATAATTGGCAAGATCCCTATGCCCTTTAATGACAATACAGCGTATTCACTGAAATGCATGCTTCAATATCAGCTTAGTTTCATTCTCAAAAACGGAGCCTTCTTTACTTACAAACTGGGCTACAATTAACGTAGTGAGATGAAATTATGTAAAAATTCTAGTTTGAACTTAAAATTGATGATAAGTCAAGGTGAAACCCCTTACTAGGAGCATTTATTTGCTGGGGTTTGCATTTTATCTTGGCTTACCATTTGGGTCTATTTGGACTTGTATGAAGGTCCCGGGTGGTCTTTTCATACAAAAGAGCTTTGTTGTATTGTGACCATTGTGTCACAAGGGATCCAACAAGAGATTTTATTGCAGTAAAAGAACACATATGTTGAAATTAGCGATAGAACAGGCTGCAATTCCGATAAATATGCTCCTACTACATGACTGTCTCGTCTTAAAAATAAGGGATGCAATAGTAGCCTACGTATATGAACCAGGTTTTTAAGAAACTGCTAGCCTAAAATTGTCACTTCAAGCTTCATGCACATAAGAACCTATCTAGGCTAGACGTTTGAGCTAGGTTCTTATCAGTGAAGTTGCTGTAAAAGTTTATTGGTAGACACTGCTGGATGAAGATCATGAGCTATTTAAAATGAACTTGATATAACTTCTTGTCATTCAAACTTCTCTATGATATTCTTACTATATATTGTATAGTCAGCATTAAAATCTGTTGTTATACTTTTTTAGCGTGCTAGTTTTTAATTTCTACCTTTCTTGTCATGTAATTCTAAGAGGAGACCACACATATTTTTGGACAGAAGTGTGGAAAAGTTATTTTATGCCCCGAAGTGTGGAAGAGATATGGAGAAAAGTTTTGCTACTAGTACTGATATACTTTTCAAAACGAAAAAAGCGTCACAGTATCAATAACGTAGCTTATTATATTCCATTTCAGTACATTTCATAGCGACAACACGTTCAATGGGAATCTAGGACCAATTAAAGAAGACACTCTTGTTTGGCTGAACGCAAATACTGGGAAAATCGTTTTTAAGTGGGGCAAGGACAAGTAAGTGTACGCTGTGATTTGTTTGTAGCTTTCCTTCTCGAGGACATTGCCATTATCTTCTTCTGTAGCGCGAAAGTCTAACGCCACATTCAAGTGTAAGGAATCTTGTGTTTTCTTGTATTATTTTTTGAGCCTTTCACATTCCTCCACGTCAACCTTTGATGTTGTCCCCCCAGGCTTTACTTCTTCTTCCCGTCTTGTTTTTCCCCAATAAACTCATTGTACTGGCGCCATGATTATGCTTTCAGGTCTCAGTTTCCAATTTATAAATTTGCTACCTCTCTTCTTTCTAATCTGTTTAACAATGGCATCTTTGCCCTTAACACCAATCCTCCCTTGGACCCATTTATTCGTTTTTCATTGAGATAAATAAAAAACAGATAATGATTTCTAGATGACTGGTTCATTCGGGCATTCTAACCAGAGCATCGAAGATATTTTCAGGAAACTGTACCTTTACATTTGATAGGAAGGTCGTTTCAAAGTCAGGAAGAGCTTGGTGCGGGTGAGGTCCATCCATTCTAAAATCTAAAGGTTTTGATGTCGACCCAGTTAAATCAAATAATTAAGTGCACAACTGAGGTACACATTCGATGATCTTGTACACTGCACATATAAAAACTTTCCTCTACACACCTTAGATCTCGGATATAATTACTCTACTTTCCATAAGGAGTAGGGAATGACCAACCTCCCGTCTCTTTTCCACTATTCGATCCGCTGTACACCTTTGTCGACAAAACCTTAGAATTGTTTAAGCACCTTACTTATCAGTTAGACTGGCCTCACATGAGAGAACGCAGACTGATATGAGTTTCAGATCTGTCTGTTATTTGACCTTTTTCTCCCAGAAACATTTTCAGACTAATGGTATTAGCTGTTAATAAATATTCCAGGTTCTATTTACCCCATGGATTGACAGTGGATCATGCAAATAACATTTGGCTAACAGATGTCGGTCTTCACCAGGTCTGTGGCACTATGATTGTCTTGCCGTGAAGGTTTCTTTCGTAACGATAAAAGTCTTCTATTTTCTGACATATTGAGCGTCTTTAGGCTAAGTTTTTAAATCGATAACTTCCTTGTCTGTGTATTGTTTCTCACAAGTTCTTTGATAGCATTGATTGAATTTTTACTTTAAGTGCCATTGCATTATCATCGCTCTATTTCAAGTCAGAATAAGGAAGCAATTCACTTCCTCATCTCACATTTCCCTTTGGCTTTATCTGGCTTCCTGCTCAAAGTACAAATGTTTGAAATATTTTACGAGAACATGCCCTCGACATGCAAGCGATGATTTACCGTGAAGTGAAGAGAATAAAATGAGATGCTAGACCAAGTGGGGGAAGTCAAGAAGGTGGGGACCCAATGAAATTTTTGACACCGTGTCCTTTACTCTGGCTTAGTGTGCATCTCCCATATCTCCCAAATAACGATAAGGAACTTTGATAATTTTGTAACACAATTTTTCTCTAAAGCAGAGCGCTCGGTGGAAAATGTTTTGAAGAGTATCCTTCAGTTCAATATTAAGGGAGGGGTCATTATTTATGACCGGGGTGGTGGGGACTGAAGATATAATGGCGTGGTAAATGAAAAAATTAAGCTGTGTTAGGTGGGATAGCAGAATAGTTTATTGCATTTTAAACACCTGTAGTATGCCGCTCTCGCTGTACTAAGTTCTTTCGTAATCTATAGTTATCATTTTTACTATTTGCCATGCGTTCACTGAAGAAGTTTGCGCTCTTCCAGATTCCTTAATTGTCTTAATTAGTGCTTGTAGTTATCTCTGAAGAATGGGAAATTTGTTGGTCTTAGGAAAATGGTAGCACTGAAATCATGAAAAGTTAGAAAGTTTCGGTTCTAGGCCGGAAAATCTTGTACAAAGGTGTATTCTATATCTCCTCTGCGGAGAACATCTCAGACAGATATAAAGGTGAGATTAGAAGAATTCCTCTAGGGCTTCTCCGCCATATCCCCTTTGATCCGGGGCCCGCACTGACCGTGTTTTCCTTTTTAGGTATTCAAATACAATTTATTGAAAAGCCGCAGTCCATTATTGGCCCTTGGTAAACCTGGCAGGCCGGGTAGTGATTCCAAGCATTTTTGCAAGCCAACTGACGTTGCTGTGGATAGGACCGGTGTCTTTTACGTGGCTGATGGGTATGAAGTTGTTTAGTAAATACAGTCAACCTCGCATAATTCCGATCACACGGGACTGGCTGATTTTGTCCGGATTCCAGAAAATCCGGATTACGTAGAAACTTTTTCAGTGTTGCACTTTATTAGGAAACTAATTGGACTTAGCAATTCTGTCCGGAATATATACAAAAATCCGCATAAAACCAATCCGAATTATGCAACGTTGACTGTAGTTTACTATTGTTTCGTATTTTTTTGTCAACGAATTAGCATGTAGATTCTGTACTCGTGGCCAGTGGTGCTTTGTTGAAATCTAGAAGGGCCCATATGGAGAAGGGCGAATCTTGCCAAGCAGTCATTTATTTCTTTAACTAAAGTCTGCGTGAAATGAGGGTATTTACATTCAAAGGTAGAGCGCAGTAATGTGATAAAGATCTCTAAATAGCATCCATTATATCATCACTGGAATGTCAAAATAGATGGCCCACCCAGTTCGTTAAAGTTCAATTGGAGAAGATATTGAGGAGGTAGCATTTTTGAAAAGAATAAAAAGCTTATGTACCAAGAATTTGATTATGTATTTTTAGCGGCGCGGTTTGTAGATGATGATCTTTTGTTAATTTTTCATATTGTTTGCTTTTAAAGGCATTGTTTTGTTGGAAATTGTCGCCAGCTTCCACCCCTCCCCCCAACAACCCCTTCCCGGCGCCATTGCTCAAACCAGTCTGTATTCTTTAGGAATACTTATTTTGTATTGTTTGTTCTCGCATACTTAGTTGAAACGACCTGCAGAATCTCTGCATGCTCGTTGTAAGGGAGCGTCGCTTTTGATAGCAGAATAATACATCCATGGACTATATGTTTGAGAATATGTTGGGGCATGAATATATATTGGCCTTAACAGTATTGGGTCTCAAGCCAATCTCAAGCCAGTTACTCAATTCTTTTCCTTTGGTGTTTTGTTACAAGACTTACCTTTCCACGACCCCCTGAAAAGCAGACATACAATTATTCTTAGGACCACCACGTAGAGAGACTTTGAAATGATATGAATGAATGAATTCCACAGTTATAGAGTGCTTTTTGTTCAAAAGATCTCGATACATATACCTAGCTATTTGACCGCTTTCATGCTCCATTATTACCAGTATCATAGCAGACGTAAGTCAGTATTCACAGATCTTTGACCACTGCAAATACTGGGCCATTGGTTCAATTGGGCCTCTTCCTGATCCAATATCCAAAATCAAAGTTTTAGGTTTATAGCCTACTAGCTTGACCCCTGTTTGTATATGGCCTACTAACTTTTTCTCTTGGCCTATCAACTTGGCCTATCAACTTGGCCTAGCAACTTGGTTTAGCAACTTGGTTTACCAACTTGGTTCCAACTTGGCCTACCAACTTGGCCTACCAACTTTGCCTCAAAGGGAATGGGCCGTCAAACGGGCTTGGCTCTCAAGTCAAATTTCTGTAAGAGATCCCTTGATGATCACGAGACGACTGGCCCGGACTGGCCAGTCGGTTTGTCGGATGATGCCTGCAGGGCCTCCTTCAATTTTCTTTTTCTAGGGCCCCTTTTCTGGAAAGAGTTTTTATGAGATACACGTTTTTTTTATAAGAACACCACTTTTTCGTCTGAGCTTCAATTTTCTTAGCTTTTCCTGAAATTGAGGTTGAGATTTTCTTAAGATTTTCTTAACTGATATTAGAGCAAACTGGCTAAAGAGGTTACCATTATAATAGGTTATTTGGGCAACTAGAACATGGACATATCATTACTTACAGACAGGCCAACCAATTATAAGATAAATCTATCATATTTTGCAATAGATTTACATTTTTGAGTGTAACATTCAAGTGTTTTAAATGCAAGCTTGTACGTAATTGCTCATATATTCTTACTCAACCGAATTAATTTGATACTGCTTTCTAGATAGGACAATAAACATCTGATAATAATTTGGTACTCTGGAGTCTGTGATCTGCTCAGCTTTTCGACAGAAAGACTTGTTCCATCCCAACAGAAATCCTATGTTGTTATCCGTGGCCTATTTTTCACCTTCCCAGATACTGCAACAGCAGGATTATGATGTTTTCACCTCTTGGACAGCTTTTAATGGAGATAAATGACAAAAAATTAGCCGACTCTTGTAAGTTTATTTAAAGTGAGCTATTTTTTTAGATTTTTCAATCAGTCGGTAATTCTCGTTACTTTTTTAGCGAACATAGTGAGTTGGTTGGATCACATGGATCTTTTTGTCACGTGGATCTCTTTGTCACGTGGATCTTTTTGTTCAGTTTTTCTGGTACATTTGACATTCGATAGCACGGATTCTCATGGGAATCGGATGGTCGAGTTATCTGATGTCAATTATACTAAGACAGCTTTTTGATAGCCCCCTAGACGCATCTTTTGCCCCTCTTTGTTATCCCATATGCCCATGAAAATGAAGCTGCAAAAATTAGCGTCGGAAAGACTCAGCAGTTGTATGGTAGTGAATTTTCTATGCTTTTTGGGTGTTTGAATTAACAACTGGTGCAATTAGTCCTATTCGATTTCTACCTTTTTTATGTCATTTGTCGCATGCTCTGGAAATTTCAACAAATATATTTGCTCGTCATGTTCCTTTATTTCAGCAGAATTCTTTTTCATTTCCAGCTCTATCCTTGTCTCCCACTTCATTTAAAATTCCTCACAGTGTGAGTCTTGATGAAAAAAATCAAGAACTTTATGTAGCTGATCGTGAAAATGGGCGTATCCTTGTATTCAATGCATTAAACGGGAAACTGCGTCGTGCCTTGGCAGGAAAGTTCAATACGATATATGCGATTTCATACAAAGGTACACAATCTTGAATTGGTTTTAGTTTTGATTTCTTAAATCTGCGTTTCAGTGTTAAAGGAGTATTTTGTATAGGAATGTATGAACAAGTATACTTGTAGATATAATATTATTTATATTTTTGCATATCTATCACTGACAAGCCTAGCCGCAATTAACCCCAATAAATATATATATATATATATATATATATATATATATATATATATATATATATATATATATATATATATATATATAATATTAATTCGGCTAAGGCTGACATAGGTAAATACTAAGTCATGAGTGGGCTACCACAATTGGAAAATTTATTTTGGCCCCAGTGCGGATTCGAACTCACGATGTTTAGATCAGAAGACTCCTGTGCTAATCAATTGCGCCATCCAGGCACTTAAAAAAGAATAGCGGTGGAATCTTAAGGTCATTCTATCATGAGTCCCTCAACGCATCTAGGGCCTTCTCTATGTTTCGGCTATAATGCCTTCTTCAGAGCCAAGCGTACTTCATAATATTAATTCGTGCCTGGATGGCGCAATTGATTAGCACAGGAGTCTTCTGATCTAAACATCGTGAGTTCGAATCCGCACTGGGGCCAAAATAAATTTTCCAATTGTGGTAGCCCACTCATGACTTAGTATATATATATATATATATATATATATTATATATATATATATATATATATATATATATATATATATATATATATATATATATATATATATATATATATATATATATATATATATATATATATATATATATATATATATATATATATATATATATATATATATATATATATTATACATTATGTATATGCATGCTATTGTCAGAGCTATTAACAGAATCCTGGTTCCATCCACGAGATTTTCATTTCGAAAACATTTGAAAGAGTATCTTAGGTATTGCTATGGTATTCCTAGGTGAAAAGGAAAGTGTCCAAATTCCCCTGTTTATTCCAACCAAACTCTTGGCAAGTTTCCGCACCCTCCCCCCCGCCCTCCACAATTATATACCATAGAGCATGTACCTGTTTGGATGCTAGTGCATATATGCAGTTTATTCATCTTTGTATTTATTGATTCAATTAATATTTTTATACTTTCGTCCACCTTTTTACAGACGGCAAAGTTCATGGTATCAGTGGCCCAAACTCACCGCGTGGCTTTACTTATGATGTTAGGAGTGAGACAGTTGCTCTTTGGGCGGTATGTTCCATCTTCTTGATTTACAGATTTTATTGGATATGACGTAGGGATCCCGACGACATGGGTGTGGTACCTAAGGATTGGGTGTGGTTTTTGATTTCACAGCCTACATTTTCAATATGCTTCTAATACTGCCGACAGCATGCTAGACACCTATTTAGGGTGTCTGTGGATGTTGCAATATTTACAGACGAGCCGCATTGTTTAGCGAGAAATCATATGATTGCCGGTGAAAGGCAAGTTTTACCGACGAAGTGCTTTTGCAGGGGGTTTGATGCCTCTCAGGCCCCCCTTGCGACCGAACTGATTAACTTATCGGCTTATGTCATACAGGGGACGCAGGTTTGCTTTTCATTTTTGGGGAGTTTTGAGCAAAGTAATATTGCAGTGTTTGGACTATATCTTTCGTCTGTCCGCAACTTACCGTCCACTCTGATCAATTATGTTCGAGCCTCTGGGGCCAACCCTCCAGTGGATACTTTCATGGCATCCAAAGCTATGATGATTTGTCATTTTAGTGCATCTTTAATCAATACTTTACCTTTGAAGGAATTCACCCTTCCACACGATATTGCCGTTTCAAGGAATGGCAAGGAGATCTATGTTGGTGAGATTGGACCGAACAAAATTTGGAAGTTCAAGAAAACTAATAAATAACTACTGTGTATATTAGGGGTGTTTTTTAATTTGAATGGTATTGAATTTAGAATTTATTCTGTTAATTAATGTACAATAGGCACTAGTATAGTAGGGGTTCATTGCGGCTAGTGCAGATAATGTATTCGTAATGAAAGTATGAAAGTTTAACGGGACTAGGAGGATATTAGGGCTATTCCCCTACCTTTTATTGTTAATAGCTTACAAATTTATTTAGTACTTTAATAATTAATGATAGATTTTTATTGATTTATTGCGTCAATACTGATGCAAACTCTATATGAATCAATGATTTCGGCATTGAAGAATACTTTTGTGTCCATCTTGTTTTGTTTTCTTTTCCATCCACTCATTTATTGACATGATGAGCTGGCATCATCGACATGGAATAGATTTATCATAACCTAGATTCACTTAGCATTGTGTGTATATTTTATTTATTTTGGTGATGGTGAAGAGCTATTAAAATTATAAACTCGATCCTAATTATCTTCTGCTACGTTGTCCAGCATCATTTTTTACTTTCACAGGCAGATATCACACGCTTCCCGCAATAGGTAGTATGGGGGTGTCGTATCCCCCTCCCCACTTTTTGCACAAGCTGTCGGTAATTTGTTGGCTTGTCAGTGAGAGTTACCATACCAACCATGGCTTGTCGGTAATAGACCTTTTTTCTGTTGCGGCTGCGGTCTTTTCTTACAATGCATGGTGCCTTTTTCCAGCCTTTCGGCAAATTTCTTTTCCTATACCAGTCACTCGAAAGTCCTTCGGCACGCCAATGGTAGAAAAATACCTTGGCGAGGTAATAAGACAGGAAAAATATGTATGGCCAGCTTCTAATTTGTTTTTTTTCTTGTACGAAGACTTGATTCACACTATAGGCCTAGGTGTTTCTGTTTGTTTATAGTAAATAGGATGTTTTGCACGCTAAAAACCTCTTTCTTATAGCAGTGCCTATTCTGTGGAAAATTTCCGAGAATACACTATGTTACAGTGCCGAGAATACACTTTGGTGCACTGTTTTGCAAGTTGGCAGCGCTCTGTAAGGACTTTTTGACTGTTATGCCCTGCAACCCTCAAAAATTGCAGATATTGCCCTCTATTGCTTGACATTGTGCAATACGGCTAACGTTCTTTCTGGCATGCGATAAAGTTTTAAGAAAAGGTTATCATACGGAATGATAGTCAAATAGGATAAAAGTCTTAAGAATTTCAACATCGTCAAACAGCATATGCGTAAGAGGCGGGGAGCGGGGAGTGCTGCAGGCCCCCCTCTCCGCAGTATAGCAAAATCCATTCCGTTCGGGCAATTTCTTCTGAAAGAACAATAGCTTTCCTGAAAATATCTGTCAATATGGCTAGGCAACTTCTTTCAGGCAACAGATGAGTGACTTGGACGGACAGCTTGCAGCCCCGTAAATTTAAAGTCCCTCTACGCCCATGTCTGACAATGATCATTCTTTTAAATTTCCAAGACCAAACTCTGGTTTTCCAAGACCACATAGTGTGGCCAAAACCTCTCTAAAATAGGCACGTTTTTAAAAATCTTTGAAACAATTCAATAAAATGCTCTGCTTCACCTTTTCTTATTGTTAGAATATATACAGGGCCTTCGCGAGAATGCTGCTTCTGGGGGCCGTGAAATAAAAATTTGCCTACGATATGGGCGTGGCATCAAAGGATTGGCTGTAGTTTCTAATGGCAAAACCGACACTTTTCAATATTCTTCTAGTGCAGACAGGCATGGTAGATATCTAGTTGTGATATCTGTGAAAGCTGCAATAGTCAACGAAAAGCCGCAATATTTAGTGAGAAATATGATTTGCCGATAGAAGGCAAGTTTTGCCGACGAAATGCTTTTCCAGAGAGGATTTAATGCCCCCACGCTCCCACTAACAACTGGCATGAAACTACGACCATCAAAAATGGAAAAGGTCTGTTGCTGGTCTGTTTATCCCAGGCTTAAAATGTTCTTTGCAAACAAGCAGTAATTTGCAAATAGAATTTACTCTAGTGACGTTTTATTTGAGAACTCAACATTGCAGTTACCATCCGTCATCATCACGACCATCGGCTTGTCACGTCACTTGTAGTGGATTGCATCCACGGATTCCTTGATGCCACTGCCTTTGTCTATTTGTGTATTCTCTTTCTTTGTCTATTTGTGTATTCTCTTACTGGGAATCAACTCGCGTGATGATCTTTGCCTATCATTCTTGCTATATGTTATATTTTCATATGTCATACAAAGGGTTGCCCTTCTGCAGAGCTGATTTTCAAGTTGTCCTTAAAATGATACAATTTACAAAAGTATTAAATAGATAATACTGGAAAAAGCCACCCCCTGTTAAATCGCATCTAAGGTTCTTAAAGTTCCGTATTACAAACTTTTATAATACAACAGCTAAAAAAATGAAAATTTTTATAAAAAAATTTTTAACCACTGGATACCTAGCAATGATGTCTGCTTAAACTCAGCTGAGAGACGATTCACCAACTTAACTGCTCTGTAAGAAAAAAATGTTTGCCCATTTGCTGATTTGTTTCTTGGACAATCTCTGGTCTATTGCAGTATTGATGAGGTTGTGGGAAGCTAAGTGTGGGTTAGCAGTGAAAGGCCCACAACGGTATTCTGGAGCCAACTCATGTAAAGATTTACAAGCCATTGTTTTAGTTTCTTCATTTATCAGTTCTTTAATGGTCTTCCATCCAAGCTCTTGGATAAGTGGTCTGCAAGTATTTGATATTACTCTAGCAGCATGACTTTGAGGTCTTTTCAGCTGTGTAGCTTCTATTGAACCACAGCATCCCCAAACAGAGCAGCAATATCGAAATTGGGGCTCCACTATACTTCTGTAGACAGTCATTAAGGATTCTTTTGGTAGGAAAGACTTACCATATGTTAAGAAGCCAACAGTTCCAGCCAACAATAAGAAGTATCTCCAGGCATCTGGAGCCATTAATCACAAAGAGAATTTTAATATTGCAAGCTTTACAATTTCAAATGTTAAAGTTGGTACTTTTAAAAGTTTGAGATTTTAAAAGTTGGAATTTAAAAGTGTAAAATGTAAAACTTGGAATAGTAAAATAATTGCAGTTTTAGAAATGCATAATCTTAAGAATTCGAAATTTTGCAATTTTAAAAGAATTCGAATGTTAAAAATTGCTATTTCAACAAAGTAAAGTGCTAGAAATTTGCAATAGTAAAGGATGTTAAGTTTTACAAATTTGCAATTTTAAAATTTTTACTTATAAAAATTTTGAACTTTTAAGAATTTGCAATTTAAGGATTTTACATTGTAAGTATTTGGATTTAAGAATTTAAAATTTGCAAATGATTAGATTTGCAAATTTTCAAATATTAAAATTTCACATTTTCAAATGTGAAATCTTAAACATTGCAAATTTAAAAGATTTAATATTTGTAAAACTTTAAATTTTTCAAAATTGCAAATTAGAAAATTAAGATTTGATATTTTTATAATTTAAAACTTTTTACTATTCTGAATTTTTACGTTCAAAATCCTCATTTTGACTTTTGAGCATGTTGTGCTTTTGTTTGGTTGAGACAAGCATGGATTTAGTGTTAGCAACAATTACAGTGAGTTTATTGCCCTGTAGCCAAATGTAAAGTTTTCTGAGGTCTTTATTAATAGTCTCATTCAGCTGGGATTTATGACACAGATTGGTATCATCTGCATGCATTAGTACAACAGATTCCTTGACAGCCAATGGAAGGTCATTGATACAAATCAGAAAATGTAAGCGGCCTAGGGATGAGCCCTGAGGAACATCAGTTTCTAGGACCTCAATCTCCTTATCAATGCAAATGACCCAGGAACTGTTTATGCCTAGAAAGGTAAGATTTGAACCAAGAAAGTGCAGCTATAGTGCAAAAAGCTCCAGACATAAAATTTTATGATCAAAGGTGTCAAAGGTCTTCTATTGTGTGAACAAATACCAGACCCAAAGACTGTCCAAGATCTAACCCACTGTACCAGTTATCAGTATTTTGGGCAAGTAAAGGTAGAAGAACGACGTAAAAAGCCTGATTGATCACCTGAGAACAGACCATTGTCTGTCATATACTGGTACAGCTGGTCAAAAGGAACCATTTTGAGCCTAGTGACATGCCGAAGGGCTCTCGAGTGCTTGGGAGTGTACCTCAAAAGAAATATAACGACGGATTTGAGCAAGGCACCTATTCACCCACAAGAGACCATGTCGAGCCCATTTCCTTTTCTTTTCTATGTTGTTCTGGTGACATCTGTAATGGTCTTTAACCATATAGCTGGTGTTTTTAACCCTTATCTTCTCTCTTACTGCATCATTTCTGACCTCTTTTTCGGGTGATTCGAGAAAATTTGCTAGCATTTGAAATGAATGTTTGGTAGAATACTTTTGCCATTTAGAGCAAAATGGTTTTACTTCATGAAGCAGTTTCAGGAGAGTTGAGTTTGGATATTCTGCATGTCGTTTGAAATAAGTTGAAAATTTGATTAAGTGAAAATAAGAATTACCTATAGTAGGAAAATGTAAATGGTAATTAGAAAAATGTAGTAAAAATTAGAGAAATATACTAACGCTTAGAGAGTTGTTCCATTGTTCCTGTTAAAGTTCGCATGACTGTAGGCCCCATTAGAGCATCTGCAGTATGACTTCTTAGATATTCTCAAAGGTAGTTTTCTTCGGAGTCCAATTAGATATATCGACAAAGAAGATTTTCCTTTTTTCTTGAACGATTTTGTTGCTAGAATCGCATTCCTTACGAATTTCATGAAGGCCATAAGAGCAGTTATTTTCATTGTTAGTGCTTCGATATTTATACCCTTTTTTGTTGTGGAGTGGCTAAAAAAGTGCATCCACTTTTTCTTTTTCCACGTTTATTTGGAGGTTTGTCTCTCTACAATTGCAACATAAATTAAATTTCATGAATTGAAGTTTCAAAAGCTGATGTGAATCTGAATTGATTTAAGTATATGATGTAAATTTATTGTGTCATAATGAAGGGACCATAATTTCTTTTATAAAAGATTTGTCAAAGTTACGACTCCTTTTATAGTTCTCTCTCTGTTTCTTTGTAACTTTGCCTCGTCTCTCGCAGCTCTTTTTGCCTCTATGGAGTTGTCTCCCGCAAATCGCATAAACAATAACTATTAGTAAAACTGTAAGTTTAACTGCAAACATTGTTAGACTATTTTGAGTACGTAAGAAATTGAATTCAAAAAAGGGCGCAAAATTGTCAATTTCGTCAGCTTATACAGTACGTGCTACATTGTGGCTACATTCTATTATTTCAATATGGCGTCTGTTGTCGTGTGCCGTTTATTTACTGTATCCAAGAAGGACGCTGCGCACTTTTCGCGCATGTCAAATACTTTTTCCATCTTGCTCTCCGCCTGCGCAAAGTGCAACCGGTTGTTCCCCTCTTAGTTAAAGGGGAAGTAAATTGACGTTGGATGAAAGCCTGCTGTGCATCTTGGTTGCAATGCAAAAACGAAGAAAAAGATGGAAGAAACCTCAAGGGCATTAGAGACTGAGATGAGGAAAGAGAACAAGGTTATTAAAATGGGGTATCTGGTGAAGTCGCCTTCAAAAAATAGAGACAAAGCAAAGTATGCGTTGTATTGGAAATTGCGTTGGTGCGTGTTGCTTCAAGAAGTTTCTGAGGAATTCATGCATTCTGCCCAAGTTTCCAAGTTCGTGTTGTATTACTACGAAGATGAAGAAAGCTATCAGCTCAATGAAGAACCCAAAGGTAGGTATATCCATCGACTGATCATTTAGTCCACTCTTGATAAGCCCTCCACTGTAGTTTCGATTTGCTAACGTACAAGTTCTATACCGTTCTTCGCTGGTATCTCGTGTTCTTTTTTGCGTACTTGGGCTGTTATGTGATCATCCAAGCCAGTCTGACCGAACATGAACCTGAGAAATGATTTTGGTATTGTACAGTCTCTTCCTATTTGTAAAGTAGTGCCCCTAGCATGAAGCTAGTTGGACCCACTGATCTGTAGTTGGACCCAGTAGCAGCACTACAGGGGATCGGGCGGATATATCCCTCCTATTTCTTCCCAGGGTGACTATTCTAGTTTTTACAAATTAAAGGAGAAAAGTTTGATTGGAATGAGAGGTGTCTAGGCAGGATATAGTTCTTTGTTATTTCATAGTTGCATATTTTATTGTGCACTATTGCGATGAGTGGTGTAGCCCTCCAAAAAGTATGGTTTTGAGAAGGGAGTGCCCTGCTGAGGTCCCCTGTCAGTTTGTGGTAGTTCAGCTGAGCCTGTTTAATTTGCCAGAATGATCAGGTATACTACATTTAAACAGGCCCCTTAGCCACGGGATGGCATGGGGTGGCACTTGCCACCCATGGGCAGCAAGATGCCAGCTTTTTGCCACCCCTGAAAATTTTTTTGCAATTTTTTGTTTTTGCCATATCTTTGCAGCTAAGGGGAAATCTCCTAAGAGTTTGGTTGATCTCAACTTTGGCCTTGGGAACTTGCAAGAAAGTCAATTCTTTTCCTGCACACACATTTCCCATGTGATTGTGATAGCATAAGGTATAGAATAAGTTCTCTGATCTTGTACCATGTGATTCCCCCAACACAGTTTTGCAACCCCTGAAACACCAGCCTGGCTATGAGCTTGCATTCAAATCTGTTGCTGCATCTTCCAATCCACCACTTCTACTTTTCAATTCCATTGAGTTTTCTTCAGTAAATCACACAAAATCCATTTTCTCATGCCATTTTGACTTACAGATGTTGGGCACTTCATTATTATTGATTGAGCTTTGCAATGCTTTTCTCTTATTCAGTTTAGCATTTTTGCTCATTCATGGATCTAATAAATTGAAACCAATTCATTTGATTTCTGGTATCATTTGGGCTGCATAGCACATGTTTCTGATTTTCATAGATGTTCAATAGTTTGTAGAAAATATTTCCAATTTTGAAACCCTGCAGTGCTCACAGGGTATTTATTGATTTTCATTGATCTTTGATCTTCTTTTTCATTTTCAATGGTACCTTGCATTCGTAGCTCTATGCCCTCCTATTTGCTTGACAATATCATGAGAATGTCTGTCCACTTACTAGTGTAGATTACTTATTTGCACTTTGACAACCCAACAAAACAAGTATAATTCAAAACATACATAATGATGCACTTGTATGAAGAAAGGCGAGTCAACTGGACAGTAAATTATGGGGTTTTTTCAATAATTTTTGCAATGTTGTAAGTGAGGATATATAGTTCTAATCTGGTGTTCAGGTGTTTTTTTGTTTCTGAGATACTTAGAGTTTATTACCAGACCAGAATTATTGGGGTTAGAGATAGCTGGTGCCCAATGGGAGTGTCAACCATAGGATATTGTGATAGGTAGAAGTGCAACTTTCAGAATTTTTAGAAGCCATGGCCACCATTTTAGGCCTTGCTTTCAGTCTTAGATTTCATTCTGTTCAGCCTCCCAATATAACTGATGACATTTGGCAACTTAAGTAGGGTTGTGCCAGTTTAAGCAGCAAATAGCCATGGTGATATTGATCAAACAGACAATTCCCTGATGATAGTGAATTTAGGAAGTGGACTTTGACTGGGTTACAATTTTTGTAAGCCTTAGTACCGAAGGTTGTGACAAAATATCTTCTCTTCAAAGGTGGATCAATCAATATATACCACTGCCAAATAAAGCAGAGAAGCAGGCTAGAGCATGAATATAACTCATTCACATCTTATTAAATTTTGCAAAAGAAATTATATTTCTTTTGAAATGACCTAGTAGTCCTTAAATGAAAGGCTAATGCTAGGGAAATCTATCTTGACTTACTGATGTGGAGAATCTCAGATAATGCTAAACATTCAAAAGATTCACCCAGAACATATATTTGATAAGTAGCATTGGCTCATCTGGAGAGCAGTTGCAGAGAATTTCAATCAGTTTATGTCACACTGCAATGTTCAGAAACTATGTTGCAGTTCAGGGTATTGGTAACATGAAAAGAGAGAGCACACGGAGATGCAGAAACTTGTATAATTGCTTGTTTCTATACTTCTTGGCACACTTGTACATCATTCAAAGGAGGATGTTGTGGTAGAATAGATACAGGTACATAATAATGTAGGGACTTGGGCATTTAATGCATGAAATCTCATATATGTGTACAAGGAAGCAAACTGGAGGGTGCAAAGTGAAAGATTGAGAAGTGTTGACATTGAAAATTGTTGACACTTTGATTATCAGGGCTCATTTCAAATCAGGTCAATGGGACTTATCCATGAAGTGTTAAGGCCTGTTTACATGGAAGTAGGGTCACCCTCCTAGGTGGGTCACCCTACCAGAGGAGCCAAAACATAGCTCCACTTTACATGCAAACTCAACAAGCTAGGGTCACCCCAGTGGTAGGGCTAGCATAATGGTTCAGTTGCAACTGTCATTGTTTTTCACAGAGTTCATTTAGGCCTCTTTCTGATGGAGCAGGAAAGCTTCCAATGATATATTGGGCACTTCTATATCATTGAAAGATTGGTAAGCATTAAAATAGCAAAGAAGTGTCATGTGGTGTTGCAATTGTCAGGTTTGATTTTGTTATCATTCTTACCTGCTTTGCAATTGCCTTCTGACACTTCGTCTGCCACATCATTAAGATCGAATGTAGGTCGATTGAGGTAGCCCTCCACCTAGGATCGCCCTACCTTGAGCGTTTACATGGCCTAAGTAAACAAAAAGACAATCCTCCTAGGAGGGTCACCCTACCTAGATGTTAGGGTGACCCTACCCCTAGGGTGACCCTACTTGACATGTAAACACAACGATGAAAAATATTAGAGGAGGGTGACCCTACCTCCGTATAAACTGTACCTAAGTGCCTGAAACGTATATTCAAAGCTACATCTGATAGCTTGTTATAGGGATACAGTGGAGGGACTTGGGGGTCTCAGCCACTATTATTAAAATAAAATGAGTTTTCATGTGGCTCAGCCCCCCTTCCAATGAGTGTGTGCTTGTTTGGTGAATTCCTGGCTTACTGCAAACCAATCCTTTACTATGGTATTGTGCATATTTGACTTCAAGTACATATAACTTTTATGAGTAAGCTTGTAAGTATTCAAATTTGAATTGTTTAAAATGAAGCCATGGGTGCAGTCATAGGTGTGGTCCATAGAATAGCCTCTAGCGTAGTCCCCCTTCCCACCTTAATGACTCTTTGGGATGGCACCACTGGTCTGTTGTATGCAACTTGTTTTATCATTTATTGATGCTTTTATATATATAATATATTTATTTGACCCTCTTATTATGTTATAGTGGAACATGACCAGTCCCCTACTTTTAGGTACTATCCGGCCAAACCGATGAGTAACCAGGATATGTGCTATATAATCGCTTGCTTATTTTGTGTTTTTGATTTCTGTTTAGGCCATCTGGACTTATCTCGTTCGAATCAGATCAAAAGCTGCTTCAAGGCATGCGCTGGCTTCGACCATCTCTTTGAGATTGGTTGCTCCAATGGAAAACTCATTAAATTTTCTGCATCTTCATGCACGGCAAAGTTTCTCTGGTTTGATGTTTTGTTCAAGTATATTCACAATACACCGATTCAGGTAAATTTAGACTCCTAATAAATTTTTCTCGTTGTTTGTTAAGCTTAAAAACTATTCAGCGCGTAAAATTCAGTAACTATGTGCACTTTTGGAAAAGCATTAACACTTGCATATCGGCTCATTCCAAAGGTCTGTCATGTGGTTAACGGACTTGCGTCAGATGGAATCCATTTCCTTCTCCTTGTAAGCAAGCGGACATCTATCGAACTGAAACGGTGCTCAAGTGTCCGCATAATAGCTTCGCAAGTCTATTGAGTATCATGGCGTAGTCCGTTGTATTTGGGAGTCTTGTGCGTCGTCGCTGGTTTTCGTGGAAAGGTAGAGGATTGTAGAAAATACGAGTAATGAGTGGGATTGTTACATTGGGTTATAAGAAACTTGTGCCCTACTTTCAAGAGGAGATGTCGTGGTGCGAAGATTCAGATATGGTAGGTATGGTTAGTAACAGGAAGCAGAATGTAACGTTTCTATACTTAAACCTTACTCTATAGCTATTGTAACCGATATTCATGTGCACACTTATAATGTACAGTGCTTTTTGTGCCAAAATTTTGCTGTGATATGGTATTGTACACAGACCCTGTGACAGTTTATATCGGAGCTTGATTAAGTGCCCGGACGCTTGATCGAAGTATCACGGCCGGTAGAGAAATACAAAAATATTATTGTTATTCTGCACTGCTGATTTTCATGGGGCCCCGATTTCAGGTTAAGGTTCTGAAAGAAAGAAGCAACTTCAAAAAATTTAGGACAAGATAGGTGCCAAGTTGTTGCATGAAGTCAATTGTAGCAAAAGATGTAAACACTGCCTCACGTGGGAATCTTTTGACTCTGCACAAAACAAGTAAAATTGTCTACATAGAACTTACTTAATAATATACAGTTACAGCCAAAATCATAGTTTCTAATAGTTCCTTTGATGTTATTGAGTGTCCGAGACTCTTTTATGGAAGATGGCAGATGTTGATCGAATTGCAACAATAATAAAAAGTAAGCATAGATTGTATTGCTTTGGAATAACCATTGATCGACTATTCTCCTACTCTCTTTGCGCGAATGTTTGATTTTGGCTATTAACTAAATTTTTTATTCTTTGTTCTATACAATGCCCTTTCAGCAGACTATTATATTATGAGTAAACAAACTAGAAGTATATTTTCTAAAGAATTAGAGCTACTTTTCCTTGGGGTGGTATTGTTGTCGGTGGAAGCGGTATCAGCTAGGCGTGGTAGCAATAAACATTAGAACACATCTTACGTTTCTTCAAGTTGGAAAACATGAGCAGACATGACAGCAAATACATATTGTGTTATGAATTTGCTTAAACCTGCCTTTCAAAAGTCTTCTACGATGAAAGGCGCTGCCACTGTGAAATTTCTTGAAAGAACTGACTGCGGGCATCAAAGGAGCCGCCTTACCAGTCACCAACAGACGCCTTTTTTGGATTGTAATGAAGAAGTCTTTAGCTGCTAAAATTTATGCTATCTTCAGTGCTACTTCGAGGATTGTTCTTCCAATAACACTTTGTAATTAAATGCTTAAAGGCCGACCTCCATTTGGCCGCGCGTACGGTACGGTCACATCTGCGCATGCTCATTAGCTCGGTATGATCCAATATCCCTGGCCGTCGCGCTCATATTCTGTACGCTTTGAGAGTAGAGCCAAAGCCAACTGTCAGAACGGCCGCTTGTCGTACACAGACAATCATCCAATATGGTAAGACAGCGGAAACTTATTTTAATATTAAACTCCACAGTCATTTCACCGACCGGGCTGGTATTCGCTAAGTACCAGGATTAAAAATGTAAACAAAGGAATTGCAGGCTCAATAAGTGGGTGCCTTCTCATTTCATCAGTTTGTATGTGCTGGACAACTTTAGTCAGTAGTTCCTCAAACGTTGCTGCTTTCAGGCAAAACATTTTGTTTCGTCAAAAACTTTCTCTTCCAAGGATGTTCAACGGCAAATAATTATCTGGTTATTTGCATTCATCTATTCTTCTAAGTAGCCAAACAAGCAGCAGTGGTTGCCTCAGTGTCCTACTTCCATGTTGCTTGCCATATTTGGCGAACTGGTCTAGAAGCAGAGCGTACGCGCGACTACAGCCTGCAAACTCCACTGGGCGTACGCACAGGCGGGAAATCCCTCTTGGTTGTACGGACGCACGGCCTAGTGGAAATCGGGCTTACGAGTTGATAATTTTGCTGAGCGACATTTCGAAGTCATCTTAACAACACTTCATAGATATGAATAGTGTGTATATATATATATATATATATATATATATATATATATATATATATATATATATATATATATATATATATATATATATATATATATATATATATATATATATATATATATATATATATATATATATATATATATATATATATATATATATATATATATATATATATATATATATATATATAAATTTTCTACATGGGATAGATAACAATACGTTGGAGTGTATTTCAATCTATAGGAACCGATGGGTTCGTTCCTATTGCAAAAGCTCTGCGGCGGCCTCTGCAACTGTGATTGATAAGCATTCTCTTCGTCATGCGCAGAAGTCTTTGGCTGACTTCCAGTGTCACATAAGATTTGTTTGTAAGCCTTTCAGTTAGGTAATTTAAGTTAAAATGCTTGAAATATACTTCGATAATTATTACTGCAGGGTTGTATTTCAACACAATAACTCTAATAGGAAAATAGAAAAAGATATGGAGTAAATTACTTGCAATTAATGATGAGACATAGTTGCCTGCCGTAGAGTCTGAGTCTACTGTTCATCAACAAATGCATATACTGCCTGCAAACGATGATAGCATTACAAGCAGATGTTGCAATGGTGTAATTCACCTTTAGTAGCTATCTTTGATGATGGAAATCACTGTATCCGACTTGTGGTTACTATAAAATGTTGCAAACAGACAGTCAGTATTGTATAAATGCTTCCAATGGGCACCCTTCGATGACGCCTCAGCATGGGGACAATGGATACGATCGCCCACCTACCCTCACTTCACGGGGGCAATGGGAAGCGAGATATGCCCTTTTTGCTAATGCTGCTCATTTTCATCACCAAGTTTCTCGAACTTCATTTCAGCGTTTCATTTATAAACTAACAGCTCACATATATATTGTTTTGGAAGTGCTCTAACTTTGATTATGCAGTTTGCTGATAGAAATCATTGGGCAATCATATGGGCAACATTTAGTAACTTGAATGTTTCTGCCATAGCATGCTCTCAACTTATGAATTCTACCCATTACAATCATATTGTACATGATATCGCACGAGGATAACATTTTTGGTGCCCGGGTAGACAAAGTTTGCCCATTACCCTTTTGCTGCACAGGTGTCCCTGGTGCCTCCTAACAGACTACCTATTTGTCTGTTTAGTAGATTTTTCATGAATCTGTAGCGTTTGTTATTTGTCTTCTTACAAAAACACAGCTGGCAATATAGGAGCGCTTCTCAAGAGCCAACAGCCAACTATGATTGATTTTTTGATAGATTTCTGTGAAATTTTGTACATTGAGCGTAAACAGGTTCGCAATTGTTTCAGCTTTTTTCTTAGTCCAAGCAAAAGTGTGAGAGGTGGTAGTTATCATGGTCTCGCTACACCGACCAGTTCTTGATATATTCAGCAACTTAACAGCTTTCCTAGCGGAGCAAAGTTTCGTACTAACAACTAAACGGACGAATACTTTTACTGATGGACAGTTACAGTAGACACTTGGCCCTGCCATACAGAAACCTAAACAACCAACTGCTGGCCAGCCAAGAAAGTTATTACATAGGAGTTTCATGACTGTTTCCAAGTCTGATCAAATTAACTCTGCTACAATTTTGAAGACAGACTTGATCTTATTAGCTTTGGCCTAAGGCTGGGATACCATGAAAGAGGGCCTAGGGGAGCTCAGCCTCCCTTGATAGAAAATGAGTAGAGTTTTTGGGTGGGGTCATCCCCCGTTCAGACGAGTGTATGCTTCTCTGATGAGTTTTATCTTGGAACTTTAAGCAACCCCTTTGTTTCAACTTTGTGCACACTCTACGCCAATTAGGTTTGACTTTTATGTACCTAAATTCGAAAGGTTTCAATGGAATATTAAATGTGATCATAGATGTGGCTTGTAGAAGTAGGTTACACAGCCCCCCTTCTAAATATCTTAAGACGATATCCTTGGCCTAAAGCTGTGTTCATTAAATTGTTAGTACAATTTCCATTGTTTTTGTTGCTCATTTGTTTGTGTTAACTCACCTTATATTTATTCTCGAGGCTTGATGACAGCAAGTCTCCTAAAAAATTCGAGGAATTTCCTGAGGATTCTGGTTTTCTATAAGTTTTCTGCAGTTCAGCATTCTAGGTTTCAATTCTGGTATCTTTAAGTCAGTTATGAAGGGCTTTAGAGGTTTGTCTCACGAGCACCATATTGTTGTTGTCATTTTGCACTATAATTATTATTATTTATTTAGTATCATTTTATTTAGTAGTAGTATAACAGTTACTATTATGAGTTATTATGTTGATCAACGAATTAGAGTTTCGGTATTTAATGCTACAGTTTTCATATATATATTGCTCCTGACATGCAAATTCATACTATCATCTAATGCTGTATCGCTTGTTTGTCTGTCTCGTTGTGTTTTGTTAATTTGTAGTTTCTAGATTTGTTTACATTCTCTTGCATCCTTATTCTTATGAATATTTCTCAAATTGCAGCAATTGAAGAGCTCCAAAGTTATATCACAGTCGAGGTATGTATCGATGATACTTTTCAACCTTGCAGTTTTTTTAAAGTGTCTTGTCGGATGTTTTTACTCAGAATCTCATATCTATAGCCGTTACCGTCACAAGGGTTTTATTTGCTGTTGGAACACACGATTACTTGTTTTTATCTATCTGTTTTTATCTATCTGTTTTTATCTATCTGTTTTTATCTATCGCTTGAATTGTTTGGAATTAAATATTCATCAGCTGTCAAAACGATTTATGCAATTCCATCCTCTGAATTCACTTCCTAGATTTTTTCGTCGTCTTTGTGTACCCAACGAGTCTATAAAACTTCTATTTTTACTTTGATTATCCAATATCATCAAATTTCTGATCTTGTGCAGGGCAAAGTCAGAAGTATTCGACAAGCCGATACAAGCTGTTGTTGGATCTGCCTCGTTTCAGAAACCTCGCTCCATCTCCTTGAATCAACCCAGCAGTGAAATTCCTTATCTGGTCTGGAAAGGTTCGTATTCCTGTTTGCCCTTCTGCGTCATTTTTAATTGCAGGCTTATTCCATTGCTTTTGACAGTTACCTGCAATCTAGTTACTAACAGCAACGTGTAGTAGAAGATACTTCGTACCTGTTATTACCACTCCGCCCGTTGTCTAGGTATTCAGTGTATGTCACGAGGACCGTGACATACTGTGTACAATATCCTTTTATTTGTTAGTAACACAAACAATCTCTTACACATACCAGTTATTACCAATTACTTTTACGAGAAGAAGCACAGTTTTGGGAGGTCTTTAGAGCGATAGAATGCTATGACTCAAAATGGCAAAATGGGTTACTTTTTCTTTAGAGAATTACCGCAGAGTTTGCTGGGTGAAATCAGAATCCGAGATCAAAATCAATTCACTCAAATGAGATTCTTTCATAGAGTGAACGTATTTTCGTTAAAAGAGAACCAGAAAGGTTAAAGATTCGATGTTTTAAGTGTTTTAAGTCTTGTCAACATTTTCTGTGTTTTTTTTCACATTTTAGTCAATGTTTAACTGTACTTACGGTTACTCTCCCTGCAAGCAAAGAGGAGGAAAGTCAATCAAATCCATTTTCAGCCTCATAAACGATGCATTGATCAATCCAGCCTTTTGTTTGAATTTGGAACGCTACATCTTAGTTGTACATCTGTATAAATATTTCCAGATATGTGCCCTATTTACTGGTCGAAATGTAGATTGACTAATGGTGAAGAGATTTAAACATAGGAAAATTGATAAATATTTGAAGGAAGCCAACGATCACCCGGCTACATAAGTGTAACTGATCAGAGATCACAAGTGTTCTTGTGCCTGTAGGCAGACAGCGACGACCACTGGCAGGGTATAGCGGGATGCAGCGCCCGCAGTGATCAAGAATGGACATTTTGTCGGGGATTACTAGAGAATGTCACTCATTCAATGCTGCGTTTTGCATCAGCATACTATGAAGTTTATGGAGACTAAGCAGAATTAGATGTCTTATAGGTTTTTGGCTCCATCTTCTTGACTTAGTTACCGTTCTTTCAGGCATGACAAACCCTTCTACCAAGCAGGCCCCAAGCAGGCCACGCTCTTTCGCCAGAAACCCTTTCCTCACAACCCCTAATGGAAGCAGTCAAGCTTTACTTCTGTAGACACATACCTAGGCCAACTATTGTCTTCAGCAACCCATCATTATTCAGGGAAGTTTTTGCAAAGCATACAATAAAGTATGAAATGAGAAACAATATCCTTCTTCAGATCCTCGAAACTATAACATCAGAATATTGCCTCTGTATTATAAAATACATATATAGTACCGTGTGGTGTACGCTACCTACTAAAAGAAAGAGTTGTACCTCTCAGGAAAACTTGCAAAAATGATTAATTCACGATAGAGTACAGTAGAATCCCGCATAAAAGAACCTGTTTTTATAGGAACCTTGTAGCTGAACTTTCATCTGTTGAGCCCCCTAAATAAGAACATGAAAGAGGCTGAAACTGGGAATGGTTCTTATGTAACAGGTTTCATATCGTTTGAACTTAAAAATTCAAGGTGCTTTCAACAATTGTTCAACAAGATAATTAAACAAGGATTCTGACATAAAGGTGTTCTCAACAGTTGTCAAGAATTCTCTTGCTGAAAACAGTTTGAATGCTTGCAAGGCGTGTACTGTACAAGATGTTTGTTAAGAACCCAACAGGCTGGAATTAATTATACCAGCCCATTAATTATGAACCTAACCAAGGTGCCCAGAAAAAGCCTAGGTTATTTTATACGGGTTTCTACTGTATCTCATGCACCTTTTCCACGCTGTGCAATGTTTTTTATCCTACTATAGGTTGTGCTATTTATAATTGCTTCTATTTATTTTCATTTGTATTTTTGTATTGTGAGTAGTTGGTCCCAATTAGCATCTTTTTCTGCATATTTTATTTGCAAATAGCCAACAGCAAATGAATGAATCGTATCATATCATAAGCAACCCAATGGCTTGCAGTGAATGATTGCGAACTTAAAATTCCCTTGGTCTCCTTTCCAAGTTGAGGCTCGCTGTGTAGAGCACAGCACTTTAGTAGGGATCAGAGATACTTTTCTATTTGCTATTCAAACTATCTGTTGTACACTGTGACTATGAAACAACAAGGAAACTCCCAGACCTCCTTATCAACGAGAAGAATATCTGCTCCCATCCACACGTTAGCTACTCATTTCAACCAGCATTGTAGTATGCAGCAGCTTGTTCCAAATTTTGATGCAGAATAATTCAAGTTCCTTGCCAAAGTTTCTCAATAATACGAGATTAAATAGCAAGCTAATAAAAACAACAATTTCCTTAGTTTGCAATACATAATTCGAACTAATCACAATCCATCTTCAATTGCTGAAGTATATTATAGCATTAATAGAACATATCAATAAACTTTATTAGATATTAAAGTTCAATTCAAGTTCTATATTGCGAGAAGTTAATTCATTTGCAATGTAAGCTACAACGAGCAACTTTTCAATATTTGTCTACAGCATACCTTATTTTTAGCGTGCAGTGATGAAATAATTTTGTGCAATAATAAACTGTAACGTTCGGCATGAAGAAGCCGCTAACTCCTTAGAAGTCTTGTCACATGACCTTTGCGGCAAAGTTTCTTTGATTGAGACATTATTTGCGATGTCAATAACAATCACTAATCAGCGTTCAATCAATAGAAATCACCAACCTTCGCTCATTCTATTTACTTTCTGGCGAAATTGTGTCGCGCACAGCATTGAAGTGGAAATATAGGACGTGGCCGGACAATGTTTTATGGCTTCCCCCCATACCACCTTTTTTCAGTGAAATGTGCAATGATAAATTTATCTTATTGGTAGATGTGCTCTACAAGTAGGTCTATGTACTTGGTTATTGCTTTTCCACTGTTGAGGGTAACGATCAATGCACTTGAATACAATTGAATACATGTTGAATGCGTGTTGAATGCAGTTGAATGCCTGTTGAATACATTTTATTTCGTATGGTTTTAAAGTCTTTAGCTTTTTGTTGAATTAGACATAGATACATCATAATTAAGGATTTTCAATACTACCGTTCATTTTTCCTTGAAAAGCATGCCATGATTAGATTTGTTCACGATCACGTTTCTCTCAAACTCAGATTCAACCAACAATCACGACGAACTATCTCGTACTGATTCTGGAATTTCATTTTCAACTATGAGCTCTATTTCAAGCGATGACGAGCCTCCACAGCTACCCCCTCCTAGGCGTGGATCACACCAAGGGATCTTGCCAAGTCTCCTTGAAGACCAGAATCTGACGCAGTGCCATAGTTCTGGTGACTTTGAAAAAAATGTCCACAAAAATCCTCATCTGCCACCTGACGAATCATTTCCTCTTGGAAGACTGATGTCATCTAAGAAGCAACGAGCGAGGAGAGCTGCAAGCTTAAAAGAACTGAAAACTCAGAGCTCATTTGACGAGTATTTTTACTGCGAAAAATGCCAAAAAGGAAAAAGTTTGGGTTCCAAAGGCATTAAGAGGCGTGCGTCCCATAACGAGAAACTCATAAAAAATGCAGAGAAATATGTTGGAGAAGACAAAAGCTATGATTCGACAGATGCTTATGTGGAGGCTAGGGTTTATGAGGAAATTGATGATAAATGGCTTGAGATGGTAAGAAATATGATTGCTGCCTCTGAAACCAAAGAAGCTAGCACTGAGACAGCTAGGGAGACTAAATGTGACGTCATTTCTTTTTCGCAGACGGATAGCCTTGAGCATTTTAGGGAATCGAAATCAGTTTGCTTTTCTACGTCAAATGGTGTTCATGAAGCCAGTGATAAAGAGTCGAAGTTTGAAGGGGACGCTACTTCGAAGGATGTATCAAATCAACCGGACAGCAGCAATCTAGGGGAAGAGTATGAAGAGACATATGTGCTGATGAATTTGTACGGTGATAATTGTGGAGATGATGTGGAGTTTGGTAGAGAGGCTCTAGACTCGACCGAACATGAGAATGGAATCTACGAGTCGATGGAGGAAATGGTTGGTACTTTAAGAGATTTGGAATTTACTGGGACGAAGAATGATGCACAGAGTGCACTAAATTGTACAGAAACGGAACTCAGCCATAAAGTAGCTTCCCAGGAGCCTGAGGAAATCACAGATATTGTAAAGGGTATTACCGTAGATAATAAAATCATGAAAAATGTTGTGGATAAAATCGATAGCGAACATACATTAGCCGACTTGGTTCAACAAAACAAACAAAGCATTGGTTGCTTTGGAAGACTTGAATTGTCAGGGTTTTCAGAGCAGTATAACACTAAGTTATAACGTATACGCAGAAGTGCAAGATGTGTATTTTCCAGCAGGAAGCATTATAGCTGCAAGGCAATCATCATGCCAATTAACTGTTTATTGAAGAAGATGGCAGACGGAGTAATTTTTCGTCAGAAACCCCAACTGTTCTTTCCCGTTGAAGTGAGAAACGACATAACATATGTTCTTATGTTTCCCCAAGACTTTCAAGTTTTCATTAAGCATCTCTTGCCCCTGTTCGTTCCAAATTGCATTAGATATTTCAATTTTTAATTTATGAAAGTGTATTTGATTGGCAGTGTTTAATTCATATTGGTATCATATAGATTTACAGAATTTCCTCATGTTCATCGAGCAATTTATGATTAGAACACATTTTTGTTATTATATTTAATATATGATGTACATATGAATGTTAATTAATGAAAGCAATTACCGATAATATATATATATATATATATGTATATATATATATATATATATATATATATATATATATATATATATATATATAATAATAAGTCAAAGCCGCACTAACTTAGTATATAAGTAAAACATAGAGAATTCAAAAATATACTTTCTTCTGTTGTAAACGTTTCGATATATTATCATTCATCAGTACTAACATTACAATCATTGTAATGTTAGTACTGATGAAGATAATATATCGAAACGTTTACAACAGAAGAAAGTATAATATTTTTGAATTTTCTCTCTCTCTCTCTCTCTCTCTATATATATATATATATATATATATATATATATATATATATATATATATATATATATATATATATATATATATATATATATTGGTAGTTTTCATTTTGTTATAATTGTCAGTAATTTAGAAGTTTATATATCGAAGGAGTTGGATTCGGGACTGTATATGTCATAATCAGAAGTCAAACCGTGAGGATTTGCCGTTGACTTGTTCAAAGTAATATAGTGTCTAATTTCGTTTCCATTTAATTTAAAATAATGCATTTATAAATGAAAATTGATTTATGTAAGTAATATATATATATATATATATATATATATATATATATATATATATATATATATATATATATATATATATATATATATATATATATATATATTTATATATATATATATATATATATATATATATATATATATATATATATATATATATGTGTGTGTGTGTGTGTGCGCGCGCGCGTGTGCGTGTGTGTATATGTATGTGTATATGTATGTGTTGTATGTGTGTATAATTGAATGAATATACGCATGTATAGTAATGGATTATTCGTGGATTTATTACTATCGTATCGTTGTGTATAATATACAGTAGCTGTATGCTGACAGTTCTATCGTTATCATAAAGATTGTGTGTGGAAGATTGAATTAACAATGAGATGATACGACAGGAAAATGCATATGAATATTTTGCAAGAATGATACGGAGACCTTGTCCATGATACCCTGAGTGCTGGATGTTATTTGATACAGCACATTTCGCTGTATGCTAATTCTAAATGTTGTTGTGGGTTTTATTGTTAGCTTTGGTATACTAAAGAAAGTGTTTATAGTTATAGAAAATAAAACTGTGGCTGTTGCAACCTGACGCTGTTGCCTTTATATTTATTTCATTGGTTTTCTGTTGCTTATAGGCGAGGGAATTATAGACAACCAATAACTATAGACACATTAAAAATCAACATTTCATGATAGACGATCTTTGCACAGTTAACTTGGTTTTTGTACGAGCATTTTGACTCTAACTTGAGTCGTCATCATCGTCAGCATAAATAGCTGGATACTAATTTTTTAACAATGAGGACTCAAAACAGACGTCTATATCCGGGTTTCCATATTTTTTTAATCAAAGACTAATTTACAAATACAAACTTAGATTACGGTTACCTAGAACGAGCACAAATTCTTTAGAAAGTTAGCAGTTCACGACCACACCACTGTACTATACGGGAGATGTGATCTAGGACATCTCTCCTGCAGTCAACATAGACAATGAACAATACAAAAACTAACATGTATCTATCAACAGTGCCGTTCCTATTCCAAAAAGCATCCTGCACGCAAGAAACTCATTATGCATACTGAAATGACACCCAGACACCTCCAGGTACTCCAGGTTTCCATATAGTCGTTTGGAGCGCTGTGAACAATCCTTGCGATCGCAATCACTAGGATCGCTCGGATAGATCATTGTTCTATTCAAGCGATCTTGATCTTTACGACCCCCAGGATTGTTCGTACTTGTTTCCATAAGATTGTTGGGATCGTTGGAGTCGTTCACAACGATCCAAATGACCCTAATGATAGTATGGAAACCAGGCCTATGTGTAAAATATTTTTGAGACAATGCCCTTACAATCACTTAAAATAAATCTTCTATATTTCTCGATATTTCAAAATTCTTTTTAAATTGCAACTGAATTTTTTGTTCATTTTTAACAGTCGTTAGAAACATGTAAAATGAGTTTGCAGATGTGAGCAAAGTAGAACATCAAGGGCAAATTTCAATAACTTGAAAGTCAAAGGGTGGGTGCGCTCCTCCCTGCAAAAAAGCTATTTGCAGTTTTAACTATCTTATAATATATTTCATATTTGTATTGTTTATACACGAAATGCAGCCTTCAGCTAAGATAAAAAAAACTACTTGAAAATACAAAAAATTTATCAGAAATAAAAGTTTGATCTACTTATGGAGATTGCTGACCTTCCAGGGATTCGTGTTTTAACTTTTACGTCTAGCCCTTTAGAAGAGTTCTGAGTTGTTTTTTGAAACTGTTTAAAGTCGGCAACTCACGTATTTCAGCAGGTATATCGTTCCATGCCATCAAGGGTGAATAATGAAAACCTTTTTCTACAAAGTCCTTTCAATATCTTTGTATCTGTAGATCTCGACAGTTTCGTGTATTCTATAGAGAAACTGAGGATTTTGGGAGGTATTTATTGAAAAGGTTTTCAGGGCATAGCTTGTTCATAATTTTATAGGTCACAATGTTCCGATCGTAACGGATAATATTTTCTACATTTAACCAGGAACAAAACCAATTAGCTTTAATCCTTGAATTTTTAATTATAGAGCAAGCCTGATTTTAAAGACCTTGGAGAGCTATAAGCTTCGTTTTATTCAAGCTATCCCAAACAGTATCACCATATCTCTAATGACTTTCAACAAGACCATAATAATTACAGGGGAGCTGGCTATGTGGCAGGATATTTTTAGGCTCATTTTGCTTCTAATGCGCTTAAACTGTTCATCCCAGTTCAAGTTTTCATCACTGATAACTCCTAGGTATTTCGTTGTATCTACCCTTGTTATGTCCAAGCCATTTAGCTCAAGTGTCTCTGGAAGCTCCGGATGTCGCAGAAAATGTTTGCGATGATCCTGACGATCATATGGAAACATCAATTTCCCTTGAAGTCACGATCGTGACGATCAGGATCGTCGCAGTCGTGGAGATAGAAACTGGTTCTATCTCGACGATCAAGACGATCCAGTGACAATCGAGAATTTAATGGAAGCGGCGTTGGCCACGATTGAAACGATCCGTGTTGTTGTTGCTGTGCCCTTAAATTGTAGATTAACAATGGTATGCTCCATATCGTCTGCGTGCTTTAAATAAAGCTGGAACCCAAAAACTGGGTTTTTTCGTTTCTTCCTTTCGATGCGTCGCCTCATGGCAGCAAGAAGAACAAACACATGTCCTTGCAACAACAGCACCTCAGTATCATCATCAGCATCAGCTGCCATTTTTGGTTTTGTTCATTGGGACTTCATATTTCATATTTATTTCATATTTCTAATTTGTTTATACACGAAAAAACCCTTCGGCGTAATAAAATAAATTAACTAATAACAAAAATATAATAACATAGTGATAACTACTTAAATCTAATTACATGGTCAGAAGTTTAAATATATAATTTCAATAAACAATTTCTACTGCTGATCTTCCAGGGGGTCGTGTTTGTATTGTTTTTCAGCTCGTCAAATAACTTTTTAATCGTTTTTTATATTGATACAAGGTAGCGAGCTCCCTAATATTCATAGGAATCTTATTCCAGGCCTTCAGAGTTGTGTAAGAAAATCTCTTTTTAGAATGCTCTAATTTATACTTGACGCCAAAACCAAATAGAACAGAGCTAAATGTAGCTGTTACACAATTGTGTCGATTTTGTGGAAATCTTGGGTCGTCAGGATCGTCAAAATCGTGAAAACAAAATTTTTGGCGAACTTGGCGACTGTGTAACGTGTGTAATGAGACGAGAAGGTGCTGGTACACTTTGTCATACCCGGTGGCGATGTTAGGCCTAGGCCTCAAGCCTAGGCCTCAAGCCTAGGCCTAATGTAGGCTTCAAACTCAGAAATAACACTTCTTGTCGTTTTCACTTGTTATTCAACCCAAAGACTAAGACTAAACCATTACGCATAGAGTACATAATAATAACATAGTACATGTCAAATGCTAGATACATTGACGAGTGCAGCACATTGCCCGGAAAGGGTGTTTACTACGGACAGCAGAACTCTACATGAACGTAAGATTGGTACACGCAACATGACGGCTAAAGGAACTTGATACAATATAAAATATGCTAGTACATAGAACACCTTTACGTTACAACTGCGACGATTGCGACGATCAAACGGAAACCAGGCTTAAGTGTTTTGGGGATTTGGACTGAGCTCATTCACACTCATCCATTCTGCGATATTTGGAACCTCTTTGTGCGCATCCTCAATCATCTTTGTAATATTATTTGAGGCGATTGTGACAGCTGTGTCGTCAGCACAGATATTGGCCTGCGAGGAGTGCACGAGTTTTTCGAAGTCACTTTGCTATAGTTTGAAAGGATGGGACCTAAACAAGATCCTTGAGGCACCCCGCATGGGACTTTTCTTGGCTTTGATTTTACATCATTTAAAGAGCAAACATTGCTCTCTATTTGCTAAGTAAGATTCAAACCAATCTAGTTTTTGTATTAACATGCTGTGGTCTACAGTATCGAATGCTTTCTTTAGGGCAGGAAATATGGTAAGTCTAAGTTCACTCACAGTTAGTTGGAAGAAGGGAAAGCACCAGGACGAGATAAAGTACCTGTGACATTTAGAAAAGATGCTGCCAGATCAATATCCTACCCTTTAGCGTTAATGTACAACTCGTCACTCACACATGGAGTCTTCCCGAATAATTGGAAAGCAACAAAGGTCCCCTTATCTATAGGTCAGGTCAGAAAACTGATGTAAACATTTACAGGCCGATTTCTGTAATATCTGTGTTCTCAAGGATGTTGAAGAGAATCTCATGTAATCAACTATTTGAATTTTTACAAATAAATAATACTCTTGCAGACAATCAGGTTGATTTTCGCAAGCTTTATTCAACAGTGACCTCACTGATTGGCCCCACTGATTACTGGTATGAGAATATTGATCGCAGCAAAATTACGTTTACTTTGGTATCCATGACAATATTGCGTATGCCTCGTTATGAACAGGCCCAGAGACATCGCAACGAGATTTTGAACCATTATTTTGATAGGAAAACATGATGTAATGTTACTTAACTTATACCCTTTAGATTAGTATAAATACAAGGAAATGAACCAAGTAAACTAAGGGAGCGGTCATTATATATGGCCTGGGTGGGGACTGAAGAGAAAGTGTCATGTGTCCTGAAAAGAATTTTACCCCACCATTTGTGTAAGTCAAATTTTCTTTACCCCACCGAAGGAAAATAGTAATACAAGGGTGCATTTATACTTAAATATGGTATATGTTATTACACTACCCCTGTGGTCAAAAATTATTCTTCTACCCCACCTAACGCAGCTTATTTTTTTCAGTTACCCCACCATTTTATCTTCAGTCCCCACCCCGGTGATAAATAATGACCGTTCCTTAAGCTACACATAGGGTGTAAAACAGTGAGTTGATAATTGATTAGTGAGATACAAGAAACCCGTTGTTATTCTCTTCTGCGAATCTGCTCAAAGCCAGCCGTGAGAAAGAAGCTCATATTTTACGCAGTTATCGTCTGGGACGAACATCAAGTTCCCGACAATTTCGTTCAAAACATACCCGTCATCAATGGCCTTAAATTCCATTTATCCTCAATAGATATCTTAATTCCTTTTGCTACATTGTTACGCTTTCCACAATTCAGGGTTTTTTGTCGCCACTTTTTCAGTCTATCCTGGTCTTCATATATTTCCAAAGTCTAGGGGTTAGCCAGGGAGCGAATTCAGGTCGCATTTCTCTCTTTTTCAACCGGAGCATGTAGATCCACAACTGGCTCGAATATTTCCTGAAAAGTATCGGCCATGCCGGATGGGTCGTCCTACAGAGGATCAAAGATGGTTTTCCAATCTATTTGTTGCAAGTCTTCTAGAAAACGAGCACTGTCGTATTTTTTCATATTTCGAAATTCGATGGTTTTAGGCTTTTTAATTTCTCTTTTATATCGCCATGCATTGAGTTCCCTTATGCTATACAACAAATAGTGGTCAACCATCTCTGTTTCAAAGATTTCAGCTGTTAGAATATATTTCGGATTCTAGGTAGAAAAAAATGAAACTCCAGTCGGTACACCACCTTTTCTAAGCCCCCCGCCCCGAAGGTATCTCGGGACGGCACTTTCATTAATGTAGTATTATGTATGTGAAGTCCCGATTGAAAGTTATCTTCATACAAAAATGTCGGTCTGTTGTTGCCTCTAATTTCTATTGGCCCTCTCAAAAGAGGCCCTAATGCGATGACGGAAAGGAATGTCTGTATACTTGACTTGTCTAGCCTCGCATATTGCAAGGTATGTGCCCGGACGTAAATTGCCTTTGTGGTTGCAACAGTTGATATAAATCCCATAGCCCCTGCCTGTGATTGATAGGTCCGTCTTCCTTCCTCGTTCCTTATTGTACTCACTCCAATGAGCATGGTGTGCTCTGGAATGCGAATGCGTTCAACAGTTGTTGTAACTCATTCACCATGGATTAGATGGATACGATAGGCAAGGCACTGAATTCAATCACAAATGCAAATGAAAGGCATCCCAAGCCCGGGGGGTTCTAGAGGAAATGCCCCCCCACTCTTGCAAAGATGTTTCAAGGACAACTTTTTCACTGACGTCCCTATCATATTACTATTAGCTCTCAGGGCTCCACCCAGGACCCTTTCGAAGTAGTGTTGGATATGCTCACCCTTTTGGAGATTTCGCCCCTCCCCCCACTTTGAAAATTGTGCCCGGGTGCTTGAAGATATGTTTGCAAAGCCCAAGTTCCACGGCCAATTTTCTATGAAAATTTTCAATAACGTATTTTCTTGCTCGTGTAGATGGCCAACTAGTTTCATTTGACAATTTCACTTGGTGAAACCTCCAAAGAGATCTCTGTCTACGTACACTTCCATCACGAAAGTATCCGGACACTTTCGAATTTGGTTGCAAATTCTCTGCGAGAAAGATTTTGTTTACAAATTTCAAAAGCAATTTTCATGAAGACCCCTTTATCAACCACCCCTAAATTTTACTTGAAGCATCTTCAGCTTTTCGACCTACTTATTAGTAAAAAAAGTTTGACTGTATCAATATGTAGGCAAACGCTATGAAGAGTTTTTTGTCAAGATCGTAAACATGAAAACAAACGAGCTGACTTGCGAGCATAGGGTAGAATACTGCAGAATACTGTTTTATTATAATAACGGAAAAAGATATCATAAACGTTTAGCCATCACTAGATACCTTAAATCTGGTGTGCTGTTGACATTTGCAAAAACTCTGGAGAAAACAAGAAGCGTAAAAAATTGCTTAAATCAGGAAGGCAAAGAATTCTCGCGCGAATTGTCCGGATACTTTCGTGACGGGAGTGTAGAGTATTAATTGAAGTTGCAATGACTGAATCTTCGCATGTAGACAGAATACATGCAGCAAACTGTTCCCATGTTTCTTTGTCTGTTTGAGTCCTGGGAGTAGTGGAACATACTTTTCATCTGATCTGGTGTATGGATATTTCCCAAGACTATGGGATTGCCCGTTTCGTAGGCTATATTAACAAGAAACAAAGGAACCAAAAGAATCGAACGCTACACCTGAAGAGCCGCTTTTCGTACGAATTACGTAATACAGTTTAATATAATCAGATGTTTTCATGTCTCAAAGATTACCGACAAGCTGCTAAAAGAAAAACATCCCTCGTCTTCACGTTTCTCAACTTGTTTTGTGCATGACACGCAAGAGCAGTCCCTGCATGACATGAAAAACAACAGTTGCCCATGTTTCTATGTTTCTAGGCCTAACGAACGGCTAGTTCTAAGGAACGGCTTGCTAAGCGCATCCATATTAGCATGGATGGGATTCTGGACATTGCTTGTTATTAGGTGAAGATATATTGCCTTACACAATTACAGAAACGATTGAAATACATGTGGGTTAAATGGCTAATAAGAAGGTAAAACCGCCAAACAATTCGTTTCAGCTTCTTCAAGCAAGAGAGTCAGCAGAGTCAGCCGCATGATTGACATTCTCAACGGCAAAATACAGTTGTTTTGTGAAAGCATGCCGGTATTCAATGGAAGTCAGGGTGTCTGCTGGTATTTTCTCTGCTTTTTGTAAGTACAGTCCAGTTGTCTTAAGCAAATCAACCTCATTCAATATTGCACTCTGACCCAGGCTATTGTTTCTTTTTGTCTTTAAACTAGGAAGTCAATTTGAGCGCAACAAATCTGAACTCAAACTGCTCATTCCACAAGTCAAAAGTAGACAGTAGTGCCATCGCTGCTGTAAATAATGGAAGATAAACGCACTCAAATTCTCTGCTCTGGCCTTCTCATCAAGTCACCAACTAAAAGTGAAAGAAAAGCACATTATTCAGGTTTCTGGAAAGTACGATGGTGCGTTCTGGCGCGAATTACACAGACAAGATCGCCAAGCGAGAAGTCAAGGTTGATATTTTGTTATTACAAAAATGAGGATTGTTTTAGGGATGACAAGTTGCCGTTAGGTATGTTTCCAAGAAAGTATTATATATTACTTTTTCTAAATATGAGTATAATACCGTGGACACAAGATCCTAGTTTTATTTCACAAGTTCGTATTTTTGTAGTAGCAGCGACCGTTGTTTTATGATTCTATGAGGAAAGTACTTTCCTAACGCTTGACCAAACCTTTTGTATTTGTGGGAAAACATATCTAACTTTCTCGCTAGTTTTGGATATTTTAATCAGTTCATTGTTCATTTATGTGTTACATAACATGAATTTCAAGTGAAATTCCATGTTTCTCTTAAGACCCCTGCCATTTTCCTCAACAGGGTAAAAGTGCTCTTTTTCTTTGAAAATTGTGAACCTTTTAATAGTAATTTTGTTAATCAGGTCTATTTATTATCATAATCAAATCTGGAAGTATTGAATCAAGAAAAGCACCATAATGTGTTTTCCGTTTCTGAATCTGAAAAATATTATCACATTCTATACCCTCTTTAATCATTAGTTTGGTGTGACCCTTCTGTGGATTAAACTTAGGACTTAGTTCACAATGTCTGCTTCACATCAAACTAACCTGGAATACAACCATTGCTAGCAGTTTACTTGATATTCTGCTTTTAGGTGTTTTGACAATCGATCAAGATTCAGAAATACATAGCTGTTGCAAATCTCAAGCAGGATTCGACCATTTATTCAGTATCAAATGTCGAGGGAAAATTTTTGTAAAACTGTCAGCTCCATCTTGCAAACTCAGATCAAAGTGGGTCGCAGTGCTGTATCACCACTTGTTGTCCAGCAACCCACAGGTGAGAGATTTATATCCTCATTTGCACGAATGGTTGTGGTATAGGGGGAGGGGGAATATCCGAAATTGTCGAAGGGAGAATATCCGAAAATATCGAAAGAAAGGAAACGGGAGAAATGGCCAAAGTTGTTACGGGAGTCGGGAAAACTCCCTAGATTATTGAAGGAAAAGGAGATTAGACCCCTGTTTGCATGCGCGAAGGATATTGCTACGAATCCTATCAGAGTGGGTATTCAAAGATAAGAAATCAACAACGGAAAATCGATAATGTATGTGACCATATGTAACGTAAGGTTTTCAAAAGTATGTAGGATGTATTGATAGTATACATTAAAGAGCAGGATTATTTAATGAGGAGGGAGGGTAAGCCTGTAGTCCTTATATCACATGGTCACTCTTACAGCCAGTTTTATTTCATCTATCCTCAAAAAGCCCATTATTCACTCATTCTCTTTTACCCTTTCACATGTAGTACGTTTTTGCTCAGTTAAACTCGTCGTAAAACCATTTCTGGTTAGTTATGATAACCTGTTTATGTTTAATCAGCAGGTTGTAAGGTCACGGAGGCCCTCTTCCGCTGAAAGGTAAGGATTTCATGTTTTGTTGTATGATAAGATTTTTCTTTGCACAGTACTGAAACTTTCTTAGCTTTTTCTTGATTTCAGTGCTGAAAATTTCCTTATGCTGTCTTAGTACGGCTGGTGTTACGAAGGCAGACAGGTACTACATAACCATAACACTGGAATGCATAAACAAACGCAGGGAATTTATACATATTAAGCAAATTAGATTGTGGGGTTGCGTGAGAGTTAGGATTTTAAATGTATATCAACTTATAGGCTTTCTTTGGTCTCAGAGACACAATAGTGAACTTTCTTCACTTTTTGAGCAGTCGAGTACTACTTTTTATAAACCACTTTCTTATAAAAGACTTGTATCTATTTATATTCATATTTATATTCATATTTATATTTATCTTTATATTATTTACACACTTCTCTTTTATGCAAATACCTAATTTTTCACTGAGCCTCGATGTTCTTAAAAGTTCTTTATTTTGAGCCTGAGAATATTCTTACATTATCATTATATTTTAGCGATTTTGAGCATTAATTTTCGTATAGATAATAGTCTTTTAATAAAAAGTGTGTAACTGACACTCCCCGAAGAGTTGCTGTGTCGAATCATAGTGGAATGACTCCATGATTGGATAAGTGCAGCTCGCACTTGCTTTGTTTTCTATAACAAGCTCGGATCAGCAGAAAATCCAAGCCTTGATGAAGCTTGTGCCTTGCACTAGTCTTAAATTATTCTTAATTTTCAGAGATGTTGAGTCTTCATATTCTTATAGACTATATTCTTATAAAAAGGTGTTTAATACGTATGTGTCAGTCAGGAACGTGGTAGCAATCGTTCAGATTTTTGGTTTCATTCCATTTGTGCAATGCTTTTATAAACTTTTTTTGTCAACTGTCCTACCTAGAAATGTGTCATTAATTCTTACTGATTTTGACATTTAGCTCGAAGAGGCGATCAGACAGTGGAGTGAAGTCGAGTAAGTAATGGTTAATTTACCTTACAGTAACACACACGGACGGATTCCATTTCATTCGATTTAGATATGTACTGCTCTTCAGCATAGGGGAGAGATGTTTTTGAGAGCAAGGGGAAGATGTTTTGATCCAATCAGCTCATTTGTTTATATCCTCACTTGTCAATCAAAGGGTGTAAAAGACAATAGATACCGAAGAGAAAATAATTCTTGATCAGCCTCTGAAACAAAGATTGAGTAATAGGCTTTTTGCTGTGCAAAAAAGCACCTCACGGAAAAACCTGGTGTTGCACACGATCTTTCTCTTTTCCGGGGAGATTTCTACATTTTCAGTTGGCTGAAAGATTTTCCTAGAACTCTACCGCTTCTCTTTTCAGAATATTACTGCAAATATGAGCTATCTAGTGCTATAGGTAAACCAAGTCTCCCAGTATCTTCGGCATATAGGCCCCTCTTTTAAAGAACTGCGGAGTGGGCCCTCTCCATCCACATTTCACGCTTACGGGTTTCAATTTTGCAGACATTTTCCAAAGTATTTCTCCTTCCAAGTTTCATTTTGCGTTCCTTTTTTATGTTGCTAATCACTTTACATTTTAGACTGCAATTTGTACATAGCGCGGCGAGTGGAACTTGACTTGCCCTTTTAGCTTCCTCACATTCTTTCTACATTCTCCCTGCCAGCCTTAATAATATTCACTCATAACACTAACAGATTGTACAGGAAGCTAAATTTTGTGATTTATTGAGCCTGTTACGGCACTTTCTCCTCTTAAAACCTTCGGTCTGTCAGGCAATGCATCATTTAACTTGTTTTGGCGGGAAAACCAACCTATGTTTAGAAGATGATTGTGATGTGCTCCCGTTTAGATTTAATGATAGTGTAAATAATCAAATTTCACGCAGTTCTGTCAAAGGAGAGCCTATGCTAAAGATACTAGGGTAAATTGCTTCAACTGTAGCCCCAGATATCTTCCGTTTGCAGTAATATTTTGAAAAGGGTAGCTCGTAGAATCCTAGAAAAACCTTTCTGCTGCCTGAAAATGTAAAAATCTGCCCGGAAAAGAGAAATACGTGTAGCACCAGGTTTTGAGCTGATCGGTTCAAAACATCTTCCCTCTTTTGCTCCGCTCTTCCTATGTCCTGAAGCTCTTCATGTCATCATATTACCAAAGGAGAGCTAAACTGACTTAACTAAGTTGTTGCTTTTAACAAGATTTTTTACAAGGAAACATTATTCTGGCTGGCACTATAGTGAGGGATAATCCTTGATTTTCATAAGCTTAAACAAAATGCATGTTTTGTTGCTTTGCAGGGAATGAGATGTGAAAATACCACTTTAATTTAAAAGCAATCTTTCTAAATAGATGTATATATTGTAGTATGCTCAGAGTACTCTCTAGAACTGCGCAATATATTTAAAGATTTTAAAGGTTTGCTCATTTTGTGTAGAACTGCTCGTTATTAACCCTGCTGTTTAGATCATACACACACACACACACACACACACACACACACACACACACACACACACACACACACACACACACACACACACACACACACACACACACACACACACACACACACACACACACGCACACACACACACACACACACACACGCACACACACACACACACACACACACATTTGTTGTTATTTGCTTGTACCCTTGCACTTATTTAGCAAACTTAGAAATTACTGTTGAATATAAAGACCACTAAAATTGAAATCACTTCAGATTTTGTTGTGGTTGCCTAGTGTGGTGACTTTCCAAAGCTCTATTCAAAGGTGAATCAACCTTGTTCCCAACTTAGTCATAAATATGCAGCCTTCCCTGCATTTCTCTTTTTCTTTCTTTGGTGGTGAATCATGATAATAATAATATAATTCTTCAAAGTTTGTTTTTATATAGCTTGTGATAAAACTAATTAAGACCAACTATTTACAATACTAAACGTACTCTATAAAAAAAGAAACTCAGATACAACGAAATTTTAAAAAGTAGTGTTTTTGTCGTTTGCAAATTTTACAGTTACAGTCATCTCCACTCCAGCTTCATACTTGAATACCTTTGTCTCTGCACCTCTAATTTGCATCCTCAACCACAGGGACAAATTCTCAAGGAAGTGTTGATTCTGGCTCATTTTCTTTGAAAAGGAACGATTCCAAATCAAGTACTGATAAGACAGAAGCTTCATTGCCTGAGGAGTCGCACCCAGGTCACCGGCGATCAAGAACTAGTATGTTGTTTTATAATAGTTTCCTTACCTTAAGTCTTTATAGTGTCTTAGTATAATTCTTAGATCCATGCATTTTCATACTCAGATGTGTTTATGTATACATTCAGTTTTATGATCCAGTTGTATATGAATAGCTCCACCAATTTTTATCATTTTTCAATCTATCATTCTTCATCCTTTCCAACAAAAGTACCTTATTTTACCCCTTTAGTTATTCCTGATTTTTGCCTTTCTTGTACTTTATCTTTGCGTTGTATTCCCCTTAGTTTTACCTTTATTGCATTTATTGTCTTATCCGTACCTCTGTTATCCTCAATTCTTAAATATTGGAAGGACCCACTCCTTGATATCCCAAAGCAAATTTGAATTCCTCAAAGAGAAGTGTCTTTTATTTTGGTGCCAAGCCATGGAATAGAACCCTAACTCACATCGTACTGAGTCCAACACTCTCAGCATTCAAAACAAACTCGAAGGCACTCCATCATAGTTCAAACAGCACCTAAACAGGATCCCTAGGTAGGGCGGCAATTTTTTTAGCTTGCTTCCATTTTTTAGTAGTTTATATTTTAAAATGCTGGTAGGGCATTAATGGATAAATTCTCAAATGAAATGAATACTGAAGGATGGAGGTTAAAATGCAAATATTTGTTCCTGATTTGCTTGGCCATGCATGGAGAGAGAAACAATATTTGCGAAAGAAAAAGAATTGGTTTATTTGAAAAGTAGGAATAGCTGCAGAGTCAGGCCTGACCCATTGCGGTAGCAATGTTTGTTACCTTTTACACAGTGTTCGTATCCAAATCAGTACTCGATCCATGCTGGTACACTTTGGAAAGCGATCCCAAACTGGTACCGATAGCGGATCCGTGCCGGTACGAATCCAGCAGTCTCTGTGCAAACGAAAAATCTGTCTGTTCTCATATAGGTGCGAATTAGTTTGGATCCGTTCTTAGATTGGAAGTTAGGTTGAAGGTTTGCTTATCTGAGTTTATGCTTGTTTCGTTAAATGGAAAATATTTTGGAGAACTTATAGAACAAACTGGTTGTCTGTCAGTGTTTGATTTTATGTGCAAAAGTTTTAAACATCAATCCTCCTTTAAGTTATATAGACATGTGTATTTTTATAGATCCAATTTTGTAAAGTCCTTTTAAGAGTTCATTGCTAGTAAAATGACGTCTGCAACATAACTAGAGAATTGGGAAATTGTATAATGCTTAGCTTGTTGAGGATAGGTTAAATTTTCATCAAAGAGCTTTCTTCTGCAAATGCCCAACCAAAATGGCTCTGAAGATAACTCTATTGTGTGTGCTATTTCAAAATTATGCGCCGTCCTAAATATGTAAGTTGCCTTTAAAGATGTGATGTTCTTCTCTTATAACAAAAAATCAGGTTAAAGATTTTATTCGGTATTTTGGAGTAAGTTGTTCTATTATTCGTAAAAGGAATGTAGGGCGCGATGAAGGATGCTATTCAAATCTTGCATGACTGTTGGGTCATCAATAATTTCTTAAGGATATCCTTTATGCCACTCTTCTTCCCCAAAGTAAACACGTCTGCATGTAAGTAAGATCTCGGCCTGTTAGCACCCTGGCTTTTTACACATTTCTCGTATAGGAATATAGTCTATAATAACATTAAAATTCATATTTGCTTAAATTTAAGAATATTTGAGGAATACTGCAAAGTTCAAGTTTCATGAGGACTTAGACTTTTTGTTTACTTGAGTTATTTTAGAAAACAATATAAGCATGAGTTTCAGGTGTTATGTGTTGAATCCACAAATAGGATCTGAGAGTCATTACGCTATGATGTGACTCATCAACTCTTTGGGAAGTGACCGGTATAAGGACATAATCTATAAGAATACGAATACTCAAATCGGGGAAATTCAAGAATATTTGTAAAAAGATCTTAAGCTCAAAATAAAATAAACTCTGAAAACTTGATATTCTGTTAAAAAGTGAACTTGCGTAGTAGATGACTGGTATGCATTTGGATGAGGTACTGTTATGTTTAACAGGATCGATGCTTAAGTATTTGGAGAGGGTGCTATTTTTGAATCGAGGAATAGCAAAGGAGGATGGACCTGAACATGCTGGTGAAGCTGATGACAAAGAGGCAGACTGGCATGATGATATGAAGAGAAGAATATACATATGTGATGTTTTAATGCCATGTGAGGCCTGCCGGGGAAGCGCAACGAAGAAGGAGAATACTATAATTAGGAGGAGTTCATTGGGTAAAAGAAATAGCCTGAGAAAACATGCAGGTGATGAAATTGAGACACAGCAATCAATTGTCGAGCGCACGTCCAGTTGTGCCAGTTGTCCTCTCCTACCTACATCAAGTTTTTCGGACACAGCGTCATTGTCGAGAGACAGTGCTATCGGCGAAGAGTACTTTAATAGCGATGCTGGAGATCGTACTTATTCCGAAATAGATGAGAAATGGTTAATGAAAGTACGTGAAATTATGGCCAACACAGTAGAAGATGGAAAGTCACAGGACAAGGGAGATACTGCAGAGGCCACTGGCAAAGATGGAGATAGTGTTGGCAGTAGTGCCAGTAGTACTGATGGCGATGATCAAGTAGGTGGTCATGATGACAATGACGGTGCTGATGAAGATGGTGAAGAGTACGTGGATATGCATGCAGTTCAACAAGAGGTGAAACGTTTAATGCGTGAACAGTCTGAACAACGTTCTGTAGTGAGAGCAAGAATCAATAATTCGACAGAACCGGAAAGAGTTTTGTTTGAAATGAACATATAGGATTAACATTCTATTTTGGTTTCTCCCTTGGTCACGGACAGTACATAACCACGTGAGAAATTTCATCAGTTAAAGTTCATTCATTCTTGATTAGATTTTTTTTAAACAATTGACATATATGTTGTTAAGGCTGCACTATTTTCTTTGGTGGTGCTTTTGGCAGCATTAGATTTGAAACGTCCAACAAGATAAAGCTGGCGATCTTTTCATCAATGGGATCATTTGATTTATCTCTTCTTAAGTAGACACAGGTCCAATTCAACAAAACGATCAAGCAAGCTTTATTGGACCACCAAAGAATCAATTCGTAGCTTCTAGGAGCCCTCTTAGGCTCGCGGCCCAGGACAATCTGCCCCTTCTGCTCCCCTCTCGACAGGCCTGATGATGATTATGAAGGTGATGGTGATGATGATTATTATTATTTTGATAATGATAATGATGATGATGGTGATGATGATGATGATGATGATGAAGATGATCCTGATGATAATGATTATGATTATGATAATGATGATGATGCGCAGCAATACCTCGGCCTTCTAGTACAAGACATTAAAGGAATTTGCCAGTAGAAATAGCAATACGCTCGGTATGCCGATTCAGGCACGGGCCTAGGCCTTCTTCTTTCTTCATACACGTTTTTTTTATAAGAGAAAAGGTTATAGGAAAATGAAGCTCAATTGGCCAAAATCTTACGAAAAATTTTGAGAAATTCGCCAGGCTCAAGTTCCAAAGTTCATTTCTTTTACGTGCAAGAAATCGATATTAGTTCATTCAATGCAAGCTCCTTTACAAAGATCGAAACTTCTTTTTCATAGCCTTGAATAACAGAGATCAAACTGTTTATAACAAATAATGGTAGCCTCTTTTAGCCAGTTTACTCTAATAAAGGTTAAAAAAATGTTACGAAAACCTCAGTCTCAATTTACGGAAAAGCTAAGAAAATTGAGGCTTAGGCAAAATGGGTTTTCTTATAACAAAAACGTGTATTTTTGTAGCTGAGAAATTACATTTTTCTGATTTTCCATGCTACCCACAGCATTTAGTTCATAGTAAGTGAGCTATATTTCTGAGTATCAAATATCAAACATTATTCAACTGACAACATATTTTTTGTTTTGTAAGAAACGATTATATATGAAATTTGAGGCTCAAATTAGGCATTAAGGAACATTTAAGAAACACAAGCAGGCTGAGGGAGTTTCAAGAAATGTAGGAAACACTTAAAAAACATGTAAGGTTGGATTTGATAAAATAGTACGAAACATCCAGGCTGAAAGTAGAAAGTTTGTTTCTTATATAAAAAAACGTGTATTAGCATGTTAAGAGTTCATTACTTTTTCATTTAAGTTAATTGTAGTGTAACCGAAAGCATTATTTAATTCAAGAAAATGACCGGACGATTGACTTCGTGGAATTCTGCAATGCCAGCAGACTAATCAAAAGTTTGTATCAGCAGGGGCACAAGTACTCGGAGAGTTCTGGGGGTCTAGGTCCTTACCATTTTCCTCAAAAGAACAAAAGTTTCATTTTTTCTCTTGGAAAAATTTGAAACTGGTTATTGTACTCTTGTACCATTAAAAATTGAGATCTGCTTATTATCATCATTAAACTTGAAAGTAAGAAAATATTTCGTCATGCCGTAATTTTAAAATTATTATGTCAAGAGGTATACCCTTGAACAATTTTTAATGTGCCCTGTTTGTAGATTAAACACCAGCCCCTGAAACGTCCTTGTTGCGCCCCTGCCCGGATACTGTTTCCGGCTTTGATTCATAGGATTCTACCAATTTAATCTATTATTTGTCACGGTGTATACCTAATATGACATAAATGGTTTGCATATCTAAACGTATTTAGCTTCAAATTGACTTTATACTTCTCCTCAGTTGTTTTGTTTGCTTTCGTTCTTTTATTGCTGCCAGCGATTTGTTACTTGGTAATTCGTTTTGCCCCTTGATTGATTGATTGATTGATTGATTGATTGATTTCAAATATGTAAGGAGGGTTGCCTTAAGCGTTGCTGATTTTCAAGGGGCCCTCCTTTGAAATATAAACTTACTGTTTGGGGGTACTTACGGTTTGTTTGGGGGTACTTTCTCCCATGTAAAAGCGAATTTGTAAATATGTTTTGACTTTGTTTAGGATCAAGTTATTTAATTGGGAAATGGTACTGGTAATGGAGGACAAAACTGAAACAATAAAGGGAGATGAGAAAACTACCACATTTCCATAGGATTTTAGAGAAGTCCCTACATTTTTAAAATGAAAAGAGATATTTAGACTTTTGTTCCGCCTTCTTGATATAAAATGCAGCGTCTTGTAAGGATAGAAGACACCAATTGCAAGCTTATGTGAAAAAGATCTTCTGATGCAAACCTACCCATGTTGAGCAACATTGGTTGCAGCTTAGCCAAAGGTGCAGGATGTTTCTACCAAGAGGTTGGATTTCAATGCAGATAAGGGCCTGTTGCATGGGATGAGCCAGTCCAATCTTAGGATCAGAGCTGTTAATAGAGACTTTTTAGGGGTTGTAATGCCTACATTACGCCGACAAACATGAGTGCGGCTCCTATGATTGAAGGATATCTGTTTTTAAGAGACGATTTCATGAATATTTAACTTTGGATTTCAGAAATAATGCAGGATGGTTGCGATGATTTGGCTATGTTTTCAGTGCTTTCCTTGACGTCACTGCGGTGCCGCGGTATCGTCGACCTCCCTTTCAAGATGCATAGCTGTTGTGTTCCCGGGTGGGGGACTGGAGCGTGTTCCGTCTCCTCCGAGTGGCAACAAAGCAGTGACAGCATTGTGTGTGAACTTTGTACAGTATCCGTTTCCTCTTCTATTGTCAAGTACAGACAGATCACGTATCCACGTATCGTGTAATCCATATCAGCCCTGCTTTCAAATCCTTTCAGCGATTTATACTTAGCGTGCAATTCTACAAAAAAGCCTCAAAAATCGTTTGGCATTCCAATCAACGCTAAAACTGTTGAATTAAACAGGACAGTAGATACACATATTACTTGTTAGCAAAACGGGCTGGCAGCACCCAAATGATCCAAAGGCCCTAGATATTTACGAGTTAAAATTATGATTTGTGTTTATGTGATTTTTCAGACTCAATTTATTTAGCATTTCAATAAGGCAAGATTCAAATGACAACCTAATTGTGAATGGGAACAGGAGCTCGGGGGGAGGGGGTAGCCAAGCCAAGTCTTGGACGGGGGTGTGCCATCCTGTTGCAGAGTTTGGATCTATACAGTAATCCCGTCCATGTTTTAAAAAATGAGATACATAACTCCGCAAACATGATGAAAATCATGCTCACAATTCCATAAAGCAAAAAAGATTTTCCAAAACAACAAAACCATAAAACAACTTTTATATGCTCTCTGTTCTAAAACCCCAGTTATGTGCATATTTCTTTCTTCCAATAACTCCTTCCTAGTAATTTTGCAACAGTTTTCCAAAATGGAGCCCCTGATTCTGCATATTTCTTCAAGTGGTACCCATAATTCCGCACCCATAATTCCGCACATTTCAGGGAAGAGGTACCCCTATGTAATGGCACGTCCCCATACCCCAAAACTAGGCTTAGTTAACCCCCTAGATCAGGAGTGATACCGCTTTGAAATATAACAATGTGTGATGCAAACAGACCCTGAAAAGGAAATGTTTGCATATCCAACAAAAATCTCCTTCTTAGTGGGATTACACGAACTGGGTGGCTAGCAAGCAAGTTACACGTACATGGGAGTGGTTAATGTGAATTGCACGATAATTGACAATATAAAATTCATCATTATCTATAAACCCATACGTTCCCTATTTATAGATCACAGCTTCGATTTACAGCTCCAAAAAGTGCGTAATTGCCACAGGGGGGTATGACAATACTGAACCCCCCACCTTTTTATAAACTGGGATATCTAGACTTGCCACCTTGGAGATTTACCGGCTTTAGAATTCAACCGGGAAGTCTACATATTGTAATACTTTTCGGTAAATCTAGGTGCTTTACAACTTCGTCACTCAGTTCATCTACAGGTATTAACAAGTGGCCAGTAAATCTACATTCAGCAGTAGTGCTTGTCTGTAGGGGGCAACTTCAATCCCATATCCAGATAAAAGGGTGATGCAACGCATCTGGTTTTCAGGCCACAGGGAATACAATACAGCGCTGATTGTTTGTCGTTAAATGAGCTGGCAAGGAAAACAAAAGACGATCAAGGAAGCAGATTTTATTGTTCATAATAGCCACTAGCCAACTAAAGGACATGATATTGTGAACTACAGCAGTTATCAATTCAAGGCATGAGGGTTCAAGCGTGAATAGACGGGTTGAAGGCCCAATTCCTCCGGTGGCAAACCCATCAAGGAAATATGGACAGAAGAGAACGCATTCTTGGCATGGGCTACCTCATAAAAGCACCAGTAAAAAGCAAGGATAAAGCAGCTTTTGCAAAATTTTGGAAACTTCGTTGGCTGGTCCTAACCGAAGTCCTTTTCGTCGATGGCAATGAGTTTGTTGACGATTCAAAACTGGTATTTAGCTATTACAAGGACAAAGACAGTCATGCTAAAGACGAAGCTCCAAAAGGTAGGCCTGTTGTGAATTCTTTTTGCTTCTCACTTGCTGCTAAAGATGGCCATGCGAGCTGAGTAGGGTAGGTTGGTGCTCTAGTTCTTACGGAAATAAGCGCTGTTTCCTTGAAGATACAGTATACTTGTGGCAGCCACCGTTAAAAATATGTGATACAAATGATTTGACTTTCATTGATAACAGCTCTTTTGTTGCTGAGCTCGCTACGAGCTTTCGAGGACTTTATTTATCGACTTTGATGCTTGGGGCCAAAGCTAGGCTTTGAAACGAATACTAACCCCTATTAGCTTTCATTGATTTAGTTCAGACCCACTGAATTTAATAAGCCTTGTCTCAATTGCCTTTAGATGCACGCCATCAAATGCATAAATGTAATAGCATAAATCTACCTTATCAACATCTATTTACTTTATTTTTCGGCCACCGGTCATTAGTATGAGATTTGCCACTATGCCTGATTTCTGTGTGCGATTTAAGTCAATTTTAAGTTTATTTTGCGGGTGGAATTTCTGATTGTACAATATTTTGGAAAGTTGGAAAAGGTAACATGTGAATTAGTTTACGTTATTTGTAGTACCTGCCAAGACAGTTTATTTCCAGATAATTTTGGCAGAACATGGTGCACAACCTTCGACTCAGAGCTGATTGATTGACTGGTTGATTTGCAGTTCTTTCAGTAAACCTTGGACTTTGACAATGGGGGTAAACTTTTCTCTTCGGAATGGCTGAAGTGGGCAAATGCTTTGACTGTTTGGACAAGGTACAGCTTGCTCTTGAAATGACGTGATTTCTCAATATTTCAATTTCCTCTTTCCGCTTTGAATCCTTTGTACGGCAATACTTCCTCCATACGCACAGTCGCGGAAGGGGGGCAGAGGGCGCAAATTACCCCAGGGCCTCAACATCTAGGGGCCTCATAACTCCAATGCTTCAAAGTCAAGGGGGCTTTATAAAGTAAGACTAACAGTAATTTTCCGGAGTTAATTCCCAGATACTCAAATTTTTCTGTTCGCTTCGCTCGCAAGGGGCATCATATTTCTCTTTTGCCCCAGGGCCTCTGAAATCTCTCGGAGGGGAGTGGGGGTACTAGGGAATGCGGAACTGGGGGAGAAACCTCTGGAAAGCCTTTGAAGATCGCGCCTTTCATATTAGGGAATTGCCCTTTTAGCTATGGATATACGTCGTTTCCGGATGCCAGAAGGCAGACAAAATCATTGTTGTGCATATGGGAAATTCCAACGGATCCCCTAATATCACCGCCAGTAATAGAAATGACGACAAGCCATTATACTTTACTGGATGCAATGATCAAGCAAAAGAAAAGGAAGCTACAAAACTGAAGGCAGGGTTTATATGGCCAGAGAAAGTCAGGGGAAGGGTCTTCTTCATTTAGGTTAGGGAAAGTTTGGAAAACTTGTAGTGGCCAGGGGACACATATGTATAGCATTTTCAGGCTGCAGATCAGGGAAAGAATTTAATTTTTCCAAATTTTGACCTCCCAATTTCGACGAGAACGATCTGTCTCTATCAAAACTTAGGGAGCACTAGGCAAGATCTCAAAGGGATGTGATGGTATTATCATTCCGGTGCGGTGGCTGCCACTACATACTCAGGGGGGGGGGGGCTTAAGTGGAGCACGCCAGTTTGGACCACGCTCTTCACAGAGTCCAGAAAAAGTCACGGCTCCACGGCTCTGAACCGGAGGAAAATTTTGCTTTTTATGACGTATTTGAAGAAGATTTTGAAATTTGTATCGACAATCCAATTTCAACAAAGTTTTCATATAATGCGACATCGACTGTGAAAGGCATAGCCTATTTACAGTAAAAGCTTCCGAGACATACACAATTTTGATACATAAAAGAGGAAAGTTTATGATGAAGATTTGACAGTCGGAGGAAGGTTGGGCATTTTTCTGGACTCTGGCTCTTCAGTACAGTGTATAATAGAATCTACTACTTAATTATGACAAGCTGCATCCCTGCCCAAACTCGTGTTTTTTCCAACATTTGCTGCTGATCAAACTGGTTCTTTTCAGCAATTGTTCCACAAATTATTTTTTGTAGGTTATAATATAATGTATGGCAAATTGTTTCAAGTTTTTTATCAATATTATCTCAAAGGGCCTTCTCGTCTACATTTAAGGAACCCTAAACCTCTCCAACTGCAAGAGTATCAAAAGTTGCTTTCAGGCTCAAGCCAGCTATGACCATTCTTTCATGATTGAATTCAACGATGGCAGAGTCGTTCGTTTTTCTGCGCCTTCGTGTGAAAAGAAATTCAAATGGGTCTCACTCCTTTACAAATACACATTTGATAAGGACATTGGGGTAAGTCTATGATTCCTTGCAGAATTGATCCATGTATATGTCAATATATTGGGCTTTTGAATTACACGTTTTTTTTATAAGGAACCTAGCTAAAGGCCTAGTTCTAAAAGTTCCTTATTTTCGGACCTCTTTTTATCGAATTCTAGTACTAAAAGTTCCTTAATAGTTCCTTAATTTTCACTGCACATAGAGTGCCACAAAATGGCACAGACACTAGAAAAGCATTGAAATTCTCAATTTTACCTTTAATTCTGGCTAGAACTCAACCTCCAAAGCACAAATGCGACAGGAAATAAGTTCTATATATGCAAAAGCATAATTTCAATCAAGAAATATCATGTCTATTCCATTGATATCATCCAATGTAATGTAATCTTCACTTGCATCTGAGTACAGCACTCAGAATTTGATAGTGAAGAGTTCCGTATGGATTTTTCCTTTAGTAGTATAAGTTCTTTAAATATTTCGGTCTTCTACATGTAGGTTCCTTATAAAGTGGTTCCTTATAAAAAAAGCGTGTAGAACATATTGGTTAGTTTAGTGAATGCATTCAGAGTTTTTGAAACTTCATCATTTAGTATAGACTGTTCATACTGACGTACAGACAAAGATCCCCTTTAGAACGCTATATAGTACTCCCTAGGGTATTAGTTGGAGCATTTGGACACATTTCTCAGCTGGTGAAAAAAGTCAAGAAGGAGTTGACGCAAGTTGTAGGAATAGGGCAGACATTATGATTTCACCGTACTTTTGACCGTGGGATTTTGTCCAACATTATAGAATGTTGGAAAAATCCCATTACAAAATTATAAAATCTGCTTCCTTGATCGTCTTTTGTTTTCTTTGCCAGCTCATTTAACGACAAACAATCAGTGCTGTTTTGTATTCCCAGTGGCCTGAAAACCAGATACAGATTTTCTACGTGCACCATTACAAGTGATCTCCAAAGGGTATTAAGGCATGAGCACAGGAGAATAGCTGCAACATAATGAATCCCTTACTTCAAGTTCAGGAGAATCTACATTTTTTGATATCCCATTTTATGTTACTTAATTGAATAGAATTGACTATAAGAGCCATTTAACGTCCCATTTTAGGGCATAATGCAAGCACTTGGGATACCTGGAGCATCATCAAACCAAATGTGAGTATTAATTCTTCTCTATAGTTTCATGCATAATTCTTGCTGCCTACTATCATTCCGCCTCAGGGTGAATCTGAAGGGGTTTTTCCGGAAGATCTTCGGTGCAGAGTGTCAAATCGCAGATATTTTGGCGCAAAGATCTCGCACAGGACGATACTGCGAGCAATTTTGGCGCTACTCTGTAGCGCAACGATCATTGAAGTAACGACAACCAAGTGGCATTTTGTAATTTTGATCGTTGACATACCCCTCTTTCTGCTTGTAATTCAAACCCTTAGTGTCCTACTAAAGACGATTTTTTTGCAAAAGAAACTGCGCGATTCATGTTTTTGGCGCAGAACATATTGCGTGAACGACGTCAGATTCAGCGTTGATTCCACCACTGCGCAATTTTTTAATAGGAAATTGGTATATAAGAAACCTAATACCCTAAAATTTAAGAAACTTTAGGAACTGCATAGAAAGAGTTAAGAAACTTTAGAAATTCTGTACCACCTTTCACAGTTTGGGAAACCCCCTTGTTCCTCCACAGATTTTGCAAATTTCCACTACAGTATGCTTTGCGCACTAGACCTTATGGGTACTGCAAAATTGAGAAACTTTAATGAAACTTTTGGAACTAAATTCTGGGACTTTTAGGCCTTGAACCAGGGTGAATTAGGGTGAACGTGTAGGGGTAAAGCAAACATATCGTTGAGAACCTTCCATCCTTTCAGTATTTCCTCTTAGTATGCTTAGATATCATATCACTGTCAAGCAAATTCGCTTGATATGAAATGTTTCATCCCTCCTTATCAGCATCAACTGTATCAGTTAGATCTATGAAGAGCCAACTATTTACAGGGCGGCAGCGGATGGGCGTTCCCACATTTTCTTTAAGGAGGAAATAAATAACTCTCGACAATTTTTAGCAGTATGCAGATTTCTTACAAGTCCGTTGTATGACTACACGTTTTTTTTATAAGAACACTTGGTTCCAGTTTCAGCCTGCCGTTTCTTATTTTTCCGTATATTTTCACCCTAAGGTTTTTCTTATTCTGTTTCTTATTTTCGTTTTCGAATTTCCTGAGCATAGTAGTGTCAAGACATAACACGTACTTGATAATCGCTGTTTAGCACTTTATACTGTTCTATGGTGGCCCATGGTTGCCACCGTTTTCACTCTCGGTTTTTGTTATTATTTTTGTTTTGTTTTTGATTTATTTGTTTTGGTTTTGATTGTATATCTTGTTCTTTTATTTTTTGTAAATTTTTTTTAATTTGGTTAAATAATTCAATTAAATTTCTTTTATAAAATATTTTTTACAGTTGAAATGAAAAAAATTGAAATGAAATGAATTTATGTACGTGGACCATCGTTGCCATTCCCTTTATGTTCATCACTAACGGACCAATGTTGCCATACCCATGATGCTTTGTGAGTTAGAAAGTAGGAAAACAGATATCAACAGCAATAGGCCTATCTCCATGATCACAACAGAATGTCGAAAATATAGCCGTGTGAGAATGTCTAGGCTAAGTTATTGAAAAACAGAGGAAAGACAGATACTGAAAAAGATGGCTTTATTGCTGTACAACTGTTGTCAACACGATTAGAGGGGCCTTCGCGCTGAACCGGTGTATCTCAGATCAAATGAACCAAATACAGTTTATGCAAACTCAGCTTTGGTGCACTCACACCAAATACAGCACTGTAACTAACTTGTGGAGAAACAGTAGACTGTTTCTTATTTTGTTTTCCGATGTGACATACAACGCTGTAGGTAGACATAGGCCATACATTGTTTATCCGGGTTTGTATATACTATATACCGGGTTTGTATACTATTGAGAAGCCAAGTGCACAAAACTTCGAAGTTGTCTTCTCCGTTCACTTTTTACGCGCTGTTTTCTAATGAAATGGACAACTATGAGTAAACTAGGGCTAACAGCAGGAGAATTTGTTATTCTGTTTCCCTTAAGAGCATCTATTTATATGGTCTCGAGCTCCACATCGTTGCAACTCTTGAATACTTTTGTGTATTTCTCTAATTGTACTTACAACAGTTGTGCAGTAATAACATCATCTTCTTTTCAGTATCTTTTTCTCCTCTTTTATTTTTTTATATCTTTCCGTATATATCCTCATACTGCTTTCTTTTCGACATTTTGTTGTGATCATGGAGATAGGCCTATTGCTGTTGATATCTGTTTTCCTACTTTCTAACTCACAAAGCATCATGGGTATGGCAACATTGGTCCGTTAGTGATGAACATAAAGGGAATGGCAACGATGGTCCACGTACATAAATTTATTTCATTTCAATTTTTTTCATTTCAACTGTAAAAAATATTTTATAAAAGAAATTTAATTGAATTATTTAACCAAATTAAAAAAAATTTACAAAAAATAAAAGAACAAGATATACAATCAAAAACAAAACAAATAAATCAAAATAAAACAAAAATAATAACAAAAACCGAGAGTGAAAACGGTGGCAACCATGGGCCACCATACTGTTCTGTTCTGTAGTAGAATTGTTATTTTCGCTTGTTGTTATTTTCGCTTGTTAATGATATTTTATTTCTTGAGTTTTTTGAATCTCACCCTGCCTTGTTTCCTAAGTTATTCTTATTTTTTGACCTAATCCCAGCCTGGTGTTTCTTATAAAAATTGTTCTTATAAAAAAAAACGTGTATGACTGGAACCAATGACCTCCTGCACACAAGGCGAACACTCTAGGACTAAACAATTGCTATTGGCAGTTATCGTTATTGTACATGCATGCGATTGGTGCTGGACTGTTTTGATTATTGCTGATATGTCTGTAACTGCCTGTCAGAAAACAGAATGTTCTAAGTATTTTAGATGTTATAATAGTACGTAGTTTAAATGATATTCTTTTACAAGGCGTTGTTATCATTTATTGACTCCTGTTTTCATATGATTTGGTTTTAGGTCACATAGTCAAAAAAGAGCTTCAATCTGCTCAAATGGGGGACCAACTTCTCGTGTTAGAAGCGTTAGCGCCTATTCTAACGGTGAGCATTGAAAATGACAAAATTTATTTTATCTTATTTCGAGTTCTTCCAACTTCATTCATTTAAATAGTAACCGTAATCAACTTCAAAAATCTCTTCTTATTCTAATTCTGGTTTTCTCCGGTCAATTCTTTCGGAGTTATAAGAGATTGCATCGTGCTATGGAAAGCTCAATTTACTCCACATAGGGTGCTGATCAATAGGAAACACTTCACGTGAATTTGAGTTCGCATTTGCAACAGTCTGCCTTGTAGATTGCATGAAATCTGCCCGTAACTTGTGGAATGCCGTGGGTTTAATGTGACAGCCCAAGCAAAACTACTGTCGGAAAATCATGAACTTTGCCACTTCTGTCTGCAGATTGCTCTAGCTTTTTGTGTTCTAGGAAGCCTGGAAGAAGAATTATGTATAATATTTCTGAAATCATGCGTTGAATATTCGTCAAAACTTTGCTTGTAAAGATATACTAATCAATTACGGGAGCCATTAACTTTTTTCGTTGGCACAATGTAGGCCCTACATAGCTCCAAAAAATTTCTAGTAACTGCCCTTCACGACACCAATAAAGGGTGATTGTAAACGATGTTTGTCTTATCGACGCTACGAACAGTGCACTCGAATAAGTACTTTGTCTATTGATGTTTTCAATGGAAAGAAGTGAAATTTTGAGCCTCTCAATAGGAGTTAGCGTTTGGCTGGGCTGATTGAAAAGCTTTTGAAATATGTCATACTCTAGTACTTATGATTTGAATCTTTCTTTGTTTCAATGATTTTCATGGGTGGCGGAATTTGTGGTATTGCGCTGAACGAACATGTTCTTGGAGACACTAGTAGAAATCTGAAAATGCTTTTTGCGGAAGACTTTTGCTGAAGATCTGGACTATTTCAAGGACCAGAATTGCTATGAGATATAGGAACCGTAGAAGTATTGATAACCCATGTATATTTATTTTAGGGCGCAATTCAGTTGTGTTCTCGTCACATGACACCGTTGATGATTCATCTGAAGAGCCCCCTCCCTTACCACCAAGACGCCCAAGTACCATTTCTGGAAATTCCTCTCTCTTCAATGACTCGGACCCATCATCGCCTACTACGAGATCTCCAGTGAACCCAAACGAGGTTGATCTTGGCTTATTACAGACGTTCAATGATCTGTTTATGCTATGCAGTAAATGCAAGGCGGAGGGTCAAAGCAAATCCGGATTTCAAAGGAAGAAACGTGCCAGTAAGAAGTGGGCTGGCCAACAAGGTAATTTGATGCAATTTGGTCGATTGTTTGTGATCACATACGGACACTATAGTTGTAAATAGCACAAGATATTTTGGTTGCAATGTAAGTTTCTCCATCACTAGCATTATAGGTTTGCAATACGGATCGGTGCTAATGAGTAATGAAAATCGAGACCGATTAGTGAGGTGATTTTTGCGTTAGATATTAGGATTATTATTTTGAAAATTTTTAGGGTACATCATATCTTTACCCCCTTGTCTTGTTAGGGTACTATGAAGGGTAACTTTTGCTTGTAAGTGCTTGAGAACAGAGGCTTGCCCTAACGTAAAGGGGTTGGGTAGCAATCAGTATGCATAGAGAACGGCATATAGTGTTAGTGGTGCGGAAAAGTGGATTGCTACAACTGCCAGTTCTCTTGATAGATATTGGGACAGCATAGCTTGATATTGGATGCAATGGTAGTCTTTGTGGTCACTTCCTAATGCTATGAAGATGGTCTGAGTTAAAACAATGAATGCACTGCACGAGTATTTATGGTGGTCAGTTTTTGATCCCATTGCGATGCTTTGGTTTTATTCCCCACTACTCTAAAAAGTTATTTGTACTGTCCAATACGAGAGATGTGTTGTGTTGAGATGTATTCAATTTAGTACCTGGAGGCGTCTGGGGGTCAATTTCAATTGCATAATTAGTTTCTTGAGTGGAGGATCCCTTTTGGAATAGGAATGGCACTGTTGATAGTTACATGTTAATTTGTAGTGTTCATTGTCCATGTTGGCTGCAGGAGAGATGTGCTAGATCACACCTCCTGTGGTTTCGTCATGTAAATCGTATTGTACAGTGGTGTGGTCGTGAACTATTAACTTTCTATAGAATGTTTACTCGTTCTACGCCACTGTAATATAAGTTTGTAGTTGTAATTTAGTGTTTGAATTATAAAAAAAAGAGATGTGTTAGATGTAAACAGTATAAGTGTAGCCTCTATTTAGTGTTCAGCCTTGTGCATCTATATCTCATCAGGAGATGATCCAATTGCCAGGTAAAGAAAAATTCCCGAGTTACTTAGTTTCTTCTGTTTTAGAGGATGTTGAAGTTCGGGAAGAAAATGTTGCCATATGCCAGTCTGCAAATGACAGTGATGGCATATCTCAGTTTTCAAATACCTCTGATGATTTCTTCGTGGAGGATCCATACACAAAAATTGATGACATCCTCTTGGAAAAAGTGAAGACCTTGAAGGAAATGGCTGAAAAAGCAAAAGAAGAGGGAAAGGAACCTGAAGAGGAATCAATAAACGAGGAAAGTACGTGTGAAGTGAAGAAGGAGAGTGAAGATCTTGTAGGAAATACATTGATTCCTGATCAACCAGCAAATGGTGAAGCGGAGTCAACAGAAGATGTTTACATGGATATGAGTCAATTTGAACAGGAGGCTGCTCCACAAAACGAAGTAACGAATCATGACCCAGAACCTGCGAAAAGTCAGCAAGAACCAGATTACGATGGAAGTATGAAAATGGTTTTTGAGATGAGTTGTTGAATAGGAATGATAACGATTGACAATTGTCAATTGACATTATAAATTGTAATTAAGATGAGGTGCTGCACGGGATGGTTGAAACGCCCTACAGTATACAGTACTAGCTAGTGGGGGAATGTAGAAGAAGCCAGTCAACTTTTGAAGGCTTCAATGTATCGCTAAAAGATGATACGTTCCCAACCTTCATATACGTAGAAATAGAATTATAGTATAGGCTTAATATATATGTGGCCTTTCCCCATAAATACGTCCTTTGTCAACTTGACAGTGGCAGTCTCATATTGAATTTTTAGGAGCTTGATGTCCGGTCTCCAATTGAGCCATACTTAACCTTCTTCCAATCATAATGTCAGGAAGGCTGAATATGGTTGATCAGGAGATGACCAGGGGTGCAACTTCCGGGGGATTCATGGGAGCCTAGACACCCGTCCTTTTCTTCAAAGGGATAAATGTCCCATTTTCTGGAAAATTGGTTGTTGTACTTTTGTGCCATTGAATGTGAAGATCTGCTCGTGATCATCATCAAATTTGAAAGTAGTGAAATTTTTCGCCATGTCTTAGTATGAAAATTATTATTCAAAGACATATACTCCTTACCAATTTTTCAGTGTGGCTTGTTTATCGATAAGATCCCTACTCCCAAAACTTCTTAGTTGCACCCCTGCCTGACCACCATTTAGAGATACAAGAGCCACATTATTTTGTTCTTTCTTTGTTGGACCTTTCTACACTGTTTCCCCCAAAATATCAGTCAGTTTACTTCCGTGGTGAAGATTTATAGTAAGTTAGATATGATAGCAAGTTTGCCCACCAGGGCCTATTTGAGGGAAGTATATTTTAAGGAACAGTATATATGTGGTAATACCAAGAGGACGCTACCACCTGTGCCGACAAGAAGTCGCTCATCTTTATAAAATGATCTGCATTAAAACTGCTTTGATTTGTATACCTTCATGTCCTTTATAAATGTAGAGTTTACTATGATAGTCTATTGACTGTAGATCGAGACCAAACGAGTTGAAAAGACGTAAACTTTTGGGAGTGTTGGCAATGCTTAACCGTCATGTCCCAGTTGATTCAAGGACTATTTTTGTAATAGAAACCACACGTTTGTAATTGGGGACTTCGGGGGTGCGAAAGATCTTTCTGAAATTTTTATCTCATTCTACAGTTTTATAGTAAACTTGGATTTGAACTTCCCCAATGCGGGCAACCATTTCAATCAAAGTTCGTTATGTTCGGTACACGCCATCGCATCTCAGAGTTATTTGGGGGAAAATTCCCGTCGATTAGGAAAGTATGGAAACCAGCATTGGCGAGTGTTTATTGTCAATTTTCATTCATATCGTAACTGGGCCTAAAATAGGAAACTTTTGAAAATTGACATTTTTGTTATGGGTGTTTTACCCTTTTGGAATTGCGCAATGGGTGTGGTAGAGTAAAAACTAGCAAGCTACAGAATTGGGAAAATAATAAACCCCAATACTATCAAAAAGTTTATAAATTATGAAATGTATGATTATCACTCATATTTATTTGTCCTAGTTTAATGACATACTACGGATGTGTTCTATTTGCAGGTCCACAGTTTCCCCATTTGGAGGTCCACAGTTTCGATTTACAACTACACAGAGTGAGTCACATCTGTGTCCACGCTCCTTTTAGGCCCTGTTGCTCAATATTCACACATAATCTAAATTAATTTCAATCTTGAATGTATGCAGCAATTGTAGAAATCAGTTTTAAAAACTAAAGATTTGGCAATTTTATATATCTTCATAGCTTGTTTTTACCATAACATGGTAACCAACGGTGTTTTCATTTAGAGCTGAATGATTATGTATACATCTGCAGTCCCATAGACAGTGGGATCAGGGGACACTGGCCCCATGAATTCACTGAGGTTGTATATATACACTGTAATTTTTACTCATTGCATATTTGACTACCACATCTGTGCCCCCTCCAGTCCAGCTCAGCTGTTTGCGGTATTTTATATCATACGTGTGCCCCTAGGTGGTAGGCCGAAGTCGAGGGTATGTGGGATATCAAGCCACCCACTTTTTCAGAAGCAGTCAGTACTTTGTTGGCTTGTTGGAATTATTTCGTATGTCAGTAAAAGTTGACGTAACTATCATGGGTTATCGGTCGGTGACTGTGGTGCTTTGCTTAAACCGTCGGAAATGTATGTTGCTACATCCCTGGATCAACTCATTCGCCGCGCAACTGGTGTGCCTAGGTCGTCACGAGCGATTGAGCAGGGGGGGGGGGGCAGACTCTATGAGAGCGACGTGTCTTATCACATGTTGAATTGCAGAGATTCTATAGAAATATGCTTCATGCCATATTGCAAATGCAATAGAAACGAGTATTTTTATACAAGACACAGCCAGGTAGGAATTCATCCTATTTGTGGCATTCTATTTCACCTTTGAATGCAAATTTTGCACAATTCTATAGTCGATATTTGAATACCATGCCACACACTGAGTGCACAGTTTTGACAAAATACGCTTTGTAATTTATTGAGACACGTAGATAATGGTTAATTGATTTGGGGTATGGGACGTAAGGTCCTCAACGTTCTGCCTTGTAGATAGTAAATCACTATTGCATTGGGTGACAGCTCGCAAGATTTGCTAGTCCAAGTCAGCCTGGTCCAAGTCTACCATATACAAACATGCAATCATAGCTCTAAATAATAACCAATTAGAATTGTGTAAGCGGTCTTCCCCCTCACACAAGGGGCTCTGAGTACCTTCAATAGAGCTGATGATTGAGTTGGAAACGACGGCTTCGTTCTAAACTTCAGAATCAGGAAGGAGTTTGACGACCTTTTGGAACGTCCCAAAACTCAGCCTCGATTTCATTGTCACTTCACAACAAAATGGAGGATGCCTTAAGGAACTGTGAGAGCCTGCTCTTGCAGCACGTAACAGAATACCCTATAGAATATGTTGTATTATATCTTGGAATAAGTGTAGGCTGCTTTTCATTCAAGGTATCAAAAGGGTACCTTGGCATTAGTGCTGTGGAAAAGGTACGCTGAACAGTACTCGTTATAATGGTTGTTACTTTGGCGCTAGTGGCAGGGTTCTTTCATCATTTTAGTGGCGCTCAGCTTATGCAACAAGAAAGCTATTCTATTTAAGCTAATATTGCCAGCAGAAATCAGCAGCTTAATTGTAAGCATGGTATACTAAGCCCTGCAATCCTCCTAGTTATAACAAGAATCTCCTGGTTTTCATCTTTATTTCTTGCTCTCCCATTTCGGTAGTTAGCTACGAAAGACACCGTTTTGCAGAATATGAAATTCAGTTCAGTTCACTTTTTGAAATAAAATCCATTATTGCCCCATTTAAACATGCACATACACCATTCTGTTTCATTTACTTGCACAGCATATGAACCTCTAGATTACTTTTATGTGTCCAATTCGCTAGCACACATGCAATATACTCCAGTTACATATTAGATTTTCCTGCGTGAAAGTCGTTCCTAGGGAGGATTGTATTCTAAACTGCACTGGCCTACTCATTATGTAATGTATTATTTATCATTAAATATGTATGATACCATATTACCTGACAGAGTTCTGTCATACATGTTGCCTCCTTGTTCACTGTCCTCAATTTGTTTCCAGATGTCACCACTTGACAGGAACATTGCATGTGATGTTTTGGCATACAGCATCATCCTTGTTCATGTTTTTGTTCAATTGCAAAGAACTCATAGAAGAGCTTTGAATGTTATCCCTGTAATAGGTAAGGGTGGTTAACTATAGTCCCTGGCATGGTTTTAGTATTTGTTTTCTCTGTGCAGAAGAGTATATGTGAGATACTAGAGATTCTATGAAAAGAATAAAAAAATTGACCTTTTGTTCATTTTGTTCTTTTTATTGAATAATGCCTTCATATTACTTTTATCTTTTCAAGGTATCCTCATTATTTATGCAATTGCTGCTTGCATTAGCTATCTAGCATTGGTTCATTGTTTTACCACTAAATTTGATGTGGATATCATCTTAAGGTAAACTTGCTACATATAGCCTAACAGTTGTAAGAGTAGTTTCTATTTTTATGAAATTTTTTATGAAAGATAATATGTCAGGCTTTTTCCCCAAAGTCTAGTAAGTGGGAAGTTATTAAATGGAGATCAGAATCTTTCAAGCCAATGATTATTCTTGTGGTCAATATATGTAGTAATATCTAGCATAGACATATACAAACAGTTTTGAACTAGTGAAAAGAATTGGGTGTGGGCAGCCATTTCCATTGAAAATGGGTAGTATTGAAAAGATCTGCTAGGAGGTGGTATGGGGCCTGGAGCAAATGCAAAAGGTGACGGCCCCTGGTGATGTCATGCTGATATTTAAGAGTCAACAAAGAATTGTTTCATAGCTTTTGGAAACCTTCTCAGGCTCATGGCCCAGGGCAATCTGCCCCTCCTTCCTCTCTCAGTTGGCCTGGTATTGAATGGCATTAGTGATAATGCAAAATTTAATAAACAGGAGTGGTCTTATACATTAAGGAGCTTGGAAACAGTCCCAAGATTCTTTAGTGTCCTCCTTATTTATTAAGAACCATAGAGTGTGTATATGTTGAATTTATGTCATTGATTATATAGTAGATGTTCTAGTGTTCCCATACACTGTTGCTCTGATGAACTGATTGAAGGAAGTAAAGTTGAACAAAGTTTTTGAGAACAAATATTCAAAACCTGTTATTAGAGCCTGATAGTAGAGCTAATTAAAATGTAGCTTTAGAGCTTAGTTTTGCTGAAACAGATATTTTTCCTTGTGAATAAGATGAAAGCTTAAGTGGTTTCTTATTGTCTATACTATTGCTAAAATCCCTGATTGTATCTGAAATGTATGAAGTAGGACAGCCTAATTCTGCAGAGTTCTGTTCTATAGTTTGATTGATATGGTAGAACTGAACATGCTTGTATTTCATGTCAAAGTCTTTAGTTTTTAGAACAGATGTGAAGGGAGCTGTAAGGTATGGTGGCATTTTGAAATTATTACTCTCCATTGTGTATATATTCTTTCTCAGTAGTGGTAGCTTTCTTGTTGCAGATTTGCCATCCCAACTTTTCTGTTTCTTATGGACTGGAGCAAGTGCAGCAAAGCAGTTTCTCAGGCTGTTGGAAAATTTTATTTTGATAAAGTTAGTCATTATAAAAGTGTTTATTGCTTCACAATGGTAATTAAAATTCAGAAAATGTGTTCATTCACTCATCAGTAATTGTTTACTGGACAACTACAGAAACTCTTGAACCATTTGGATTTTTGTATATCTTCATAGTTTGTGAATAGTTCATAGTTTACCAGAACTATTTATTAGAGGAAAGAGATAGCTATGTGATTTATTAAATGAGTTTTATCAACTTGGATTGTTTTTTTTTTACATTTTTCATAGACTATTATAACTTATTTTTTCCAGGTGACAGATTTAGATTTCAGTGAAATTTTTGTACATTATGGCATATCATTAGTTTCTGAATCATCATTAGAGTTTCTGGTATTAGCATTTGGCTTGGCATCAGGTAAGCCTTGTAGTTTGATTTTGAGAATTATTCTAGCTGGTTGGTCACCTATACTTTTTATTAGTGAACCTTTTTAGCACCATACCATTTTGGAAAGATATTATGATGTGTTAATGTTCATTTTGGTGGTTCTTTTTAGGAGTTGTTGAAGTGGAGTATCTTTGTACATGTGCATGTCTCACAATTTTAACATCAATGTTTTCATTCTTTGTACTTCTACCCACACTTACAAGTATTTTCATCCAGGTTAGTTTGTCCAATTATCAGTATTGCATTTTCAAATTTTGAGGAAAAGCTTAGGCCTATACTTCATTATACTTATTAGTTATTAGCCTTATCTTCTGTCTGCATTTGAAATTTGTTCCTATTTACTTGCTTCTTTTAGCATTCCAGCTAGTTCTCAAGACATATTCTTGACTGGTCTTCCTATTGATATGTATTTTACCTACCCAGAGTTGCATCATTTTCTATAGATGTAACTACTTGAATTAAATCACAGTTATTATATCTTTTGATGTTTAACAACACAGGCAGTGCCAGTACAAAAATAGTTCAGTTTCCTTGGGTGAGGAGGGATCTCTTTCATTTAAGTTTGTCGCATGAGAAGATTGGGAAATGAGAACATAGATGTTAGAGATGGGATTTGTGATGTATAGAGTAAATGTAGAGGAAAAGGCACATATGCTAAATAGGAGTAGATCTGCAGAGGAGAGGTGTTATTTAGGGATTATATTTAAAGGTACAGTCAGCTGTCTCTAAGGCGGACATCCTCGAGACTTTGAAAGGTGTCCGCTTTAGTGAGGTGTCCGCTTTATAGAAATGCGCCGTCTCTGAGTGCGGAGGAGCTCAAATGGAGAAAACTTTATCACTTCAATAAATTTGATATGACTCAACAAAGAGAGTGTTTGTACGAAAGCGTTTGCGCAAAAAGTAATCATTCACGTTTTTCTGGTTGAGACGCTGGAGTAATTTTTCTCGAAGCAATCTCCAGACTGAATTCAAAGATATGACAACCTCTTCGTCTTCCAGACTATCCTGTGCAGATTGTTTCAGTTCGTCTACCATTTCAATAGCAACGCGAATTGTTGGGAACTTGAGTGTCTTTTCTCCTATTTCTGGCTCATTGTCATTGCTGTCACTGTCGAAACAAATTTTCTTTGCACTTTCAATGCTGCTCTTTAGTGTTTCTTCGCATTGGCAAAGTCGCATACCACTCGTGCTTGTGTCAAAATTGCTCACCGTCACCCGAGAACAGTCTCAAAAGCGAAAGGAGCCACCGACATAGGATGTGACCTTCAATGTACAACAAGTGCTTTAATTATTGTTTGTTAGATTTATCTTCAAACCATTGCTTTCAAACAAACGCTATTTTCATGTGTCCGATTCACTGAAGTGTTTTATGCAATTAGGGCAAAGAAATAGTGTCCGCTGTCCGTCTTAGCGAAGTATCCGTCTTATAGAACACCAACTTACAGCATTTTCTATTGGGTTTGGCAGGGGGTTTCAATAAATCTCCGCCTTAACGAGGTGTCCGCTTTGTAGAAGTGTCCACTTTGAGAGAATTGACTGTACTATGTATAATGTGGGTAAGGGATGTCAGTACTGTTAATTTTCCTGGATTGAATCATTGTTTTTAGCTCAATCAAGAGACACCTGATAACGAAAAAGATAATACAGAAATGATAGCAAAAGGCGACAGGTTGAAGTACAAAAACGTCCTAAGTAAAGACCGTGGTGTTTTAGATCATCATAATAATCCATTGTCAAAGCATCTGCAATTCATAATGGTAAGTTAGTAAAATTCATGTTTGTCTTTGGTGTCTTTCATCTTTAGTTTGGAGATCATGTTGACCTGAGACATGTGCCTCATAGCACCTCTCTCTTATATATCTTATATAAATATATATTTTTTTCTTATATCTTTGCATATTTATGTATATGAATATAAAGGTAGATATAAAAATATAAAGATATATATATATATATATATATATATATATATATATATATATATATATATATATATATATATATATATATATATATATATATATATATATATATATATAAATATGTATATATATATTTGTTTATTTATTTATTTTTATACATATATATATATATATATATATATATATATATATATATATATATATATATATATATATATATATATATATAAGAAATCTATACTCTATAGTTATAAATATGTAACTTTGTGAATTATAATGTTCATTTATAATATTTGCATGTATTTACATTGAACTCTGGTCTTGCTCATTTCTAGTGTGTTGGATTATGTATTGCCCATGGCATTAACTTCATGTGGCGCAGTTGGAAGAGAGAGTATCATGCAGCTGAGAGGCAGGTTTTAAAATCCTTAATATGGTTCAGCTTTTTGTTCATTTGAAAATTGATGTGTGGGAAATTACACAATTTAGTGTCCTTAACCAACGTCTGTTTTCAAAGCAAACAGATTTCCAGGGTTGTGGAAAGGAAGCTAATGCTAGCCGCACACCTGAATCATGTAGCTGAGCTGTCACTCTTTGCCATTTAACTCAGCCATATGGCTCACGTGTGCGCCTAGCATAATTTAGGAAGCCGAGAGAATGAACAGAGGTTTGGAAACATGCATACCTTATGCCTTGTCAAACCATACTCTTCACTCATAGGACAGAGGTATATCCCTTTTTGTCTAAGAATTAGAAGCTTTCTTTTGAAGGAATTGAGCTATGGATGCGCTAAGATAATTCTCTTTCGTAAAAAAGACTTTTGAAGTAAGCTCCATTGTGTTTATGCCTCTTTTGCAAGACAATAGAATATGTAGATAGAGAGAGTCTTATCATAAATGACTACTCAATTCTTTTTAAACGGTAGTTTTTATGATTGTTGTACCCATATTCTCTTTTTCTATAAGATTAAATCACAGTTTAATTCGATTGCAATCTTTTTAGGTTGCATTGGATATCCGCTGAGCAGGTGATTGTTGTTTTTTTTCTTCTAGTATAATGTAGGTTTCCTCCTTCTTTATTATTTCTAAAAGATAGACAACTCCAGGAATAGAAGACTAAATCTAATAACGAAGAGCTTTATCTCATAATGCTAGCTTTATGAAATAGATGCATTGTTATCAGACGAAGTGCAAATATAGAATAGATTGATTATTTGTTGTGAATTGTTTAGAAGGTTGCTCCCAACTCCAGACCTTCCTTCCTTCGCAGCAACAAAGCCAATATAATCGTGAATAGGGCATGTTTGTTAATGCCTGGCTAAACTAGACAGCATTTTCGCGCAAGATGTATTGCATGTCTCATTGTTGATGTTGTATATACATTTCCAAATGTGGCTAAAGTTGTCGACTTTGTCGTTGAAAAAGCGATATCGATGTCGTTGCTGTGGACTTAGCACTATATGCTACGTTATAAAGTGTGAGGCTGATTTGGCTTCCTTATATATTCTTGAAGTACTTAAAGATGAAGAAAATGTCGTGTTGACTACTGACCTATGAAAAAGATCAGTGTTTTCTAGGTGCAAAACAACACGAATACAGAAGGATTTAACTGAATTATCTGTCGACAAAGTGGCTAAGCTAGAAAATTTTTGTGCAGCAGGACAAATGTGGCGCAAAATATTTGAACATGTTCAAGTACAAGTACAACAAATTTTGAGCGACATTTGTCTCGCAACACAGTGGGTAAACTAGAATACATGTGTGCAACATGGTCAAGTTTTAAATGTCGCACGACAATGTCGCCTAGTTTAGCCAGGCCTTTACCATCAGGAAGGTTACCGATTTCTGCCTAAACTTCTATTATAATTTAATTATAAATGGCATCTTCCCGCTCATCTTTGCAATAATCATTGCATGCACCATTTCATTAAGCCAGTTCACCTCTTAATTAGAAGTGCCTTTTGCGGCGAGGTATCAGCGGACCATTGCGATTTTGTCTTTTCTTTTTCTTAATGAAATCCAAATATAAGTAGCTCGGGTCATTGCTCTATTGTTATGCGTAACCTGAACATGACGTGACACCCCCAGTCATGCTTTTGAGGCATGACCCTAGTATTCATTTTAATGAACTGGCCTCTCGTGAGCATATTCAGACATTTTCGTTTCAGTTCAAATAGTTAAGGAGGGTAGCCCTTTAGCAGTGTTAATTTTCAAGGGGTCCTCCATGATTAAACTTACACGATTAAAATCCATTCTCTGAATGTAATTAAGCTTTATAGAATACTAATGAAAAATCCTGGAATCTAAATTGCTTATTTGCGATAAGTTCTTGTTTCCAGCTAGACCTTCTCTATATACATTGGTTAAGAGTATTTAACATTCCCTATTTCCGTACGGTTATTTACTATGCATTGAGCTTTGCCGTGGGAAAAATGCTACTCAGTTTCACAGAGTTGGGCAGTTTTCAACCCTTTATTTTTTGCCCCAAGACATTAAAACGTTTTTGATTTTCTAAAGGTCATTTTGAGTTGTTAAAAATTGCCATATTTTGTGAAATTTGACTTAGATTGCTTCTTCAATTGAAAATTGAAGGGGAAGTTCGTAATTTCTTACTGTTTTCTTTTTTCTACGCAATATTCATGGTTTTGCTGGTAACTCTGCGCTGTGCATAAAATAGGATTGTTCACAAGGTCGTAAGATAGTCCGTAGAAAGTCTTGTTACTTACGTTGTTAGAAAGCTCTAGCAGGTTCAATACTGAATAAAGAAGTAGTTTTGAAATAGGGTGTACAGTCTATTAGGAATACAGTAGTACACTGACAATATGGTGGTATTTGATGACTAATATTATATGTACTGTAGGTAAAATAGCACACTGTAATAGCAGCATATTCAATGATTAAGGATGGTCAATAGAGGAAAAATAGCAATATATTAGAAGTACAATAATGGACTGACAACATGGTGGTATTAGATGGCAAATATTATGTAGGCTACGGGTAAAATAACACACTGTAATAGCAGCATATTCAGTAAACGAAGATCATTTAATAGAGACGCTGTTGTAATACACTATCGATACGACAACGATACAATAGCAGTATTGTGGCCGTGCAAGAATAAAATAGCATTACATGCATTACCGTCAGCTAGATGTAGTGACGTACAGAGCAATGTATTACTATTTTGTTCAATGGTATCATGCATGCCCCGTATGTAATGTTCGTATCTTAATGACATTGGTTTTTCTTCGCTCTTTTAGTTTTTCATATCGGCATTGATTGCGAATTTTGCGTTCAGATATTTACTTCATGAGCTGCGAGAATCGATCGATGCCACATTTGCTAGCCGTGTTGTGAGGACAGTCTCGTCAAATTCCACCACATCTGGCGATAAAACAGCAGAGAAGGAGTCTCGTGGAGTCCCGATGGCTGACCTCGAAAAGGTATTACTTTAAGGTTCTTTGTCATTTTAATTTCTATCAGTTGAAGCAAAGAAACATCAAAGTGGTGCTCGTATATGTCACCTCGCCTACAGCATACCGTAGCAACCCTATATAGATACGTATTTGCTCGCAGAGGAAAATATCGTTCGTTATTGCTAGTTTTAATAGGCAATAATGATGCATACTTACTAGGCGTTCAGTGGGCGTTTAGTGGGCATTTGACAGTCGTTTAGTGGACGTTAGGTGTGTGTTTAGTTTAGGTTTGCTGGCTTGATGTAGCTCTTGTATTTAGTGCAATGATTTTGACAGCTTATAGAATTCTTTTAACCTACTAAAAGAACCCTATTAATAATAATGATAGAAATGTTAATAGGAGAAATATTTATATAGGGTAAACCTTGTCAGTACTACAACTACTGTCATCAGTAAGTGCCCTGTTTATCATCAAAATAAGGAAAATTTAAAGATAAGTTATCTCTCGATATTTATCATTAGACTCATAAGTTGGGTAGAACAATAAACTTGCTAGATACCATATAGAGGGACTGACTCTGAAATTTTCTAGCTAGTCAAGCAAGCATCAGGTTATGATTTATTAATGTTTATATGTTGTTTCTTATTGGAGAAAAATCGAGATGTTTCATGAAAGAGAAAGTACTGTTTTCGCCATGAGTAATCACTTGTTGGTGATATGGACAAGCACTATGCGTGCATCAAAGTCTATTACATATGATTGGTCGCTTGTGATGGAGAACATCATTTGCTGCTTACATGTGCAGTATGTTTGAAATTGACTCTGTTTGGCCATCAGATTTAGATAAATTTCTAAAGTGATTTCAATTTGCATATAGAAAGGAATCGGACATTTATCAAATGATGAAATAATGCAGTTGATCGAATCGAAGGAAATTCCTTTGCACAGTTTGGAAAAGTTATTGAAAGATTTTGCAAGAGCAGTGGAATTACGGTATGTCTCATAAGCGTCGTTTCGTTTTAGTATCTATACATCTTTCACTCTTGGTAGAGGGACTTGAACATCATAGCAAATGTTCGTTCCTTACAATCTAGTCGTTGCATGAGGTAGTGAAGGAACAAGAAGCATTCAAACTTGCCCACTTTTTGTGGTTGGTACGTTTCGATCTACAACAGGATATTTATGGTTCTTTGCTTTATTTCCAACATTGTTTTAACGTTTTGTGTTCTGAGGAGTGTCAATGGAAAAGCTTTTGATGCATTTTAGTTATGGTTTTTCTATGTTGTGCTACAGAGAAATTGTTTGAGAATATGATTGTTTGCACATGGTAGCTATAAAAGTGAAGGATATACTAATTTCCTTTACTTTTTACCATGGGTGTAAGTGCTGCGTTAAGTAGAAGGCTTGTTTCATTAAAGCATAGTGTTTACTGCTCTACTATTGGCATCTCTATTTCTGTGTCTCCGACAAAAGATGGTCCACAGGCCATCAGGATATTTTTATAAAGATAATTTGTTGTATTTCAATGAAGCTTCAATTACCGATATCTCATCTGTTATGTGTTACTGTGGCCTTTCTGGACACATAATTGCCAATGTAAGTGAATCTGAAAAGGCTATCCAGGAGTATTTACATGGGATGTGTTTAGTTCATTACTGCCTGTTTTTGTAGTCGAACGGTAGTTGCCAGAAGATTGAGCGGCAATGCTTCATCGATGGATAATTTGCCTTGGCAAGATTTCGATTACTCCAAGGTTAGAGACTTATTAAAAGAGATGTAGCAGAGACTTACTGATTTTGTTGCGACATTTTATGGAGCATTATTGACTATTTGTATTATTTTTAATTCTTTTAATTAGCCATTGAAAACTGTGACTGAAAAATAACACGACTAATTGATGCCTTCTAAAGCTACAGCTCATAATGTTATTTAGTACAAATTATTGTCTATAAATACACACCTACATACATACAAACGTACATATAAATATATATGTTTATAAATATATATATATATATATATATATATATATATATATATAAATATATATATATATATAAATATATATATATAAATATAAATATGTATACAATGCTGCTCGTGTTAGTTGAAGACGACACAGAGTATCAAATATAAACAATCATAATCGCATTCAGGACAAAGAATTAATATCGTTAACATGCAGCTTATTGAAAAGTCTTTTAACATTTGATATAATTACATCATAGGTGCATGGCGTTTGTTGTGAAAATGTAATTGGATATTGTCCGGTACCTGTTGGGTTTGTTGGACCGCTTGTATTGGATGGCAAACAGTATCACGTGCCAATGGCTACAACAGAGGGCTGCTTGGTAGCGAGTACAAATAGAGGCTGTTCAGCTCTGGGGGTATGTATGATGACAGAGAGGTTTGATCTCATGTATAGTCTCAATGCTGCATTGGCCAATCAGAGCAGGTGATTCTCTAGCTTATTCTGGTTGGTTATCCTACAAGTCAGAATTAATTGTTTGACAGAATTTGCTCGAGTTTCATTGATCTAGCTACCAAAAATCCGGAACGGATTGCTTAGCCATTCTTAACTAATAACAATGTATCTTAACAAATTTCAGTAAGTAAAAGTATCGAAGTGAAAACTCTCTTTTGAATTTTTAGGTAGATTTAGCACATTAAAATATATAATATGTTTCTGTGCAGTCATCAGTGTGTTTTAAATAGACGTTGATTTTGATACGAACAAAACTCCCAAACGTTGATGAGCTTACGCGCTGTTCAAGTTTTGAGTTTCACTCTCTGACTATTACCAGTTTTATGCAGGACAGCCTCCTTCTCTATGATCATTTCAGTAGTTGCCCCAAACTTTTTGTGATTCAAAGCGAATCTTATTCGATAGTTATCTGTGTGATTCGATGCTAGTTACTCATTTAAAGTTAACTGCGGTTGGCAGTCGGCGAGTAGAGAATAGCGAGCCATTAGGTTGGAATGCAGACAATTTCGTTACTTATTTACGTACTTTCTTGTTATTTGGTATTAGAGTTGTTCTCCTTCGTTTGTTTGAACAGGACGGCCTTCTTCATTTTTAATAAATCGTAAATAATTTTCTTCTCAGGCCAGTGGTGGGCAGTCAAGTTTTCTCCTTGACGATGGAATGACAAGAGGGCCGGTTGTCCGATTTAATTCTGCGAGGGAGGCCAGGTAAAGATGTCTGTTTGAATTCTCACCGAGATCTATTGCGATGGACTCATCATTATGAGTATTGTCCGTAGTTTTGTCCTGTAGTCATTCATACTCCTTTCACACATCGTCTCTTTTTATGTCTCTGGAATATAATTCTTCCTCATTAATTAGTGAGGTGAAAAGATGGCTGGATTTACCCGATAACTTCAAGAAGGTCGAAGAAGTTTTCAATATGAGTAGCAGGTACAGAGAATTTTATATCCATATATATTTTGCCATCAATAGTACAACGTCAGATGAGAAGCGAATATATATATATATATATATATATATATATATATATATATATATATATATATATATATATATATATATATATATATATATATATATATATATATATATATATATATATATATATATATATTTAATATATAGGAGCACTTTGTTTTTCGACTTCTCTGTCTGCTGTTGTGTACGTACGTTTTATATTGCTATGTAGGTTCACTGAACTGAGATCTGTGAAATGTGCCGTGGCTGGCAGGCTGTTGTTTTTGAGATTTCGAGCAACGACTGGTGATGCAATGGGGATGAATATGGTTTCGAAGGTAAGAACACGTATGAAACATTTTATGTATGATGATGAGTGATGAATGATGCGTGATTAGTTGTTGTGTGTCAGTTTTGCAACCAGTTGTAGTTATACTGAACGATACATATTATATCCTAGGAGTTAATGGTTTGATTTTCTTTTTGACACTGATCGACGATTGTGTATATATTTGATTTGTAGATAAGCATTTTGCTTCTAGAGAAATATAAAGCGACAGTAAATGAAGAAAAATTTTGATCTGGTACTCATCATCTTGCTAGAGGAAAACATAAAGTAGTGAATTTCATAAGAAATAAGATCTGCTGGTTTTGATTAACTCTATGACTTTATTCCTATCGTTGAGTAGTGCAGTGTAGTTAGAAGATTTAGGAAATTTGTTGAATTGATAGTAATTCACTATGAATATTGATAATTTCTGTTCTGCTCTAATCAGGGCACTGATAACGTGCTGAAGTATCTTCAAAGCGAATTCCCATCAATAGAGGTTGTAAGTGTGAGTGGAAATTATTGCACAGACAAGAAAGCAGCGGCTATGAATTGGTATGTACATAATGTTTTGATATAACTTAAACAATTAACTATGTATGCGTTCATGGTTTGTTGGATTTTCCTTTAGAACTGATAATAATCCATTTGAAATTCTCATTTTGTGATTTGCTGGCAGGATTGAAGGCAGAGGGAAATATGTCGTCTGTGAAGCCCGTATTCCAGGAGCTATAGTTAAAAAGGTATTTTCCTCATTTTATTTCAAACAGAAAACTAGAAACAAGCTACTAGTTTTCCTTGACAAGTGGAAACGTGTTTTTGTGACCTGAATTAGACCACACAGCTGCAAAAACTCTCCAGGGACCATCAGTATTTTCTCATTTTTCCTGAAGATGTTTTCTCTTCCATTTCGTGCTTTATATTTGTTTAGTGTAGTTGAACCATTTTCCAGCTGGCAGAGGTTATTGCAAGATAATTGATAGATTTGGCACTTAAATTATTCATTTTATCTCAGTAGCGTAGGCAGAGGAAATTGGAGGCGGGGGGGGGGGGGCGAAAATCTTCTCTGTAGAGCTAGACTGTGATTTGTCGGAGTATTTCCTATCTTGTTAGAACAATGACTCATTCATTTTTGTTTCTACTTAAGTATTAAATCTTGAAATGGAAGAGTTTTATACAACTGAATAGCCATACGGACCAATCATCAGAAAATCCGAAGTTATCAATCAACTCTGATATTATGTATGTCTTATAACTGTGTCCTTTATTGTGCTGACCATTAGAGTCATGACATCAGGTGACCATCTAGGACCGCCAGAGCTCTTTTCTGTCAGCCCTAGGGACGGGGACAGCCACCAGAAACTAGGGTGGATTTTTGATGGATTTTGCCCTTTTGGATCACGCCCTTTGGTACGGCGTACAATACAATCTGGAACTTAAAGTTGATAATCAGCTATGCAAACGGCAATGATATGACATAAAGAATTATACTTTTCTAGAAGTCTCCCGCATCCTCCAACCTAAACGGGCAGAGTACTCTACAAAACTCTCGTTGATTTTTTGCAGATTATACGAAAGTTACAAATCTGTGCAGGCAGAAGGAATAGTGCAAATACAGTATATGATGTTGCTTTGCAATGGTTCATTAACACCATTAATTCTTACTCCTTAGGTCCTCAAGAGCACTGTTGAAGATTTAGTGACTGTTAATACAAGTAAGAATTTAATCGGGTCTGCCATGGCAGGCAGCATTGGTGGCCAAAACGCACACGCATCAAATATTGTAACTGCTATATATATTGCTACTGGGCAGGTTTGTTTCCATATACTTCTTTTTGTCTTTGATATCAGCTTATATTTGCTATCTGCGTTTTCTGCCGTAGCGATACTTATTTTCTTTTAGAATTGAGCATAATTTTCTCAGAGGGATAATCGTTATATCATCATTGCATTAATGTTGAGTTATACCCCGTTTATCGTAATTATACGACACAGGGGGACCAGCAACTGGTTGAGCACAGTGGAGCTTGTTGACACGGGGGGACCAGCAACTGGTTGAGCACAGTGGAGCTTGTTGCATGTTAGCGTGTAAATTTCAGGGAAAAAAGAATAGTGACAATGGGTTTTATTCTTGTAATCACAATATTGTGTTTTCTGTTATTTTTTGTGATTGTGGGGCCTAGTACTATGCATTAAGTTGAAGAAAAAGCTTTTAGTTGTTCATATCATATCACATATCATATATCATATATCATATATCATATATCATATATCATATATCATATATCATATATCATATATCATAGCATAGCCTATCATATCGTATCATATCATATCATATCATATCATATCATATCATACCATATCATATCATATCATATCATATCATATCATATCATATCATATCATATCATATCATATCATATCATACTATACCATACCATACCATACCATACCATACCATACCATACCATACCATACCATACCATACCATACCATACCATACCATACCATACCATACCATACCATACCATATCATCCCATAACTTTTCACTATCTGATTTTTCCAGGACCCAGCTCAAAATGTTGTTAGCTCGAATTGTATTACATCGTTAGAACAGCAAAATGATGATCTATATATTAGGTGAGCTACATCGCAACCCCAGTTTGCTTGTATTCTTTTATGTTCTGATGTGCTCTGTATGCTTTATATGCACTGATTAGATTAGGTGATTATATTGTCAATTGACCATTCGATTAGCTTTTAGATCGCATGATTTGTCAAGTGATTTGCTGACTAATTTATTGTTTGAATGATCGCCGAGTTTCTGTTAGCAAATATTGAATTGTTTTTCGAATCTATATTTGGTTTTTTGGCTACCATTCTCTGTTGCTGTATAATGTGTGATGACTCAAATTGCTTTTACACTTGTATCACGACGAGAAATATACCAGGAGTAATTTCTGAGGATATTTTCTCACGTCATCGATAAAAACATTTTAAACTGATTTTTAGGTAGATTCAGTAGGTAGTGAAATGCCGTTCATTCAATGCTATTCCTTTATAAGCTGTATCTTCGATATGGTTTGCCGCTGCTGTTGCTCTCTCTATCTAGGCTGTTGGAAGTTTGAAGCGACTTGTCTACATGAAATCTGTCATATAAAAAGTTTTGAAGTCTCTTTGCAGGTTTATGCTTAAAAATGCCGAAAATTTTATTATAAAAAATGACGTTGTTTGCAATAGTATTTGATATTGTGACTTTCCAAATAACAGTTGTACAATGCCGTCAATTGAAGTTGGAACCGTTGGAGGTGGAACAAACCTACCTGCTCAAAGTGCTTGTCTAGAGGTATTGTATAAGCCTTCTCATTTTCATAGCAGCGTTTAGAGATTTGACCAAACACTGTTAAATGTTTCAGCTCGTCATTATTTCTTGTTCTTTTTTGGTTTGTTTCTTTGGTTTATGGAAGCCATCATCGAGGATTATTTAGTTGTATTTCTTGATGAATCCAGTTTTTACCTGCTTATATGGGTTTCTTATTAGAATTCTCTATGTTTTCCCATATATTTCATTGTATTTTGATTCTTGCAGATGATGGGATTGAAGGGAAGTGGTGATGTTATCGGTGAAAATGCAGGTACGTTGGCAAGGATAGTCTGTGGCACAGTCTTGGCTGGGGAACTCTCTCTTTTGTCAGCCCTAGCTGCTGGACACCTTGTGAAAAGTCATCTGAAACTGAATCGGTATGTACCTCTTTGCTTAAACGTTTTATCTTTTAAGTGCTATCAAATACACACACACACACACACACACACACACACACACACACACACACACACACACACACACACACACACACACACACACACACACACACACACACACACACACACACACACAAGAGGTACGTATCTCATATCATCTGTGTTTTATTCTTTTATTCTAGTGCTCATGAAGTTGTACATACTGGAGCCAACTGCTAAGTATTTTTGTACAATGCAGCTCTGGTGTTGAAGGCTACTCGTTGGAGAATGTATCGAGTACTCTCAAGATAATTATTCTCTAGGAGCAGACTCAGTTGATGTACGCAATATTATCTATTGATAATTCTTTTGTATACCCATGCCATGTTGTGAAATTTTAAGTTGTTGAAGATCAATTTTAGATGAAAACCCGTTCTGAACTCTTGATGTGGTTTTCATCCACCCCCTGTCATGCCCCCAAAACTTACTTTTCCCTTCTATAGCTTCTATTTAAGTTTCTGTTGTCTCTTATTTTTTTGATAATTTATATCAATGTCAATGTCGTCATCAACCGCTCAGAGTGGCAAGTGCCAGATCTGAAGTGCATAGATTAAGTATTTTACACTCCCAGTTGAATATTTGTCTGTGTATATTATGCTCATATAACACTCTTCGCATTCCATCCCTTAAGTTATTCCACGTTCAATACAATGCTATATCCCCAGATTTCACCATCATAGAATTCTCTACTTTTCGCCTTCACATTTTGCCAATGATACAGTTGTTCGTAGACTTTACTGCGCGAGGAGTCACCCACAGCTTATTTAGATGTGTTTGCTTGCTTAGCTTAATAAAATATTTGTGCGAAAGCGGTAAATAAATTTTATTTTAATTTTTAATTTAGATAGATTTCGAAATTTATATACGGTGCAATAGTTGTGAGTCTTTGCTCCTTTGCTGTGTTTTGGCCATTAGTTGACTGAGTACAATCTCATGATATTGGTCTTTTCTAGAGACAATAGCTTTGTTAGGATAATGATGTTGTCTCAGACAACAACTACAGCAGTATCCTTGTCTCCCATCTTGCTAAGTACACAAGATCTCTTGAGGTATATAGAAATTTTATGTTTAGTTGGCGTTTTTGCACAAGAAGAATTCCACTTTGTTTGGTGAAAATCGTCTTATGGTAAAAAACAGCTGCAGGGATCCTGAGAGTACAGAGAACATCCAGTCAAAGAACAACTCAAATTTATATTTACTAGGCGTTCTTAGACCAATCTTAGGACTATTCTGGGGCTTTATTGGGACTAATGTCGTTTGGAAACTCACTACTTGCAAACGAAGGTTATTCCCAAAATGTTATGTAGAGAATGTAAAAACAAAACTTAGTGAATTTGATTACATGTGAGGATTACATGTCCTTATACCTATCAAGAGTATCTTTCGATTTTCTTTCTTGCTCATGGACAGTTTTTTGTTCTAGAAAGCAGACATCCTTGATCCTCTGTGACCTGCATATCCTTGCTTCATTTCATGCTGAAACTTCAAAGCTATTCATAGTTGTTAGAGTCAAGACAGAAACGGATGTGGTACCACTAGCCAAAGATTTAGAAGGGGCATTTCATGGGGCATACCCTTTTTAAGACCGCCATATTTTGGGGCCAGGCCCTCCAGAACAGAGGCTTGCAATAGTGAAATGAACGAGGTGTGATAAAGAGCAATAGCTTAAAGTAGCAGAATTAGCCCCCCACCCTGTCCGCCTTTTCTGTGAATTTGGACTGATTAGAATAACAGTCATTGAAAGTGCTGAGGAGAAAGTGCCACCCTGCCCCACTTCGTGGCATCGCTACTGCACAGAAAGATGCGATAGCTGACCAAAATATTGTCATGAAGCATGAGATCTTGCGAAAATTTGTCGGTGAACATCGTTCAAAAGAATAGAGAAAACTTGTAATCAGATAGTACCGTACGTACCCAAACGAAGTACCGTAATGCTTCGATTAAATGCCCGGGGCGTTTATTAACTTTTTTTATGTTTTAGGAAGGCGTCTACTCGAAGGGGGCGTTTAAAAGAAGGAGGCGTTTAAAAGAAGGAGGCGTTTATTGAATTTTTGTACGTTTTCCTTCCTAGGCAATATACATACATATATATATATATATATATATATATATATATATATATATATATATATATATATATATATATATATATATATATATATATATATATATATACAGTATATATATATATATATATATATATACAGTATATATATATATATATATATATATATATATATATATATATATATATATATATATATATATATATATATATATATATATATATATATATATATATATATTATATGTATATATAGAGTTTACAACAACATCTAAATCTAGTTCAAAGTCTTCATCAACATCGTCTTCCTCGATGATGTTAAATGGAGAAGCAGCTTCAGTTACATCTTCTTCCATTACTTCCAATGGGTTTTCATGTAAGCTTCCCTCGTTAACATATTGCATTTGTGCTTGCAGCAAAGCTCTTCCATCCGAACACTTGTTGCCTTCTTAGCAGGGAATCATCTCATCTTTCTACTATCAACTGGTAAAGAGGGCGTCTATTCGAAGGGGGCGGTTAATAGAAGGGGGCGTTTATTGAATAAGACACTTAAAATATGGGGCGTTTATTCGAGGGGGCATTAAAAGAAGGGGGCGTTTGATCGAAGCATTACGGTAGTGAAAATGATAACCGTGGTTATTGTCAAACTTCTATTTTGAAGCTGTTTACGTCATCTAATGCTTGATCTTGCTAATGCATTTAATTCTGTATGACATAGAGGACTGTCTTAACATTGTCAGCTGCATGGGTGACGTCAAAGATGAGAGGGAGGCTGTGCTCCAAGCTACTTCAATCGGCTACACCCCAGCCAAACCCAGTATTTCATTCAAACTTCACATTTAAAATAGATGCAATTCTTAAAATTAGTCATTCGTACTTGATGCAAAATATACATAAAGCTGTTCTAAAAGATGTGTTCACCAGATAAGAATACACTCTTTGAAAAGGGGGCTAAATCCCGCAAAGCATTTATATTAACAAGTAAACCTGAGTCCCAGAGCCCTCCTCTTTGGCACCCCTGGTCAGTTGATATTTTATGTGTCATGGAAAATAGAGACCACTGAAGCAAACGACTTGATTTTATGAAGGTAAACGTCTATCCGCTATTGTATTTTGATTTTAGCTCACCCAGAAAGAACTAATAAATGTTGTGAGGACCCCTGCGGCGGAGTAGAAGTAGAAAATAAAGGAAAATGAAAAATGAAAGTGAAAAAAAAGTGGAAGAATGCTTGAAAATTGGAAATTCGGTCCCAGGTCTCTACAATGTCGTTCCAAGATGGTGGATCTGTATATTAGTGTGGAACTGAATCCAGTATTGAAAAAGATGCAATGATTTGCAGATTGGTAGGATTTAATATATGTTGCCAAGCGTAGTAGGACTTAGAAAATGTCGTTAGTGGCATACGATAGCAGTGGAGAAGATAGTGATGGAGAAGATAGCTCAGATAATGGACAAGCTGTAGGGCCTAAGCTTTTGAAACAACAAAGCAAACCGGAGACAGAGAGGGACGATTTGCCATGTGCACATAATGAAAGGGAACAAAGTAGAGATATTTCATCGCATGAACGAGAAAATGATTCAGGGAAGGAACTGGATGATGACATCCTTGAACGGAAAGAAGAGAAAAAGCCCAGGAAAAGTATTTTCTCATTTTTACCTCCACCCTCGAAGCAGAAAGCAGAAGACTTAGAATTAAGCGAAGAAGACGATGGAATGATTTTAAAACAGAGGAATAAGCTAGAAAAGGAAGGATTTCACGATAAAGTTGAGAAAAGAGAGTCTACTGTGGATAAATATGAGGCTAATGACCTTAAAAGGATTAAAAAATTGAGTTTACCTGAGCCGAAGAGGTCAATGGAAAGAGAAAAGCAGAAAGTCAAAATTACAATACCGAGTTTGCCGCAGGTGAGCTTTGTTTACCAATCAGTTGATGATGCCTCCTGTTGGGAAGGTGAAAGCGTAGAATATACTCTCTGTAAGCCATTTGGTTTACAAGTTTGTCCTGATTTTTCCAGTTATTTACTTTGTTATTTTATCTTTATTTTGGTACATAGGCCTATGAGTATTCAGTCATACCTCTTGCTTAGCAATTCATTGGTAATTAGACTATTAAGTATGGTTTCTTGATAAACAAGTACAGTTCTCATCAGCATTTAGAATCTAAGAGAATTTCTTTAGTCAGGAATATTGTACATAAAAGTCTGGTAGATATCTATTTAAAAACAACATTTAGTAAGTGTTAAAAATCATCAAAAACAAGAAGGGTTCAAAGTTGAATGCTGATGCTGATGGTACCATTGGAGATGACAAAAGTGATGAAATGGCAATGGTAATGATAATGGACTGATTGTACTGATCATTGATTTGGCAATTAACACTTAGTCAATAGTAGAGATAATGAATTGATGGTGTTGATGATGAAATAGTGTGAAGGATTGTGAATTGTTATTGTGGTGTTGGCTTTGTTGGTGGCTTCTTAGAGGCTTATTTTGTATCTGTGAATGATTATGAATTCTAGTTCCATTTATAATTAATAAAAATGTAGGTTTATATCACATAGGAATATGATCAAAAGATAGAGAATATATGTCTCTCAGATCTATTGATTATTGACTCAGTGGTATTTAAGTCTGTGTTATTTAGCATATATTTATTATCAATAGTGCCAACACTGGAATATTTACATTGTTCATATCATTTCGACTAGATCAGAAATTATTACAAAAGAAGTGTCAGCAGTAAAATTTCCAAACTGTAGCTTCTACTGTTTTTATTATTTAATGTCTGTAATACCCTTGGAGTAGTCATATTCTGTTGCTCCTTCAAGTATCATCATGTGCGACTTTCATGTTACTATTGCACCCAAGAGATATTTATGATGATTTGTGATGTATACTTTTGCCCATAGTGATGGGTGCTGTTTCATGGGTGATCCATGATTTGTGTGATGCTGTTAGTCTTTGATTAGTAATTTTGTTGACCATATTTACACAGATGAGCATGCAGATACTAGAGAAGGAATATTGCTTCTGAAGAATTTCTGGTGTTGGGTTTGGTAATATTTATAATGATTACTCTAACCAAAGCGGTGTGGTTTATGAATTATGATGTTGATATTGACAACAGTAATGATTTTGAACAATCTTCCTTCAGGAAGATTCTGACTCAGATGAAGAGGAAAATAAAGCCACCAAGAAGCAGAGACTTGGAAAAGTAAGAGGATTTTTTCAAAAATCTGATTTTTCAAAGAACTTTTTACATGATATCCTTGTCAAATATCCCAAGCTTTTTATATTTATAATTAATGAGTATACATTACTCGGAGAACAATTTCTGAGAGCAAGATTAGAAGGGAAACTTTGAAATTTTCCTTTAGTAGTTTGAAGGTGAATCATAGATTAAATGCATGTTCACAGGAAAAGTGATAATTGGAGGTGGGCATTGGTTAATATGTGCCCCTGTTCCTGCAGATCTGAGTATTGTAATTTGTAATACATTTTCATCATTTGAGACTGGTTATTTGCATAAAATGGTGGTATACTATAATGATTTGAGAAGTTCAAATAGGCTTCCATGGGGGTTATCTGAATCCAGTATAATACAGATTAAAAGCAACAAAAATTAGAAAATTCAGTTATTTGGTTGCTCACATGTGCTTAACATTTGATGGGAACAACTGTCCAACTATCTGCTTCTTGATCCCTTCTCAATTTAAATTTAAGTCAAAGTGTGTTATATTAAAAGATGATATAAGATATTCCTTTTGGTAGATGTGAGGGCCTCTAAATTTAGTTAGCCCTCCCCTCAAATAAGGCCCCAACCACAGAATCATTCTAGCAGATAAGCCCCCAGGATGGGGGTTTAATCAAGTCATTTTGGTGCTCTTCTTCCTAGTCTATCTACCATTGTGATTATGTAGCGAAACCCTGCATTGATTGTTTTCTGGGAAATGTAATAAAGGGTATCATCAAAGTGATTTGATCTGCAAGGCTTTTCTGTATAATTGAAGTAGTAAATTGTTCTATTCTATGTTTCTTCTAGGGGCATAGTGGACTTTTAGGTTGTTTGCCTCAGCCAAAATTCAGTTCAGCAATCAATAAAGCTGCAGGAACCAAACCAAATGAGAGGAAGCCTAGCAAACTGTATGTTCCATACACTTTGAGTAAAAAGAAAGATGTAAATGCAAAAAGTGACAGCAAGCTAATAGAAAAAGGAAACAACTCTGATAGTGATGATGAGGGACCTTCAAAGAGTTTTTTCTCCTTTGGAGAAAGTGTAAAGAACCCTAAAGAGGATTTTGACCATCCCAATAAAGCTTCATTTATTTCAAGAAACACTGAGGGAACCAAGGAGAAAACTTTTTTGGCTACTTCTGAAAATAATATTGGTGAGGCATTATCATCTCCAACTGTTGATGACAGCAAAAAGGAAATAAATAAAGTAATGTTGCAGAGTCAGGAGAAGAGTATAGACAATACAAATGATGCTAGTTTTTCAATTGTGAAAACAGCAGTAAGCCAACATGTCTCTGCCATTGATATTAAGAAAATGACTGTGGGGAACATATCTTGTGATGTTACTGGCCCCTATGAGTCCTCTATCACTGGCCCATATAAAGTAAATCATCCAGGCTTATACACACAGCCCACAGGGAGGATTGATGATCAAATCACAGGTCCATACAAGGCATATAGTGGATCTCATGGTGGAACGTATAGTGGGGAATATGGTAGGGTATACAATGAAGGCAATAGTGCAGCTTATAATGGTACATATCATGGTACATCTGGGTCACATTGGGGCAACAGTGGTTACCACCAGGCTAATACAATGGATCAATATGGGCATTATGGCCCAAAAGCATACTTAAACCCAGAGCCTGACAATCAGCATAGTCAATTCAATGTAAGTAAACAATGTTATTGTTTTTACAGGAAAATTGCTTAACAGGTTAAGGTGGATTGTTATCAAGAGAGCATTATTGCATTTAAACTGGTATACAGTAGAATCCCGTTATGTCAGACTCTTACGGGAGATTAGAAATTGGTCTGAGTTAGCAAATCTCTGAGTTAGCCAAGTCTTGCAATAAATTGGAGTGAATCCAAGGGGAAAGAGAAATCAATCTGACTGAGTTAAAGTCTGACTTATCCAGGGTATAACTTAACAGGATTTGACTATATCTAGGACTCAGGATCAGAGGTGGATTCAGTATGATTTGTTTGGGGGATATAGAAGGAACTTTTTCAGGGACCATACTCTCTGTAGCACTAGGCAGTGCTGTATAGCAGGGAAATCCCTTTTTGCATTTAGGGGACAAACTTATACCTGTGAATGTTAATGACTATAGAATGAATCTTTTCCAGTGGTGGTGCCAGATGTCTTGAAATGGGAAAAGGAGAATAGGCATGTGGAGCTTTGCCCCTAGGAAAATTTGTAGGATTGTGCCTTTAAGATATTGGGAAAAATGATATCTGGAAAATACCCTGTGTGGTGATTCTAGATAGAAGACCACACATTGAATCATTAGTATTCATATTGGAACCTTTAATAGTTGTTATGACATTTCTGGATAACTCCAACTTATCACTGTTTCAAACAAGGTGTATGGTGGTGCTTACCCCTCCTGTAACCCCCTGTGGCTCCTCCATGGGTCTTGTCTATTCAGGTTCTAAGTGTATGTTGGTAGTTCTGGATATGCAGATTTTGGAGCTTTAAATCATTCCTGGTCTTATGAGACCATATTTCTGAGCCAACATGCCATCTCGTTGAATTGAATAGTGACTTGCTGACTATAAACAGTAATTTTAGGGTTTTGAACTCCCAAACCTCCAGGTATATGCACCCCTGCTTAGTGGCTCACTTTAAATATTCAACATCTGTGAAACTATTCATTTGTCTTTTCAGTATGATTATGTTGAGTATGCTTCAAATAGGCAATGTTAGCTACATTTTCAATAAGCTACAAGAAAAATGTTGTTTTGATTGTCGTTGGTGTCCTGGAATTGTGGAATCTTGCCTATGGAATTTTTTATTTTGAATTGGTCTGTTTTCTAGACACAAACAAGTGGACATTCTGAGGATATGGAAAGCATAGATGCTGACCAGGTTTGTTGTTATTCACATTTGAATGTTTACTTGTTGGGTATAGTTTGGATTGTATTTTACATATTAGCTGTAAAAATCACATTGAGAATTGGTAGATGATTATGTTGGCCAGATTTATTCCTGTTTGAAACTGATATATCTCGTGATTCATTGTGAATGTTTATTTAGCATCACAAAACCCATTGAGTACAATGAGAATCAATTCCTCAGTTTGTCTTGGTCTATAGGGTCTGCTGCGGTAAAGTGGGTAACCCAGGGTAAACTGGGTAATTGACCATTTCGCAAATTGATAGCATGTTGTCTTTCTTTCATGCCTAATTTATGCGATTTCTTATAGAGAGGTATTGTACCAAGTTAAAAAATGGCACTATGCTCTTTCATGGCCATAAGTCAGTAATAATGATGCAGGTATTCACTTACCCACTTTACCCCGGGTTACCCATTTTACCCCAGCAGACCCTAATGGGTCTTAATATACGCAAAATATTTCTTACTTAAGAAATAGATGAATCGCAGAACCAGAACCCCATAGAAAGAACCATGTGCACATTTCAGAGTACTTCCGCGGAAGCAATAAACCTGTTATATTGGAATTAGTTGTATGATTGTTTAGTTCTACTTTAACATAAAATATTGCATGAAGAGAGCTGTCATTTTTAATACTGGGTACAGGGGTGGACGAATTTTTGAGACAGATGGAAAGTTTCCTTGCCCCATACACCTAGTTCAATAAAATGTGAAACCCCATTTCGAAGTACTCAAAAAATGTTACTGATGTCGTGTATCCACCAGGGGTGGCGACAGAAATTTCCTGGCGATGGGCCGACTATTCCGATAGGGGACTAAGATACAGTTAGGAAGATACCACACCTGCTAAGAAGTTGGTTCAAATGGTTGAAAGGGAGATTTAGCATTGTGGTGATGAAATACGATTTTGTTTAGAAAATCTTTGGAAAAACTGTTCCAAAGCTCTATGTTAACGATTGGTAGATTTGAAAGTTTTGGCTGTTGAAACTTTGGGCATGATTGAACCATTAATATTTTGATCGGGAGCTTGAGACTACAAAAAATTGCAACATGGATATGAAGGAAAGGAAACAGGAAATGTCAAAGGAATCGAAAGAAAGCAAGAAAGCATGCAATAACTGTTGTAAAAAGCGTTTTGTATGAACATACAAGAGAAAATTAGCGTTTTGCAATTAACATAGAAATTATGTTTATATACAATTTATTCAAGAAAATTGATACCCTATTATGACTTGGCAAAAATGTTTATTAGCCCAATAAACCAGGGCCAAAGTATTTAATGCCCCTCCAAAAATTCCTCCACCCCTGTACCCAGCATTAAAAATGACAGAACCCTATGACGAATGATTATCTGTAGATAGTGGACACAAGAATAATAGACTATCTTATAACATATTCACATAAAACTAGCAATTATAAGATTGATGTTGTTATTAGCCTATTTCAAAATGAAGCATAGTCAATCATTAAAAATATATGTATATAGTAATGATATGTAGCGGACCAGTATTCAAGAGTGCTCGATATATAAAACGTCAATTTGTCAAACAAGAATTAATAATTCCCTTTGTTATTATATTACAGTCCGCATTCTAAGCACTTGGCACCAAGTTATGGGGGCCCGATCAGTTCAAAAATATAGTGAATTAATAAAAATAGTTGCAATTAATAAAAGACTATATAATTAATTATTGCATGTATACTGAATTAATAATTGCATGTGTGCGTGATTAATAACTGCAACAATAATTATTAAGCATACACAGAATTAATTATTGGACATACACAGAATTAATTATTGGACATACACAGAATTAATTATTGGTCATGCTCTGAATTAAAGGGCAAATCCCAAGATACAATGCTTTTCATTTTGGCGCGAAATTCAAATCACATTTTTGCAACGGCCTAATGCAATAATTTTCTTGTACTCGAAAGTTATGCCAAGGCAAAGACGCCGTATATTGAGAGAAAGAAATGAAAGGGGGCTTTCTTTGTTCCTTAGAACTCTCAATTCAGTTCTGAGGATATTTATTTCCGAAGATCCGTTTCAAAATATATGCAGAAATGACTTGATCGATGCCCAAGAAAGGCTTATCGATGCATCGTCAACTTTGGCTCTGCTAGTGGAAGATATGTCAATATCAAACCGTGCAGAGATTGATTGGCTTAATATGAATTTGAGAGGAAGGCTCATCGATTTGAAAAAGAATGTTCAAGGAATACTTGAAATTTTATCAACAATTGTTGAGAGAGATGAAGATGCAACTTCGGATACTGCATATTATACGCAAAACAGTGAAGAGAACATTATTGGTCGCCCTCTGTTGGCAATCACAAGAGAACAATTAGAGCATCTCCGATCATTGTATTTTTCATGGCAGAAAATTGCCAAATTGCTACATGTTAGCATTTCCACCATTCAACGTCGACGTATAGAATTTGAAATGGAAGAGCAAAGTTATAGTGACATTTCAAACGAAGAGCTAGACTCGATATACCTGGCTCTTTCAAACAGCAATGGAAATACTATTGTAACACCAAATCTGGGACGAAGAAGGTTTCTAGGTGCTCTAAGAAGCAGGGGCTTGAAAATTCAGCGGCGGAGAGTCAGCGAATCCATTCGCAGAGTTGACCCTGTGGGAACAGCATTACGCTGGAGGCTTGTTATTCATAGGAGGAAGTATTTCGTTCCAGCCCCAAACAGCTTATGGCATATCGATTCAACACATAAGTTAATTCGCTGGAAGTTTATTGTGCACGTGTGCATTGATGGGAAAACACGACTCCTGATATATTGTCATTGCGCCAATAATAATAAAGCTGAGACTGTTCTTAGTTTATTTGAAGATGGCGTTATTAAATGGGGGCTGCCATCTCGGGTCAGATCCGACTATGGCATGGAGAATTATTTGGTTGCCAGTTATATGATTGAAAACCGTGGTGCTGGCAGGGGAAGTATCATAACAGGCTCTTCAGTTCACAACTGCCGCGTTGAAAGGACCCACCGTGATGTGTACAGTGGGGTATTGGTTTTCTATGCTAAACTGTTTGAAAACATGGAGAGACGAGGAATTCTGGATCCATTGGATGACACTCATTTGTTTTGCCTACACTTTGTCTTCCTACCACGCATTAACAGCTCTTTACAGGAATTTGTCGCACAAATGAACAATCACCCGGTTTCTACAGAAGGAAACATGTCCCCCTTACAGCTTTGGGAAAAAGGCATCCTTGAAAATATCAACTCTACACATTCAGCAATAGAGGAACCAGAAAGCTTTGGCATTGACCCTGAAGTTCCATTTTTAGACAATGATGCTTACCAGGTTAGCATAGACCCAATCTCTCCCCTAAATACAGAAATGTTCCCAGATCCTCTTCAAATGGATAACAACCAGGGAGTTGACACCTATTTGCAGTGCTTGGCTTCAATGGATTGATAAACACTTGATTATGACACTAATTTGTGTATATTATTTGCAACCAAAGTGAATTTCAACATTTAATAGCATAAATGAAGAAATCAAAGCTCCATCCAAGAGGAAAAATATTGGAAACATAACATTCTCATGGTAACAGAATAACAAAACAAGTTAGCAATAGTTGAAACAGAACATAGTGTAGCAAAATTCGCTCTAACAGGGCATAATACCAGCAATAGCTAAAACAGAACATTTTTTGCATCTTTATTAAGCAAATAACATATAGAATAACATATATCATGAACATATAGAAAAAACAACATTTATGCTACTTAGCTGAAGGAAATTTTTCACAAAGGTAGAAAAGTGTTGTCTTTATAGCATTTAGTATGAGATTTCCTTGTTGATTGTAGCCATCAAGTAGTATCTTTTTCATAAAATATGGATTGCAGTTTGAACAGAATGAAAACAGGTATTTGAGGCTGTTAATGCCATACTGCAACAAAGAACTTCAGTGACTATCAGTGTTTACTTTCAGACTTTCATATATCCAATGTACAAAATTGGAGGTGCCTTATTAAAAAGAGTTGCTTGTCTCAAATTTCCATCTGTAAAGGGGGCATTAGGGAGGGAGGTTTTATAGAGCTCTTAAGGTATTAACATATGGTTGTTTTTGGAACATAATGTCTTCTTTACTCAACAGCAAAAGTCAAATCAGATCTTAGCCACATGTTAAGCCAAGTAATTATTGGATTCCAAAATAATCTTGACCAAAGCACAAATCATACACTGAGTATAGCAATTCAGCATCTGGCATAGCATATGTATGGGTTGCCCTAGGTAAGTTCAACACATTGATGCAGGTATGTGCTGATGGCAGAAAGCTTGGAACAGTGATGTGTAACCTGCTCTGACCATCTTGATTTGCATGGATATCCTCAATCTCTTCCTCTTTTGGGATTACAAATTTAAGCTTTGGCTCTTGAGTAAAGCCAAGGATTGGTTCCTCAGATGCCCCTGTTGTGAACTGTAGGATATGGTTTAATGTAATTGCAACAGTTCCTGATTTTCTCCTATTAGCTGCCACTTCCCTTGCATATTTAACAAACATCTGGTATGCTTCTCTCTCAAAGTGCAAAGCATTTGATCCTTGTTCGGAAAAGCATGGCTTGATAAGCTGTAATAGCTTTTGAACAGTCAAGGATTGGTTTTGCCCTCCTGGCCTTAGAAGAAATGCTAATTGAGGGAATTTGCAAAGGGCTGAATGCATTCCGAGTGATTCCATCCCAAGTTGCATTTGAGCAACACAAGCATCATTTGCTTTAACTGATATTAAATCTTGGAGCACAGCTTCACTGAGAAATGATGGTAGCTGTCCATTTTGGAGCATTGCGATAGAAAACATCAACCCTACATAGAAATACTCATTGGACAATAATGGTCTTAGCCCATTTTCAAAATATTTCTTCTTAATATGTTGGTTCATAAGTCTAATCCATTCTTTTCTTGGCCCCCCAAGATCAATGCAGTCCTCCCCCATAAAGTCAACTTGGAATGTATTTCTGGGATTGTGAATGTATGTCAGCTCATCAAAAGTACTTCTAAGGATGTCTTCTCTATTAACTGTGATGTAATTGGTTTCGCCTTCTGGTATGCTGTCTATAGAACTGACTTCCAGAGGGCGTCCAGTCACAACATTGTTTTGAAGAAATTTAAGAATTTCTACTGGGTCAGCCAGGTCAGATGGAGCACTGTCCAAGATAGGTATGACAAATGAAGCAGCATCTTTTTGTCTGGAAGTTGCTGCTACAGTAGCTTCATTTTCATCAATAGTTTGCTCAACTGTTGGTGAAAGTGTAGTTATCTCTAGAATGTCGTCAGGAAGTGGGTCATCCATCAATTGAACATAGATGCACCCAGTTGGGGCAATGGACCTTAGCAGTAGGGCTGCATCAATTTTGCGACCATTTGGAATGTTTGGTGGTATTATACTGCCGTGACAGTTCTTCATTATTTGAAAAGGAACATTTTTAAAACCTATTGGTAAGACTAATTGAAGTTCATGTCTTAACATTTCTTCATTCCATCCTCTGTCAATGTCCATACCAGTCACAATCCGGCCATCTTTTTCAAGCTGTGCTTTCTCATGCCGCGACGGTATGGTGTTTTCGTTTGCGAGAAGTATGACTATATCTCGCGTCACTGTTGCTGAAGCAAAAGGCCTACCTCCACCAACTCCACGTCCACGCACTCCTATCCTATTTTGACCAGCACGTCCTCTTCCAAATGACCCTGCAGTTGTTGGGAATCGCAGCCGTAATTCTGAAACGTGGTTTGGTCTTTCATATGGCCTAAAACGTCCATTTGAGGATCGTTGGTCAGCTCTAGAAGACATTGATGCTGTTGCAGGAGCTGAAAAGTTTGCCTCATTACCCGAGCTGCTTCCCGCACTTACTAGTTGCGAAAGTTCTGTGATATTTCTTATTGCTTCCTGTGCGATCCGCCTAACCTCCGAGGCGTTGTTATTTTCCATATCTGAGAAACTTTAACGCAGTGTCACGTTGTAAAATTTGATTTGAATTTCGCGCCAAAATGAAAGCATTGCAACTTGGGATGTGCCCTTTAATTCAGAGTATGTCCAATAATTAATTCTGTGTATGTCCAATAATTAATTCTGTGTATGCTTAATAATTAATATTGTAGTTATTAATTACGCACACATGCAATTATTAATTCAGTATACATGCAATAATTAATTATATAGTCTTTTATTAATTGCAACTATTTTTATTAATTCACTATATTTTTGAACTGATCGGGCCCCCATAACCAAGTGGTATTACATTATAGCCCTCATTTTAAGTACCTGGCACATTCTATCTCATTGGAAGACCCGTAGGGAGTAATCACTTGTCTTTATATCTTTTGCACCCTGTAATATGGTTTATCTGCAACTGAAGATGGTTGTCGAAGCAATCGAAACATGTTTTACAAATTGAAGTCAATTGTCGTTTTTCTAAGGTTTATTTATGATATATCTATATATGTAGTATCATCTTTGATTTTTGATGATTGACTATGTTTCATTTTGCATGTGTGCGTGTGTGTGTGTGTGTGTGTGTGTGTGTGTGTTTATGCCTTTGTGTGCTTGCGTGTTTGATATTATTGCTTGTTTGATATCATGTTATCTATATTTCATGGCACAGCTACGCCGTCTCCAGGGAAAACGAGAGCGAAGGGTGCAAGAGATTGATATAATTGACATTCATGGTGAGCAGGTGCAATGTGATGCATCTATGCTGTTAAAAAACATCACGGAGGAGAAGACGCATATGCCTAAGAGGGTAAGTCCCAATCGACACATCATTGATAGTTTTTTATCGAATGTGGAATGAAAGTGTGAGAAAATGACTGGTTTCAACTGGGTTCACATTGTTGACCCTTGACTTTGTAAGTCGAGTGCTGTATCACAGAGCTATCAGGTCACACTTCAAGTCGTTTCTCAAGGGTCAAGGGCTATTCATTTGCTCACACTAACGCACTGGTAGTTGAAGTGAGTTACAAAGTCGAAGCTCGTGTGTTCGAGTCCCGCTCGGATCATTCATCTCCTCACATTCTCTTTTCCTAAATGCTATTGTCTTTAACAAATACCACATGGTTTTGCTAAAGTTCATTTGGAAATGTCTTAAATCTTTTACCAAAGCAGCAAGTGATAGTTTGCCATACGCACTTGCAATAAGGTTTCTGAGGTATTTTGTTCTCTTACTCTTGTCTTTTATTCAATTATTTGTTGATTATTAACTTTTTATAGTCAAAGTCAGATCTACCAAGCAGTCAGCAGAAGAGAAAGCACCAGATAACATATCTGGCCTTTCAGGTACGTTCAGGGCATCCTTTTGCATTGTAGAAAGTAAGCATTAAGAGTTTTGTCCTACTAGCTTGTGTCCTGTTTGAAAAACTTGAATAATTTTCCTGAACATTTAAGTGGTCACAAGTCAGTCTGGACTGAGTACAAGACCAAACTTCACTAGATTAGTGGCAATTATGATACTATTCTCTCCTCACCAACTGACGAACGGGAAAGAATTAAAATCAAGCTGATTCTTTTTCTAGGCGAAAGAGCGTGAAAATGAGCTAAGGAAAAGTTGGGCTGCAAATCTTCAAACTAAACGACAAACACAGCAAAAATACGGATTTTGATAATTCACTACCATGGGTATCAAGCGGACTGATTGTAAAAGTTTCTTATCATTCCATTTTGTGTGAATGGAATCTATCGACACTATCATTAGGCTACTTCAATTAATGGTCATAAGAATATACGATAAATGCCTTCGTTGAACATTGCTTAATGACATGGCATAAGAAGGAATCGAGTTAAATTGTAAAATATATGGTAGAGAAGATAGATGGACCTTCCTTGTAGATATTCTTTGATGATAAGAAGTAGATTTTTGAAATGCCGTCTCATTTGACTGATACTTTTGATTTTGGGTAAATCAAACTATGGTGTTTTAGAACAGTGGTATTTTATAGGCTATACGCACACACACACACACGCACACACACACGCACACGCACACGCACATACGACAAGGTACACATACACGCAGGCATATGTCCGAATGCCGAATAGGTTAATTTCTTTGATTTTTATGGATCATATAAATGGAGCAAGAGTTCCCAATCCTTTTCAGATGATCAGATCACTGTCATTGCTTGAGCACCATTTTTAACAGAGTCTAAAATAGGAACTGCTTACAGACCAGGCGCGCAACTACGGGGTGGGCCCTGGGGGTCTGAACCCCTGCCCTTTTCTCCAGAAAGCAAAAGTTCCCTTTGTCTTGGAGAATATTGAAACTGTTTCTTGTAGTTTTGTGGAGACCTGCGAGTAACCTTTGTTACAAATAAAAGTATCGAAACCCTGAAGCTTCCCGTACGATCTCTTTTGTTTCCAAATCTGATGAACATGATTTCAAGATATATTCTGTAAAGAAAGTATTTAGTGTGCCCCTTTTTGTTGGTTAGACCCCTGCCCTCAAAAATTTCTAGTTGCGTGCCTGCAGACCTATGCTTTAATTGGATGTGGGTATGGCCTTCCCTTGGAAGTACGTAGAAATCTCGCAATATGTCTTGACGGTGAAAATGTTATCTAAAAATTAATCATTCTTAACTCATATCACAAGTACAGGTGTGATTAGCACTATGCTACATCACTAAAATTTCTGTGGCAGACCTGAATTTGGGTCGTAAGGCGGATGAATTAATAACTTGAACCCGGTTAAAGTTTCCAACAAGATGGCTTAGTGAGGATATGTTTATATTAGTTTTGATGACCTACTTTTCAGAAATAGATTTGCTCTGTGTACAAATCCACACGTTCCCCCTCGGGGGGATAACTTAATAGGTTTGGGGTACGGGGACGTGCGATCAGTTAGGGGTACCTTTTTCCTGAAAAGTGCTGAATTATGGATATCGGTTTTTGAAATCTATGCCAGAATTATGGGCTCCATTTTGGAAAAATGTTGCGAAATGTTTGTTTTTTATTGAAAGATGCTTCTCGTCTTGTGGAATTATGTGCATGGTTTTCATCATGCTTTCGAAAATATGGGTTATATTTTTGTGAATGATGGACGTAATTATGGGTCCAGATTTTGCATCAAAATAGCACGCCCCCCTCAAAAACTAGGCTTAGTTACCCCCCGAGCATTCCCCTATTACAGGTCCACAGTTTTGATTTGCATGTCAACATTAGTGAGTCAGATTCACGCGTATTTTAGGCCTTGATTTTTAAGTTGTACGACACACGAGTCCAAGTTTCATAGTCTGCATTAACAAAATCTGCAGCGTTGGTAATCATTCAGTGAAGTACTGACTATGTTTTTCACATGTACCGCTTTAAGAAAGCTGAACATTATGTCCTGAAACGAGCCACACCCTCCCAACCTTTGGCTTCAGTACTACCGCTGTTTTTAATCGCTTGATAATCTGCATTCAGAAATTACCTTTCATACCTTCCCACTAAGCTCAAAGCAAAATTCTTGCTTTACACGAAAGATGAATTATTGTTATGGGAACCAAAACAAGACAAGGAAGAACAGTATTGTACCAAATTCAAAGCGAAAATCAAAGCAAATTGAAGTGTCGTTGTATCATCGCCACGTTCCGAAAATATCTTTGCCAACAATAAACGCCATTAGTCATGGTAACACATGTAAGCATTACGTCATGTGCATTTTTGTCATAAACTGCGCCAGTAGATTTGGCGCATCCATGATTCATTTCTGTCAAGTGGATATTGCCACGTCAGAATTTACGCATGCGCATAAGTAGAGTTTAAACGTCACCATCTGTGAATTGACCAATCAGATGTAGTAGATTTCTTACTATAAATGCCTTGAAACCCCTAGGTGCACCGTTAGTGAAGAAGGATTGCAGTGAGTCGGAGGTAAAAAGTGATCGAAATAAAAATACCATATTAAACGAAGGCATGGACATTGACTTTGAGCGATCAGATTTTTTCGAAGACCTTTTAGCAGATGATGGATCCTTAGATGCAAAGATGGGGCTCACTTATAGCCCAGATTCTGGTCATGGAAGCCCTCAAAGTTTCACATCTTCGAGCTCGTCTTCAACAGTAGGCCATTTTGTTTTCTTGCTCGCCTGTTTCTAAAATCATTGCAAGTTCTCGTGATATATTGCATTTGACCTCAAGAACAGAACAAGTCGTGTCCATACAGACTGTCATATATTATCTCCCAGTTGTTAAGTTCCTGGCGTTGTTCATCAACAGAAGTGCACCCACTCTATGCGAGGGAATTCCACTTCTCTTCCGATTACCACTAGTGTTAGCTTGGGTTTGTCTGCACTTTAATCATTTTCCATTTTTCGCAAGACTGTAGTAGCTTAGACAAGTAGTTGAGAAAGTAGAATCTATCAGTATCATTGTATTTCATCCCACACTTGTGTCATATGGTATACCTCAATCGTAGATTGGTAGTGGGGTTAACAGAATTGTCGAAAGCCTACAGGCCATACCACAGATCAGACTGATGGCGTAGCCATCTTGTTTTTACGCCCAGAGCTGGATAACAGCCGAAATGAACATGTCCATTAATAATGTCACAATCATTATTCTGATACACTTTTTTCTGTTCTTGTAGTTATCTGCAGCAAATGATTTCGCATTTGATAGTAACGAAGATTTCTGGAGTTCGTTGCTCGACGATTGTGGCCCTTCTTCGTCATCTGCAAATATCAATGACATACACAATAGCGAATCAGCAAGTTTTGAAATGGAGAGTGACCCTGACATGGTTAACACAAACGATTTGTTTCAAAGTCTGTCTAGTGATGAAAATGACGTTGTTGACAACATAACTGTAGATATAGGTTAGTATTTTTAATTTCAGAGCATAATTTTAATACCTAAACATGCAATATTTTCATTGCCTTACGCAGTTTTCATAAAACATTTTGAAGCATTTGATTTTGTGATTAAGTGTTGCCATCCCCATGCAATCGCTTTGAACTCTAGTTAAGTGTAGATCTACTTCAATTTGAGAGGTTATGAACTGTAGTCAAGGTAGCCATAGGCCGAGCAGAAAGTACGATTTTCAGGCCTATTTCCCAGTTAGATTATTGTCAGTACAGTACAATTTAGACCTCTGTTTAAGAAGTTCTCTTTGTGAGAATATTATTCTTTCTTTGTAGTATCATAATATTTAATGAAAGTAAGAGGCATGAATTTAAGATTGATGTTTTGGTAAAATATGCCTTTGCTTAAGACCGATATCCTTGCTTACAATATGTGCTCTTGCCAAGGTTGGGAAATGGGTGATGTAATCCCATCAGATGATGATATCAAGAAAGAACCAGTGTCACCAAAATTTGTGCCAGAAGTGAGCACTGCAGTTATAAATGTGGACAAAGGAGAATCAGGAAAGACATGCAAAATGGACAATTTTCAAGTAAATACATTGAATAGGAACAATCAAGTTGTTGTGTCAGCAGGGAACAAGATTTTACCAATTAGAGGAATTCTACTAAAGCCTGTAAACTCAGCTGGCACAACTACACTTATATCTGTTCCTGTCTCTCTAACATCAAAGGGAACCACCATACAACCTATTTCTTCTACAAATATCAGAATGGCAGAGCAGGAAAAACCTGCTGTAGACAATGCAGTGTTGAAGCCTTCAGAAACAAGAGGTGTAAGTAAGGTATGTGTATTTTGTGGTAACTTATTGTTTTCTCAGAGACAAATCTGTTTTAGATTGTATTATGTGGATTTTGAAGTACAGCTTAATTGTGGTGAAGTTTTCAGGCTTAGTTTGTCATCGTTTTCAGTTTCCCCTTTTACACAAGAATTATATGTATGATGCGCATGGTGTATTACCATCCAGAAATAACTAGGCCTGGGTCAAATATTTATAAAATGCATAAGGTTTTTGTTTGCAAGTTATATTATGACAGTATTCTACAGAGATTCTCCATAAAATATTAAAATATAGCTATAGTTTCTGTTCAAAGTTTATGTTTGACACAAAAACAGTGTGGATATTTGGAACTGTGATGGAAGGGTAGCCTCAATAAAATTAAATGGCTCTTTGCTAAAGGGATTGTAAGAGGGTGTGAAAATCACCAATGAATGAGCACATTCTCCTAAGTTTTGCTTTGGTTTCTTCAGTAAAAAGCATCTTACTCATATGGTAGCAAACTGGTGAGTGTCCACATGGCTTGAAAATCTCTCTGCTCTCTATAGGGTGTCGGTCCAAATCTGGCACTTACAGATGAAGAAAAGAAGCTTCTTGAATTAGAAGGAGTAACGCTCCCAACAGATACCCATCTTACCAAGGTATGAGTTTCAAAAACTAAAACTATATATATATTTATAAAGTTTTACTCCAAATTGTGGCAGCCCACTCTTGACTTAGTATGCATTATATGTCAGCCTTAGCAGAAAGATGGTATACATACATCTGTATGTAAACATTTCAATTAAAATCTTTATGCATTTTATATCTATACTTAGTGAATAACATTTTATTTTGGTTTGACTCCTATTTGGAGCTTCTATTGTGTCGATTAAAAGCTTGCAGCAGAAAATGTGACATTGATTTGTAACAATTGTTATTCTCAGTCAGGTAATCTAGTCATTGTTTTTGTAAGGCTGAAGAGAAAGCTCTAAAACGGGTTCGAAGGAAGATAAAAAACAAGGTAACTACATTATTATGTTACTTTACTCTTTGCTTTGTTCAAAAGTGATGCCTTGTTCTTTTGAGTTGTAATGAAATAAGTAAAATTTATTTTTGAAATATAATTGATAGAGTGTGTAATGGAGCTAGGCCTAAATGAAACCGGCTATTAATCAGGGATCAGGTTAGCTCCAATATTCAGCAGGACACATTTATTGGTTCCTTAGGACAATGTTATTCATGGTATCCAGCTTTTTTAGTAACTGTTGTATGTATTTTGTAGCAATCAGCAATGGAAAGTAGAAAAAGGAGAAAAGAATATACAGATAATTTAGAGAAAAGGTAGGCATTACCCTTTATTTTGACATCAAATTCTGCAAGTTTAGCATAAAATATTACTATTGGTATTGTTTGGATTCAATACATACAATATTGTAGTACATATTGTAAAGGAGAGAATCACTGGAGGCAAATGCTTAGCCTGAGAAATGACTTGTGTCTTTATTTGCTATTTGTTGCATTTGGTCAGTAATATGTAGCAGATGGAACAAAAAAATTAAATGGTTACTAATTTATCTGTTTAGGGTGAAGCATTGTACTGAATTGAATGTTGCATTGAAAAGTCAAGTTGGTACTCTAACTGAGGAGAACAAGTATGTATCTATTCCATCAATTGTAATGATACTGTTGTTTTCTGCAATTCCAAAATGCTAAATTGCTGTTTATGAATTGTATTGTTTATTATCATATGGTTGTTGGCCCATTTGAATGACCATTTTTGTAACTAAGTAGTGTTGTTTTAACTTTTACTAGCCTTTTTTCTTTTTAAGTGGAGCAGCTAGGAATGCAATCAGTCCTAATGAGCATATCATTTCATTGTGAAGCTTACGTTTTAACTTGTTAGTTAGTGCTATGCTTAGTACTGATTACTCGCTACTAGTAATTGTAGCTGAGGAGGTTGGCTCCCTTGGACTCTGTAGGCTATTATGGACCTGTTTAAAGGCTTTAAGCCTATTACAGAATAATAATTATTATTATTATTATTATTAATGATGATCATTCCCTGATGCCATCTTTGAATGACAGTGTTGTAAATGACACCAGACTAGAAAAAGTTGACTTTGATGTTTTATGTTTGATTCTACAGGTCCTTATTAGAACAATTAAAAAAGCTACAGAGTATGGTAGCAAAACAGACAAAAGCAGCTCAGAGTGGAACATGTTTGGCAGTAAGTTGTAACAGTTTTGACTGTTTGATTACATATGAGCATTTTTGCAGGCCTTGCCCTGAGCAAGCTGAATGGGCTCTATAATAAGAGCTCCTTGAATAATTTAGGGGCTCTGTTTTGCACCCCTATGAATGCATACCTAAGACTTCAATAATAATTAGGGTGCTTGACATATTGCACTTCATGCATAATTTTTGAAGTGCTTTAGGCACTCGAGCTCAATCACATGCTTTTACGAGGAAGGCCTGTTTTTGACAACATTGCACAATTTAGCTGAAATGAATTTAGAAAGAAAAGTTGTATTAATCATTGTTTATCTTTTATTATATATTTAACATGGTACACTGGAGTTTTAGAATGAAATGAAAATGAGAATTTGGTGAAAATATCTTCAGTACTTCTATTGATCTTCTATATAGCTATGCTATGTTATTTGGAACCATGATGTGGTTCATGTTTTGGAGTGATTTGCCATGTAGAGTGTTTTTTTAATGGTGGGCTCATATTTTGTAATTTTTTCAATGTTATTCATTACTTTTCAGGTATTGCTGCTGTCTTTTGCATTGTTTGTACTTCCATTCAACCCAATTAACATTGGCAAATCAGAGGATAAAACTGGGCTTTCATCAGCTGTTGATCCATACACATCAAGTGTTGGTAAGTTGCCAGTTTCACATTAGCTCATTTCAGCGCAGTTTCACTGGCAAAATGGCTTTCATAGCCTGCATGCTTATGATGAGCATTGCTTTTCATTCAAAATTTGTTATTCACTGGTTTTCCCATTGTCCTTACCAGTATGATCTTAGTGGCTTTGGTTGATTCATATCCAATTAATTTTTTCTTTAAAGGGTTTTCCACTCCTCATCATAGGCACTCAGTTCTTTTTCTTAGATTAATGTGCTTTTTGTTACTTTTACTCATTGAGTACTTTGCTGTTTCCTCATCACTTCAGGTGTGCCTTAGAAGAGGGCAATGGAGGCACAGGAATGGGCTACTTGTTTTTAGGAAATTAGAGCTCTTGTACATTAGTTGTTAAGATTTGATAGAGTACTAGAAGAGCCACTTGCATATGAGAATTATAAAGACATTTTATTCATTATGTTGAGAAAACACTACATGTTACTACTAGGATTTGGCACTTTTTGATGACTTCGATTTGGTAGATTTTTGCTGATTCAGTTTCTTTTTTTCAGTTCGTTCAAGAACACTTCTTCAGTTCAATGAAGAAACAGTTGAAAATGACCAGTATGAAGAATCCAATGTATCAAATATCCTGCTCAGTAAGATTTCAAATTTAATACTACCAACTGACAATTATAGTGAAAGTGAGATAGAGAAGGTGGTGCCTCAAAATTTCAAAAACAGTAGGAAGAACAGTCTTGAGAATGAGCACATTGAGAACAATAGTTATCAGAGTGTTATTGAAATTGATGAAAAGGATTTTACTTCAAAATGGAGGACTTCTTCTTATAGTGATGAAATGTAATGTATTGTTTTCTAATTTAAAAATTTCGCACTCACTCTGGAGATGATGACGTACAAGGTATGTAATTTTTGGACAGTTGAATAAGAAAGGTTAATGAAATAAAAATATCCCCAATAATGGTCCTTGACGACATTATTACATCATTGTTTGTAACATTCAGTGTCCTCTCAAGAGAACAGTGTTGGGACTGTTTACATTTTTCTCTTAAAAATCTCACATCCTCTGGCAGCTCCAGTTATTGTTGTTAAGGACCATTATTTCTTCAGAGATGAGTATGACATTTGTAAATAAACTTTGTAAGTATATATAAATGAAATTAAGCATTTAATTTTTGGGTATTTGTACATAGAATATATATTGGCCACATGCATGGGATTAACATGAAAACATTCTATCTCAAAAGAGATGATCTTTTTTCTGTACCTCATGTCCATTTTGATTTGTTTCATACATCTGTTTGGGCCACATTGTGATTTTTAGTTCCCACCATACCAATGTCTTTATGCGAGAGTTCACATTGTTACAAATATCACCTTTATGATATTTGGGGGTTTCTTATTTCTTTCCCAGCATTTTAAAAATACATTTAAATAGAGTGCACATAGCATCTCACCCAACCTTTTCAATTATATTTTTATGCAAAGTCTGGCTTTCCTTCATTCTTTTTATTGCCATTTACTCATATCTGAATACATTTGCATACTAATTAGCATATTTATTTTGCTACTGTTATTTTCCATATTGTAAACCCACACCAACCATTATGGCCTTGTGCTGAATGATTCTCATAGTTTCTATCTTTAGTTACCTTACTATACTGTAATGTGGAGAAGGGAAAGTATGTATTATTTCCCCCACATTACTATATTTGGGGTTTAGAATCACATGCGTGACACGTGTAATTCATGATATACCATGTTGCATTGCGATATTTTTCCTTCGGACGTCGTTTTCGCCGAAGGTCGACATCAAACTTGCTTCTTCAGACAAGGGCTTTGTCGCCATGCCCCCCATCTTGGACGACCAGGTACATAAATTTCTTCCTTCTTACTCCATTGCTAGTTCCTTCTTTTTGGCAATCGATTTTTAGCACTCTAGTGAAGCTATCTAATGCATCTACCGCATTTTTCGATCGTCCATGTCTGATTTTAGGCCATTTTCTACGGTTCCTCATGATGTCTACCGGGGGTTCCATTTGCCCTAAGATCAGTAAATGGCATCACGAACAGCATGCTAATGCACTAAATATACTATACTTTTCTCGACTGTATCTCTGCAATTCACATTTTCCGACATTTATTGAACTTTACCGTCCTCCCGACCGCCCGTTACTGTCATTGAATATCATTAAATGCCAGTTTTATCGCAATGGATTACTTTAGGACCAAAAATCCGCATGATGTTATGTTTTTTAGCAAACCTAGTTAAGTTGTCTTGATTGTGTTCATTGTTTTTTATACATATATATAAGTTTTAGCTTCATTTTCCCACCCATCTCGATCCTCGGGCGGTTTCCTTTCTAAAGCCTTCTGGCGATCTTGAATACAAATATTCTAGAATTCATCCACAGTCAGTAGTAGTCTTATTGGAGAGGGGACATTACTATTGTACCATACTGACACATAAGCCGTGAATTCAAGCACTTTTTGAGTAGATTCGTAGAATTTGCTCATAATCGCAGTACTTAAAAGGAAAATTTCGCTTGGAGAAGAAAAGGACACTAGTTGTCGGCCATCTTGGTTTTCGTACTGCTCACGGATCGCTAGATAGTAGGATCAAATGGAACTTCAATGCACATCTAACTTTAAAATTTGGCGGGAAAGTTTGTTATTATGTCATGTTGCTGACAGAAATCCTAGGCACCGTTATGTGCAACTTTTTGGATAATTGAGTTCGGTTGTCGGTTTTTATACAATTACATGGTAAATAGTGCAAGTTTTCTTTGGTTACTGACTTTTTCTCAGAAAAAACAATAATAGGCCTGCTTTTGAAGAGAAAATTTGATTTTTTGAGGACTTTATGTTTCTCTGTGAGCTTCCTTAGTGCTGATGTAATCTACTTTAATGCTGTTGTCATGCTCTTTTTAAAATTATTAAAGCAACCTGTTTTATTTGATTTATGAGCATTAGGTATTAAGTTAAACCAAGTTTTTGTACTCTCTGATTTGATGGAGCAAAAGTTTGAGTACCACATAACGAACCCATTTGATGGTGAAAGTAATTTATATCATATGTGCCTGGTTGTTGGAAAGCATGGAAGCAGTGAAGCTCTTTCCTAAGGAATGCATATTCATTCCTGGAAGTTGTATTTTTTAAGGAGAGTGACCACACACATTCTGATGAAAGTTCAAACCAGGGGTTATTTGCTGAAGAGGAGAAGGAGGAAGAGAAACAACCTTGGGAGGAAAGTTCATCCAGGTAGGGTTTTTTCGAGTAAATTGTCAAGTGTTGCTACGAGTTTTAGGAGATATTTTGGGCAGTATGTTAAGCCAGTCCTAGGAGAAGCTTCTTCACATGTAACTAGAGCTAACAATTTTATGAGCACTGAAATTTTATGTGAGATTAGATATAACTGGAACTTGCATGAAGCAGGAAAAGGAAATTAAAGTTTGTTGCCTCAAATGATACTGATCTAGCTCTGGCTGGAATAAGAAGCAGGTATCACAAATAGTGTTGGTGATTACGGTATTTTAGCATATATGAACTATGAACTCAGGCCCGTACATATGTAAACAAAGGAACAGTATGTAAGTACCTTATAACAATTAAACACTTTATACAACAAAACAAGACTACAATGGATAACACTTGAAATCAAATGGAAGGGAAATTATAGTCAGCATAGAGGAAAGGGTATTGGAGAAGATGATTCCTACTGTTCTAATGGGTTGGAGAGAAACCATGTGAGAACAATGTGGATGTGAGATGAAATAGAAAGGAAACCCAATGCGACCTAGAAAGGGTGATATTGAGAGGAGGGAGATATAATAAGAAAAGGGACTAAATAAACAGGGGTATAGAAAAGCATTACTAAATAAATGTAAAAACCATGATATATAACAAAGAGAGGAGAGTAAATAGAGTACATATAAAATAGACCAGCCAACTCAAATAAATAATAGTACTATGTGTCTACTTCCTTACCATTAAGACCTGAGGTGTGAAAGTGCCCGGAGGAAAACAATGCTGCTACAATAAACAAGCTCCTTGAACAATTTAGGTGCTCTGTTTCATACCCCTTCTAAGAATGCTTACCTTTGACTACAGGAATTTGGGTGCTCAACATATGCTCCATGCAAAGTTCAAGTGTGTTTTGGGCACAAGGCTTGTACACACACACACACACACACACACACACACACACACACACACACACACACACACACACATATATATATATATATATATATATATATATATATATATATATATATATATATATATATATATATATATATATACCATTATGCATTTTGATTGACATTTTTATATGAGTAGATTAACCAGACATTGTATGACATCAAAGCTTGAGAAAGATGACAGATGATCAGAGTTAAATCAGAGTTAAACTAAGCTATAAGTATGAACTATCTTACAACACTATCATAGAAAACAGTTCATTACAATCAACTTTCTTACATCTTTGAAGTCCAGAACTACACTTTCTTGACTTTCTTAGCAGTCAAGCATTATGTGTTTTTTTATAAGAAAACAGTTTAAGAAAATATGGCAGTTGATAAGAAAATAGGAATTAGGAAGATGTTGAAAACAAAATCATGATACCCAAGCTCTAAAGTTCACCTTTTCATATGCCAGAAATCTAAATTGCTATTCTGTGATAGCCTTGGTCAGCAAAGATCAAACTTTTTATAACAAATACTGGTAACCTCTTTTAGCCAGTTTACTCTAATAAAGGTTAAAACAATTTTATGAAAATCTCAGCCTCACTTTTGGGAAAAGTAAAGAAAATTGAGGCTCCAATGTAAAGTAGTTTTATAGAAAAATCTGTACTTTCTTATAAGCCACTTTGTTATAGGAAAGGATGTGGCCTCACTTTTGCAGTTTCCAGTTTTTACATCATTGGATATATATATATATTTATCATATTCTCAAATAACTGAGATATGGCAATTTAATGATCTATAGAAACCTTGACATTTGTATTAAGAATAAGGTTCAGCTATATTAAAATCTGGTGTGTTGTACAGGAGGCTTACTTTGTTGGTTGTAATCATTCAAGTGTGGGTATCTGCAATATTTCACTCTGCTGGCTTTTTCTCTTCTCACCAGTAGGCCAGAATCCTTCACTTTTTTGTAGAACAATTTCATGGTTCATGTTTAAGCAGCTTTTAGTGTTAAAAATGATCCAACTTAGAGTATAATGAACATTGTGGTATATCTCTCATTAAATGCCCCTGTAAGTACACTCCATGCTAACTATGAAGTGTCATGTGTTTGATTGTTAGAGGAATGCTAGAATTGTCTAAGAATTTACTCACTTGGAGTTCATGTCTAGGGTTTATAAGACAAGTATTGGGCCATATAATAAACAATACTGGACTAGAACTGCATGAATTAGTAGTATATTTGGTACAATCAGTGTGGAATAAGTGTGGACTTGAGATTCCTTATGTGCCTAGATTCTGCAAGTTTGATATGGCTCATGTGAGGACAACTCATTGCCCATCATTTGACAAGTGTAATATGAATACTAGTGTGCAAAATAGACCCCAGTTGTGCTTTTTGTGGAGTGTGGTATAGAGTCAAGCTACTGCCTGAAGCCTCGTCAGTTATGATTGTCTAAGACGCAAAATAGGAACCATTTGAAAGGAATGAGCTTGATCACCAAAAGGCAATTTGAGAATGTATGACTGACTTTTTTACAGAGCGAATGTGTTTTCCATTTCATTGGCTGATTGCAATATGAGAAACAAAGCTGACCATATGGTGTGGAGATCACATGATTAACTGATAAATCACAATTGTATACACCTGCCAAGCTTTGTGCTGCATGGGCAAATTGAGAGGCACGGTAAATACAAAAAGAATAAGTCGTTCGTTTTGAATCAAAGTATTATTTGATGGGCCTTTGTTGCACTCGCTTTGTCATTATCTCTGCTTGAAAGACACGCTTAAAAAGTTCTCACGAAACTGAAAAGACAGCTTAATTGTGTACGGCAAAAGACTGTTGTTAATCAGAAGCTTTCTTTAAAGCCATCTCGAAAGCATTTTGGGAAGGGGGGGGTGCGGGACAACTGTGGTTTGTGGAGTGGGCTTCGCCGGAAATCTGTCAGTATGTTTGTTGTAAAAAATGGGTTTAAAGAGGGTTGTATTTGACTTCTCAAAAGTTAAAAAAAGTAGGCTTTTGAGTTATTGACTCTAATTTTCACTCAAGCCCGTGTTTGATTTGATTTGTATGTGTGATCCCAGTGTTATGTTTCTGTCATGCCTGTCTGTCTGCATAGCATTGCAGTATTACGTCGGTAATGTTACATAAACTCAAACATCCTCGCTGAAGAACGTGCTTTGAAAATGTTGTTCTGAAATCTGTAAAAGCTAATCAGGGTTCAATACTCATCTAAAAAACGTTTTTATAAAACAAAACCGTGTATTATACGGTTTCTGCCAGAATTGAGTGAGACTCTATATCATTAACAACACGTTCAGTTGTTGCAGTGTATTTGTTGTATGTTAGAGTTGCCATGATTTTGAATCTTTCCCACGAATTCTGGCCCTTCTACTGTAGCATACTGTATTTAGTCTAGATTTTGTATTCGATTTAATCTATTACTAAGACTCAAGGTTTTGGCTGCTTTCTCCCGGTCTCCCGGTTGGTATTCATTTTCTTTCGGTTGATTTTTGCAAATCAAGTCAAATTTTTCGGAGTTTTCCTTACAATTTTCTGGTTTACAATTCGACTTTATGCATGTGACGAAGACCTTTCAATGAATGTTCTGGCGCTTAGACTCATTATGAAAGTACTTTTTGTTCTACTGTCATGATTATTTTTGTCGTAATCTATTAGCCGAGCGCAATTTTTTCAATTATATTTATACATTTAGCGAATTTTGGCTGTCTCCCGGCTTTTGGCCACTTCTCCCAGTTTTTCTTATTGTAAAATCCAAAATCTCCAGGTTGTGAAAGTTCTAGGTTGACAGGTCTGCTTTTCCGGGGAAGGGATGCGACACCCCTCATGCCCTCCATGATGGACCTAACTGTAGGAAGTTAAAAGAAGAGGTTTCTTGGGGAGGCCAAGTTTGAATACAGTACAGATATGCCATGCTTGTGATTTGAAATAGATGAACTTGTTAGTTTCCCACATTCCAGTATTTTGCTAAATGCTCTTTGAAGTAATTGCTCTCATTAGTGACTCAGACAGTCAGTCTGGTAGTGATGAAGACGAGGATGAAGATGATGGGAAAAAATCAAACTCGGATGATTCAGAAGAGGTGAATTCAACAAAATCATCAAATCAGCTTGATCTGGAGAATGATAATGCTAACTATGACAATGATAATAACAGCAATGATGATGATGATGATGATGATGATGAAGATAATGATGAATCAGGGGAAGATAAAAGTGATGATGATGATGAGGACGATGATGATGATGACGATGATGATGATGATGGTGATGATGATGATAATGAATCAAAAGAAATTGATGCAGAGAAGATATCAGCAAATGAGAAAGTGAATAAAGTATGACTTAACTGATTTTTATGTATTGCTTATGCCAGATCTGCTAAGTATGTTTATTAAGGATTGGGTCATTCCATGTAAAAGAAGGACAGTGTCTACACCCACCCTCTCCGATTTTGTTGAAATTCACACCATTGATACATATCATCAAGAATAGAACAGATGCGCAATTTCAGCTATAAAACCTTTCTCCTTCCAAAGTTATGGCATTTTGTAGTTTAGGCCTAAATGCTCATTTTTCACTCGCAGCAGCCATTATGGATTTCTATACAGAAGCAAAATCTCGTTTTATTTATGACTGACAAAAGATACAAACTTGAAATTTGAGGTGTAGATACTTAAAAGATTCATATATTCAAAATTGTAATAAATATTAACATATTTTGCTTCTAACTATCCCGATTACCCAATTAACTTTTACCTACCAATTTGATTTGTAAAATTAGTATCGTTAAGAAATTGAGCTGTAACTTTTCTCGCCCAACTTGTACCACGACCAAACAATCAGAAAGTACTCTCAATAGATCCATAAACAAACAGTTAAAATTTGGGTTTGGTCCTCTTAAGGCTTCGGAAGTTATGGGCAATTAAATATGAACTTTTTTCAAAACGTCATTTCGCGCGGTTTATTTCAGCGCTTAAGACTTTCTCAACGTTAGTTTACCAATAAGTACAATTATAAAAGTAAATAGCATGCAGCATCAAAGGTTATTTAATTTCAATCGTATCACGGAAGGAACTCCGTCAGTTTTGGAGATGTTTCAGTTGACAGTTTATACTGGCGGGTGCTAACATATGCTGCGATCTGTTGCAAGAAATCCGCAGATTTAGGATGTGTATCTTCTGTGGCTCGATGGTCTACAATCTAACTTTTTTCGAGCAAAAAGTCCTGTCGACAGCCAGCATTCTTCTATTGTTTCTAGTATCAGTCATCATGAAAGCCAAAAGTAAGAAATAATAAATTAATTTGACTCTATTCAAATTACACATATGAAAGATATCTATAAAAATTTGGGGCCACCTAAGCCTTATATAATTTGAAAGGTTGTCAGTTGCTTGCTTGAAGATTACATACAGAATGAAAAAATTATTTCCAAGAATGTTCGATGGATTATTTCAAACAAGGTAAATGGGTTCATGATCTTTACATGGCGCAAATCCTCGAATACGCACCCAGTGGGCTGGACACTTTTCTTCATTTTGGATGGGGCTGGCCAGAGGACGCTTTTACGAGTGGGGTGCAATTCACGGTTTACCCTAATTCACAGTCTATATCTATCCTTTAACGTTAATTCACCAGAGTTCTCAGGAGTCTGGAGAACTTGGAAAACCTGGAAAGGCCAGTGAATTTTTCCTGGGCAAGACATTTTTCATGCGCTTGTTGCCTTTCCTCCTTCATTGTTAATAACTATAGCAAATTATTGCCTTGGTATGCTAAAAAATCGCTGGCAAAGATAGGAGAAGGTCATTGAACTTTTAAACTATTTGTTCAGGAAAACCTGGAAAAGTCTAGGTATTTTTTGAAATATGTCCTGAGAACCCTGATTCACTGCAAACATCAACTAACAGGACATATAGCAAGAGAAAGCTGGATCAAATAAGTTTTGAAGTTCAGTAGAAGTTGTGTGCTCTCGAAGCTGATCAAAATCAGTTGATCATCTAGTGATTTAAACCTCATAAGAGCCCTAGGAAACCATAGGAAATAATATGGCGTATTTCATAATTTGTATGAACAAGAAATTGAAAGCACCAAGTACTAGCATTAATCCCAAGATTGTGAAAGTTAAGAAGAGCTTGGCAAGAGTTTCATCTTCTACGGCCAACACCAAAATAGGTGAAATCAGCAGCCCATCGCTTGTTTGCTATATATAGTGGTGACAAAAACTCAAGGCACCTTCCCGACAAAAAGACAGTATAACTGTTCATAAGAATGAATGTGTTTGGGGCAGCCCATATTGTACAATCTAAAACAGCTATAAGCATCACTTATACAAGGTTACCCAGAAGAAACTTAGGTTCTCCAATATTGCCAGTTTGAAACAGAAAATTGTTTGTTTCAGCAGGCCCTAAAAGCATACCTTCACTTTGTATCTATAGTTATAAAGACTTTTGCAGTTCACAGACTTGCAGTTCTTAAAGTTCCTTTGTTTAGGACTCTTTTGGCCACATAGTAGAAATACTAGATCCCTACTAATTATTAACTTTATCTCAACACTCAGTACCTTGACAACAGTATTAAAGCAGGAAGAATTGATATTCCGAAGTTTGCCATAAATTGTTGTAAAAAACAATTACTACAGGGATTTCACACAATGCAAGCAGATTTGACTGCAATGACTGGAACCGGCCTCATATTCTCAATTGTTTTACAGTAGTACAATGTTCATAAGCTTTAAAAATCCCTTAGGGATTCTGTCTTTGGTAGCAAAGTCCCAATTCCTCTGGCACTTTTACGTGAAGGATCGTCTTTTAGTAGTTTCTTATAAAAAATGCGCAGGTGATGTGTTGCTGTGATAGTCTTGAATTGGAAGCAGAGGTAGACTGGCAAGGGATGCTGGGTTGCGATCGCACGCCCGGGCCCACCCTGCCTATTATCTTTGCTAGCCCCCTATTATCTGTAGCAAATTTGTTTATCCTTGTTCCACCACTTGAAAGTTAAGGAAAATACATTATTACCACGCGCAATGCAAGCCTCTTTCGTAAAGTAGCTTCAATGGGAAAGAGCTGCCAATCCACCCCTGATTGAAAGGAGTTGTTTCTGACATTAGCCAAAAATGGCGAGGAGTCGTTTCTAACATTATGCATCTATAGTATCATCATCCAATTACTTCATACCAATGGCTAGCTGCTAATGACCTATGCTTGGTGCCTTGAGTACAAACTGGCAGCTGTAGAGTTAGGGGCCATCAAAACCAAATTCTTTTGGCACCCGCCAGTATAAACTGTCAACTGAAACATCTCCAAAACTGACGGAGTTCCTTCCGTGATACGATTGAAATTAAATAACCTTTGATGCTGCATGCTATTTACTTTTATAATTGTACTTATTGGTAAACTAACGTTGAGAAAGTCTTAAGCGCTGAAATAAACCGCGCGAAATGACGTTTTGAAAAAAGTTCATATTTAATTGCCCATAACTTCCGAAGCCTTAAGAGGACCAAACCCAAATTTTAACTGTTTGTTTATGGATCTATTGAGAGTACTTTCTGATTGTTTGGTCGTGGTACAAGTTGGGCGAGAAAAGTTACAGCTCAATTTCTTAACGATACTAATTTTACAAATCAAATTGGTAGGTAAAAGTTAATTGGGTAATCGGGATAGTTAGAAGCAAAATATGTTAATATTTATTACAATTTTGAATATATGAATCTTTTAAGTATCTACACCTCAAATTTCAAGTTTGTATCTTTTGTCAGTCATAAATAAAACGAGATTTTGCTTCTGTATAGAAATCCATAATGGCTGCTGCGAGTGAAAAATGAGCATTTAGGCCTAAACTACAAAATGCCATAACTTTGGAAGGAGAAAGGTTTTATAGCTGAAATTGCGCATCTGTTCTATTCTTGATGATATGTATCAATGGTGTGAATTTCAACAAAATCGGAGAGGGTGGGTGTAGAATTTGCTTTTTTTGTCCCACTTTTACATGGAATGACCCGATTGCTTTCCATTCTTAGTGTGCTCTAATTTTGTTTGTAAGTTTTTGTGTAGTAGCTGTACTGCCACCTACTATGGTAAAGCTGCCAGGAACTTTTAGTTCATTGTAATGAACACTTAGGTGTTAATGAAAGTGGTTTAGCCGGTCTTCTACTAGGAATCATTTTAAGCAAACAGGGCATACTGCTTCCATCGATGTTTTTGCGTAATTAGCAAGACAGGTAATTCATATGATCTACTTGTACATGAGAGCCTTCTCATGCAAGGGATTAAACCCTCTCTTAACTCCCAACAGTCCTCTGCTTCTATGGTGTTGCCCTAATCTTGCTTTTAAATGTTGGGAACAGTTTAAGAGGATGTCTCTGTTAAGTACTGTGGGGTCTAACTTTGTTAGTATGTTGCTTTCGCTTCATTAGAGTTAACTTTACATGATTAAAAGGGGCTAATTTATCATCATAAAGCACAGTGAACTACATAAGAAACACAAATGGGGTTTATTGATTCTGTAAACATAAATGACAACGCAAAATTTAGGTGAATAGTGTGAAAAAAGAAAAGTCCATGCATATATACATCAAGTAGATAGATAAAACGCAGATTATTTGCAAGAATAATTATACATAGGTTTGCTAACTTTGACTGTGTATTAATTGTAAACTTTGATGACTGTTTTATTTGTTTTTCAGTTTTGGGAGCAAAATCCAGAGATTTATGGCATTCGAAGATCATCACGGGCAAGAAAGGAGCCTGAACGATTGACCATAAAACTTAAGGTACTAGCATGTGTTTGCAATGATATGTGATCACAGTTGCTGCTGAAAAGCTTCTCTAAAGGAATGTTCCCAGTTGCTGGAGTAAATGCTGAGAAAGCATTGGGGAAGTTACCCATGGGTTCTTGGGACCCTGGAAAACCTGGATTAGTCTGGGGATTAAATTTGAGGTCAGGGAAAATATGAAAACCTGTAAAAGTCAGATTTTTTTTCTGATCAGAGAACTTTTTCACTCTCATTGTTTTTGGTCTTTCTGTTTTGATACATATTTCATATCACTTCCTTGGTCCATCTAAAAATGCAATGATAGAATATGAAAATTTAGGAATTTTTTAACAATTTGGTGTGGAAAACCTGGAGAGGCCAGAATGTTTTGGAGAAGTCCTGAGAACCCTGTTAACTGGAACCTTATGTTGTTGCTAAAAACCCAACTTTGACCTTGTTTAGTTAACCTACATATTACTTACTGCCTTTTTAGTGATTCGATTGAATAGTTACCTGAATATGATACAATGAAGTACATGTTCTCTTATGGCTTCTTTGATAGCTAGGAATTTGGTATCTTTACCTTTAATGTATCTCTGTCATTTCTTTCATAGGAACCAAGTGACAGTGACTCAGATCACAGATCAAGGTCAAGAAGGAAGAAGAAAAAGAAACTGTCAAGGCTCAGCTCTAGGTATCCTTATGATTAAGTTGTTTAAGACAGGTGATTGAATCTATTACATTCAGTCCACTCTCTTACCCCAATGTTTACTTGACAGAACTGCAGCCTGAGCTTCTGAGCCTGATTTTCACTGAAGTGGCCTGGTTTGGCAGTTTGCCATGGACCATCACCCCAGTTTTGTAATCTATGTGAAATGAATCACTTTCAGTTTAGGAGAAGTGTCTGACTGTGCCTGCTTATCACTACAAGGAGGTCTTTAACCTTGGGCTAGCCATCATCATCACTACCACAATTATCATTATTGTCATTGTCATTTTTCTATCTTTCTTTCCCATATGACCCTTACTGGGCCTAGGCTGACCTTGAGGTCAGTGTCACCTTCATATTGTTTAGAAGAGGTGATTAAGTGAGCTACACTCAATCTAATCTATTACCCCCAACAGTTACTTATCATCATTGTCATCATCATCATCATTATCATCATTATCATCATTATTATCAGCTGCAGCAGCAGCATCATCATTGTAACCCACCTCATCATTGTCATTAAAAATTTCTGTTTTAATTTGAGATCATCAGTTTAGATGGTCTCTTGTAGTCAATGAGACTGTATACAGTACCAATCTGAAAATATTTTGTAATCCTTCTTCAGATAGTACAGTTTGATTCCATTTATTACAGTAGCTGGCCTACATTGAGCAGTGGTGGTGATAGTGAGTCAAGCAGTGATTATGTACAAAGGCAAAAACCAAGACCAACCCAGAGGAGAAGGCCAACTGCCAAGGGGAACTCTAGACAAAAGAAGAAGGCCTCATCCAGTTCTTTTGGTTTTATATCATCTGATGATGACAGAGACAACAGAAAGGCTTCAAGACGAGCAGCATCAAAAATTAGGTAAGTGAAATTCCCAGTGAGCAAGCATCTTAACATGCTGGAGTGAGCATTTTGACTTTGGAAATTTGATCCACAGAGAGTATCTTCATTATGTTTGACTTGAAATTGCCATTATTGTGACACTAATCTTCTCATTCTTGAAAAGAAAAATATGTCAATTATCATCAGCTACAATTACATTCTCCTATGGTAGTTCATCATCATTACTTGGCATAAATTTCATTAATTTTTGCTTTTGTTATTATTTTTGCCATGAAAGTAGTGCATTCATAAAGCTGACTGTATATTTTAGATTTCTATAATGATAAATTTTGCCATATTATTTTTCATTATCCACAAACTTTCTTAAAAGTAATGATCAGTTGTTCAGTTCATATGGGCTGGCACATAGCAGGGGTTATGGAAGGTGATAGCATCCCTGTAATTTTGCAGCTCAGTCAATAGTTTTCAGTCTCATAATGCCGAACAAATTGGCAAAGTGATTTTCTCATGTGATGGCATGTTTCTCTTGTCAGCATAACCATCTCCTTGACAGTTCATAAGTAGATCTGTTGCATCCTTAACAGGATTGCCCTAAATCTGCTCCTTTCCATAAGGATCAAGCTAGTGACGGGTGCTGGGTGGTGCAGCAGATGATTGAAAAATGCGTTTTCAGGCAATTATATATTGGTGGGACAATTCTGGAGAATTTGATTTATGTGCTCTTTCATTGCTGCTTTTTGCACCAGAATATTGCGAGACTTGTGGGAAATGAATGGAATTAACTGTTTCATAGTTGTGGCACCCATCTTTTTGATTCAGTTTTCATTTTTTTTGGATACAATATGCTGTTTCATCGAGTAACCCACGCCCTTTCACTAATAGTGAAGCCTTGCCCCAAACCTGTCCGTATAATTTGCATTAAGTCATCCTTTTTATGTATGAGGCCTGGTATATACTTTGCTATTACGTCTTGCACCAGTTTTGACACAATGTCAGTAGAATAATAATAGTAATAAGAAATAATAAGGAGTTTTTTATTTACAATCGGAATAGTAAGGTACAGCTCGTGCTAAAGCCACAAACTTATTAAAGCCAACTAACTTAAAAATAATTTTAAATTATGTACAGATGTTACAATTGCAATCCTCGAGTTAGCCCAATTTGCCAAAAGCTGAGACTATTGTTGCTCTTAAGTAGCGTCCTATTTCGTGTTTTGAATTGCAGTTATAAAGAACATAGCGATGCTACAACTGATGAAGATGATGTCATTACAACGACAGGATCTAAGGTGTCTGATATTCCAGACGATGCAGAGACCATTGAGAAAGTTCTAACTCACAGACGTGGCAAGCCAGGAGGTAAATGCGCTTGCTGATTTGATATCTTGCTAAGCTGATGTCTATCTTTTTATATACAATTTACAGCATACACTGGGCTATATCTACAACCCTGATGGCTTACTTCTTTTCCCATTCTATCTGCTTTTATTCTAGTAATTGATTTCCAACCCGTTGAAATCTTCACCACACGCCTCTTTATGCATCAGTTAGCCTAATACAATCATTTCTCTGACCTCTGTGCGTTTGGAAGACCATCAGCACCAAACAGCTACTTACCTTTTTTGAAAAAAAAGCAATCTCCTCGGTATGCACAGGTGGCTGTAGTTTTTGTGGGGACCAGGAGACAAACGCTCCTGGAACGGGATTTGTTAGTATTTTTGAATAAAGTGGGAAGGCTCTAGGAACTAAAATGTGGATTGAAGTCAAACTTTAGGGCTTGTTATCATTGCAATCCTTGTCTTATTTTCTTATTTTGTATTTCTTTTTCCTATTGTCACTGCTGAACTAGTCGCTTTTTTAATGGTCTTTTTATTCTCGTATTCTTTCACTCCCCATAATCAAATAATACATTGTTCACTGCACTGGCGGTTTTCTTTCATAAATTTCTAGGTTACGTTAACTTTTGGTAACTAAGTCATTAATTGTTTCGTTTTGTTATAGTTATTGGTGCTATGACCACCATGTATGCACCTGAAGCTAAAGAATTATCACAGGCAAGTTTGCCCGACCCAAAAACAGATCCGGTGGAGCTACAGTTTTTCATTAAATGGAAAAATTGGGCTCACATTCACAACACCTGGGAGACAGAAAAGTCCCTCACGGAACAGAAAGTGAAAGGAATGAAGAAATTAGCAAACTATATAAAAAGAATGAATGAGATTGACAATTGGTATGCGATCAAATTGTTACTTAAACTGGTGTTTTTTGTTATCTGATTAAACACGTTAAAAGTCATCCTACTTAGGAGGATGCCAAAGAACTTTGCTATAATTGTAATCATGGTTTTTATACTTCCTGTTTTGTAACTTTGTCATTTTAATACGAACTCCATTTTAGTTATATTGGACCCTGTTGTAAAAAGTGAGCACAAGCTCGTTTAGTGCAGGCATTCCACGTTAAGCACTGACTATTGTAATTATTTACTCAAGTAGTCATACGGAGCGGTTCTTCTAAGGCACTTTTTTATGTGCACATTAATAAGTTGTCCTTTTGTACTGATCATTTTGATAGAAGACCTTACTGTTTCGTTGTTTAACCAACAGGAAGCGTCACGCATCTCCAGAAGATGTCGAGTACTTTGAATACCAACAAGAGTTACATGAAGAGATACTCGATGAGTACAAAGTTGTTGAACGAATTATCGGTAGGAATTTGTTGCTTTTGTTCGTTGGCATTGTATTGGCGTTTCATCATGGACTATTCCGGGTCTGCTGCTCAGAATAGCTGTTATCATTTCCTTTGCTCATTGTTGTCATATGAAGGTACTTCCAAGACGTTTCACTCTTGTCAGAGATGTCACTATCTATCTGGAACAATCTTGCATAGATCTCTCTAGGTTATTCACACCAGGGCAGGGACTTCAGTACCTGGGAAACCAGGAACACTTGTCCCTAACGTTGAGAGACCCAGTGACATCTGTTTTCAGCGTTCTTGCCCTCTAGGGAGAGGCCACAGCAACCTTACCCATTTTCTTTTCTAACCCAACATTGTCTCCGCCGTCCCTGAAAACTGCTCCTCAGTTTTGGCCTTGCCAGAATAGGGTGAATTTTTTTGAATGGATGGAAACTTCATCATTGCTGTTTGCAAAATCATGCAATCTTCGTCGGCGTGATCATTTGGAAAATATTTTGGTTGACATAGAAGCCTATATTGGCATGACCGGGAGATATTTTTGAACTGTTAATATTTTTGAACTGTTAATATTTTTGAACTGTTGATATTTTTTCGTCAATCCTTTTAGCATATTGTTGCCAGCATTTGCCTCGTGCACTAAGTATACTTTCAATTCTTTTTTGCATAGGCCATCACTATAACGACGATAGCAAGTCTTCGTGTCCTGATTATGTATGTAAATGGCAAGGTCTCCCTTATTCCGAAGCATCCGTTGAGGATGGTTCATTGATCGCTCGCTTTTTCCAGGACGCTATAGATGACTACTTGAATCGAGAGAATGCTACCACTATACCAAACAGGAACGCTAGAGTATTAAAAAACAGGCCTAAATTTATTCAGATAAAAAAGCAGCCTAGTTACATGGGTGGATCAGATAGTTTATTGCTTAGAGACTATCAGCTGGGGGGAATTAATTGGCTGGTACACGCCTGGTGCAAATACAACTCAGTGATACTGGCAGATGAAATGGGCCTAGGCAAAACTATTCAAACTATATGCTTTCTTTCCCATTTGTTTCATAACTACGAACTATATGGTCCGTACTTGATCGTGGTTCCACTTTCCACAATGGCTTCATGGCAGAGGGAGTTTCAGGTGTGGGCGCCTGATATGAATGTTGTTGTTTATATTGGCGATGCAAGTAGCAGGGCAAAGATCCAGGAGTACGATTGGTGTCACAGGAATGGCCGATTGAAGTTGAACTGTATTTTGACAACCTATGAAATGCTACTTAAAGAGAAGGTAAGCGATCTCAATATGTCACCATTCACTTTTTAGATTATCATTGATTTGATTTGATTTTGATTTTGACTTGAAGTTCCTTGTACTCATTAGCCACATCAATGTAGAAATCCTATTAATCCTAGTAAGATAGTGCATTGCATAGAATGCAAGAGGGGATCAGAACTTTCAATTACATCGCAGATATGCTTTTACATGAGTTTTGGAAGGTTTGATATCAATGGCAAGATCATTCTCTAGTTTAGCACCCGTGGATTTGCAAGGAGGAACGGCTAAATCTGGTTTGGTATTGCAAAGGTCTCTCTTGTGGATAACCTGATGAAATTTTGCGTGAAGTACGGTAGCATTTTTCGCAATCTTACCTTCATCAGTTGGTACTAAAGAACGCCACTTTCGCACGAAGAAGCAATAGAAATATATTTTAGTATACTGAGAGTACTGGGGTGCAGCCTCTCCACATTTTCTCGCAAATGCTCTTTATTGCCCGTTTAGTGCACTCTATCCCAGTGTTTTTAGTTTGTTTACTAGAGCCTCTCCCCACCAAAACTATTGCTCCGCCTCCCCGGGAGTGCGACAGTGTCCGGAAGGTAATTCGACCGATAGTTAAATTCATCCGCATCTGGCTTTATATTTCGGTTCACCGTTTGGTTATTATCCGACTTGCCATGCTCTCATGAGTATAAGACAAGAAAAGTTCTTGAAGTTGTTGCAAAAATGTCTTCGTATTTCATTGGAATGAAACTAAGCTATAATGGTTCAGCAGCGAACCTGGTTGAGGCCCTGTTTACTCGCCTAAAGTTCACTTTTGATACGGATCAAGAGTTTAGGCCATGGTCAAACGCATCCAACATTTCATCAAACATTTCACCAAACATTTCATCAAACAGTTCATCAAACATTTCATCAAACAGTTCATCAAACATTTCACCAAACATTTCATTAAACATTTCATCAAACAGTTCACCAAATATTGCATCAAACATTTCACCAAACATTTCATCAAGCAGTTCATCAAACATTTCATCAAACAGTTGATCATACATTTCACCAAACATTTCATCAAACATTTCATCAAACAGTTCATCAAACATTTCGTCAAACAGTTCACCAAACATTTCATCAAGCATTTCACCAAACATTTCACCAAACATTTCATCAAACATTTCATCAAACAGTTCATCAGACATTTCATCAAACAGTTTATCAAACAGTTCATCAAACATTTCATCAAACAGTTCACCAAACATGTCATCAAACATTTCACCAAACATTTCACCAAACATTTCCATCATCTGATAATGTCTGCGCAGCGACCGACCCGTTTAGAAAGCTTTTAATATATAATGTTGAAAATTAGTTGAATCATATTAGTTGAAAATATTAACATGAAAGTAAAAATCGGTGAGGAAATAGGAAATGATATCCAAATAAATATTGGTATCCCCAGGATGACTGTCTGAGTCCTATGTCCTTTATTGCATATTGAGCAGAAGCACTAAAACCAATTTTTCATACCAACAACATCGAAGAACATAGAAATGAGGTTAGCCACAAACAGTATACGGATGATATTAGTTTGACAGCAAACGTGGAAGAAGTGAAAGAGAGCCCGAAGAAAAAGCACCGCCAATATTGAAATAGACAAACCCACAAGTAAACGAAAGAAAATCTGAACGAAGAATGTGCTATCAAAAGAGGAGGAGACGAAAACTGGAGAAATTCGCAAACATTTAGGTTGCTACTAGACACGGATGAAGACATAAACCGAAGAAGCATTCTCCCCACAAGTACTTATAACCAAAATACATTCTCGAAAGCAAAAACACTTAAATAACAAACAAATTCAGAATATTCAAGAGTTACGTTGAAAGTGTACGCACTTAAAAATGTGAACTATGGACTAACAAAACGACATGAAGAGATAATTGATACATTCCAACGAAAATTCATTATAAGAATCTTGAACATAAATTGGAAAGATAAAGTTAGTAATGAAAAGCTCTATAAGGGATCAGGCCAAATGCTATGGGTCCAAATTGTAAAGATAAGAAGACTAACATGGTATGGTCACTTGCTAAGACCACCCAAAAAATTCACCTTTAAGACAGACACTAAAGGATGCAAAAAAATTCCTTGTAGAAAGCCTAGATGTGGGCAGAAATTAACCTAACCCAGACAAACAGACAAAGACAGAAAAAAATTGATTCATAACATCAGTAAAGACCAGAGATGGGAGTTTTTACACAGTCTTAACAATGCTCTATCTACGTTGCACATGGTAAACAGACAAAAAAAAACAAACAAAGGCGACTTTGAATTCACTTTCCTTGTTTGGAAATATTGCATCATCGCCAGTAGATATACTACCTGTAATTCCTTCTTTTCAAATGGCTGAGCCGTTGGTGTAGGGGATTATGTTTGAGTCCAAAGCGTACATAATGGTTATTCTGCGGCGGTTCGGCTCATACCCGTCGCACATAGGGTAACCTACCTTACATCAAAGTCGACACTCAGTCATCCTTTTATTTTATCTTTAACTATTTTTCTTTGTTCTATTGGGAAGTATTACCTAACATAACTGCCTACCTGGCTTTACATTCGACATTCAGTCTTATGTTTATTTTTTTCTTCTCTAGTTTTTCGCTTCTGTTCACAACTAGTGCCTAACATATCAGTGTACCTTAACCCATGTTTACTGACCATGGTAATTGTCAAGCATTCCAGTTTTTCAAACTGTTTTTCTTTATAATTGTTTAATGTGATGTACTCCCTACACTTTAATTAAAAAAAGTACAGTTCATCTATGGGTACCATGAAGTGGGACACAGAAGTCCCACCAGGTATTATCAGTATGAAAATGCACAAGGTAAAATGTAGCTTTTTATAGAAAACAATAAAGTTTTGACTAATCAGGGACCTAGAAGTTCACACAAACAGGTCTAAGTAAATACACAAAGTGATTAAAGCACTTATTGCCTTTGCTTGTTTACACTGCTAATTTACCTGAACGCTATCACGAGGACATAATATATTACTCTACTTACCAACAAAATTAGACATTATCAATCGCTTATACAAGTATTCAGGTTTAACTCGTAGACTATTTGCAATATTCAAACTACTATGATCAATAAGAATAGCAAAGCCCCAACTTGGGCACACGATACCAAGGGTTTTACATTTCCATATTCACATACACGCTTTTTTCATAAGGAACCTGGCTAAAGGCCTAGTTCTAAAAGTTCCTTATTTTCCGACCTCTTTTTATCAAATTCTAGTACTAAAAGTTCCTTAATAGTTCCTTAATTTTCACTGCTCGTAGAGTGCCACAAAATGGCACAGACACTAGAAAGGCATTGAAATTCTGAATTTTACCTTCAATTCTGGCTGGAACTCAACCTCCAAAGCACAAGTGTGACAGGAAATAAGTTCTATATATGCAAAAGCATAATTTCAATCTAGAAGTATCATGCCTATTCCATTGATATCATCCAGTGTAATGTAATCTTCACTTGCATCTGAGTACAGCACTCGGAATTTGAAAATGAAAAGTTCCTTAGGGATTTTTCATTTTGTAGTACAGTATATTCCCGTTATAACGTACTCGGTTATAACGTACCTTCGGATATAACGTACTATAGTGGCCGGTCCCAGCAAAAGGCTCATAAAAACCCATATAAAAATACTCCGGTTATAACGTACTCGGTTATTACGTCCTTTCGGCTATAACGTACCCTCTTTTTGGCCCCTCGAGACAAATATATTCGGTTATAACGTACTTCCTTGCGGCTTTTGTTTTTTCCCTCTCCGAATCAGTCGTAAAAATCATCAACACTGTTACTATTACCTGTAATAGCTGTTTTAAGTAAGCATACTACTCGTGTACCAAACAGCCACACATTTGATGTAGCTGTACATAACGCTTGGATTAAAAAGACTGTTCAGAAGTATGTTACAGACTTTTGTAGACCTTACAGGTGATAGACATTAGTCATGAACATAGCAACTAAATCCAGGGACGCTGGAGAGGGGGCAGAGGGGGCAGAGGGGACAGAGGGGACAGAGGGGAGCAAGTGCCCTTCCTACCTGTTATTTGAGGGAGGGGGGAGCAAAAGTGCTCTTTTTTGAAATGCAAAAGAATCATTTTCAGACATTGATATGGTACAACGGAGATACAGTAAGCTACATACATTATATGATTGGAGGAGAGATATATTTGTATGATTGTGAGAAATATAGCCCTTGCTAAACGATAGAACGAAAATGTTCCAAGGAGGTGTCTTAGGTCCCAAAGAGGTGCCTATTCTAGTCGGTGCCATTGTGATCCTGTTAGTCCCCTTGCCCCACTATCGTTCGAGGGCCCCTTATTAAAACTGGTCCACTATTAAATTTTATGCTAGTCTTTCAATATCTTTCCATGTTACGACGCTTACCCTAGCCTCTAGTTTTACTATTTCAATCTTTAAATGCTACAGGGGTGACCCCAAAGCATATATCATTCCATACTTTACTAAGTCTGGTGTATTCCTTTTACTTCGGTTATAACGTACCAAATCAGTCGGTCCCTTGAAGTACGTTATATCCGGACTATACTGTATAAGTTCTTTAAATATTTCGGCCTTCTACATGTAGGTTCCGTATAAAGTGGTTCCTTATAAAAAAAAGCGTGTATGTTTTAGCGATCAAGATACATCTGAAATATCATAATAATAGAATTTTCCTGATACTCATTTCATACAGTGGCGTAGCCGACGGTGGTTACCTTTAGGGCGTACCACTAAGGGCCCCCACTCATAAGGGGCCCCGAAGGGGCCCCCAACCAAAAAATTACTTGACTAGACATAGGTGCAAGGGGCCCCAGTCCCCCTACTTCACTAAGGGCCCCACACACCTCCGCTACGCCACTGATTTCATACATATCTTCCCCAATACACGAGGACACCTTATCATGGAACAATGTACCAAGTAACAAAGACTTTTCCGCTAGATACTGATACCAATACATTTGAACCCAATGTATCTTCAGGCGCACCTTGCTAGGTTCTTTTAGTAATAGTTGATTATGGGTGATATAGATCTGGGGTGATAGACAAATCTTCCATTCAGATACAGGTTCCACCATTACATATATGAGTATTCAGATACATTTACAGTTCCCATTCTTTCGTAAATACTATACATATACGTGTAATTAATTACTCGTTTTCGCAGTCAATAGGTCAAGCATATACACTTGACTTTTTTGTCTTCTCTTACTCAGCTCATTCGAATTTCCAAGAAAACAAAAACAGACTCAAATTTTTACGAAAATCTACCGGAATTCGCCGCAAAAACAACACCAACACAAGAGGCAGAACCCATTTCAAGAAACAAGCCAAAAATTCCTCACTAATGATATCAATCGTCCATACCCTATACATAATCTAAGCAAAATTACTCTTACCACCTCACAACAACAAGTCCTATCCAAGGGTCTCGCATTTGTCCCTATTCTAAGACTTATACCTATGTCTCAGATTTATTTCGCATATAACAAATTCAAACGCCGATTGATTTTAAAGCACATATTCAATACTAAGGATGGTACAAACACAAAATCATCTCATAATCCCTTTCACACTTATTCTTCGTGGAATCCACCGGATCCCGAAAACCTTTCACTACAAAAATATCTTACAGATGTCTACACAGATCTATCTAATCTACAATATCATAGACCAAATACTGAAAATTTATCAGAAACCGAAAAGTTAGCTCTCAAGGAGCTAGATTCAAACCCTGATATCGTTATAAAACCTGCAGACAAAGGAGGCAAAATCGTCATCCTAGATCGAGATGCCTATATCAATGAAGCCATCCGCCAATTATCGAATTCTAAGTTTTATATAGAACTAAGCTACAACCCCATTCAGACTCTAATCTTGGAAATCTCAACGTTTATAACATATCTTAGAGGACAGAATCTTATAGACAATGATACCTTTTCATTCTTACACCCGAACACCAATTCCCGTACACCAGTTTTTACATGCTACCCAAAATACACAAACAAAATACACCGGGTCGCCCAATAATATCTGGTTGTGGCTCGCCCACAGCTAATTTATCAATCTATCTTTACCATTACCTTATGCCAATAGTACAGCAAATTCCCCTTCCTATATCAAAAATACAACTCATTTTCTACGCATTCTAAAGACAACTAATGGACATATTCCCTCGAATTCAATACTTGTGACTTTCGATGTGACGTTACTATACACGAACATCCCTCATGATGAGGGCATCGCATGTTGTCTCACCGCCTTGAGGAAATTCTATCATAACACATTGCCTTTACCCTTACGACACATAAAAACTATCCTAGACTTCATTACGAAAAAGAACTATTTTCTATTTGATTGTGATTTCTATTTACAAATTCATGGCACAGCAATGGGCACCCCCTGTGCACCGAACTATGCAAGCATTTTTATGGAAGACTTAGAAACCCGAATTATATCCACAGCTCCTGGGGGTCGCATTCCCTTCCTTTGAAAACGATATATTGATGATATTTATGTTATTTGGACACACTGCACAGCCTAGACCAATTGCATGAATTTCACTCTCATATGAACAGACTTCATCACTCAATCCAATTCAAAATGGACTTCTCATTGAAAGAACTACCATTTCTCGATACCATCACATATTTCAACACCACCGGGTCAATAAACACAACCTTGTACAAAAAACCAACCGACATTTGCTCACTACTCCACGCACAGTCATTTCACCCAGCTAGTAGTAAGAAGAGCATTATTTACAGTCAGGCAATCCGTTATCGACGAATTATTGCACAGGATGGGGAACTGGACTTTCATCTCAAAAACTTATTTAGTTCCTTGGTTTCTAAGGGATACGATCCTACCCTTATTCAATCAGTATTTTCATTCCTTTGTCATTCATTTCAACACAAACACAAAGTCAATCGGCCTCATACTAAACAATCATTGGAGTACGATCTTGAAAGACATCACATTAAATCCAATTCACCAGGAGAAACCGATAATGGCTTTCAAACGAAATCGTAACATTAGAGACATCTTAGTCCCTGCGAAATTATGACGTAACATATATCCATTATTCTAATGTACGTATACCGTAACCATTTTCATACCAGATATTACTATATCAATAATCTATGACTGTCTCAAACTACTCTTTCCTTCTCACTTGGCTACATTTAAACTTACAATATCCTTCGTCAAACTCGCAACACTGGAATAAACCTTGATATACACTAAGCTCAAGTCATGATACTTAGGAGTATATGTAAGTGTACATTCGATAAATTTTATCTCAATTTTATCTCATTGTTCTATTCTACACTTCTCTTACAATTTGTACGATGATGCCCCTTTTGGGGTGTTGGGGGGCCTGTAATCGGTAGCGTACTGTCCTTAAACCCCTGAAACGCTGACTACAGGTAGATAGCTGATGATTCGTACAATTCTTATCATTCTGAGATTTTAACTCTACATAGCGCGCGCCATCTCATTTCACTTGTCATTAATAAACCCTACTACACTAGGGTTTTCATCGTTGTGTATTCAAAGCACATCCATTCGTCACAAGAGATTTGGACTTACGTAGAGTTATAGGGTGTGGCTGCGATTACTCTTTGTTTCTTATTTTAACCTTTAATTTTGTATACTCAACAACAAGCACTAAAACCAATTTTTCATACCAACAACATGGAAGAACATAGAAATGAAGTTAGCCACAAACAGTATACGGATGATATTAGTTGGACAACAAACGTGGAAGAAGTGAAAGAGAGCCCGAAGAAAAAGCACCGCCAATATTGAAATAGAAAAACCCACAAGTAAACGAAAGAAAATCTGAACGAAGAATATGCTATCAAAAGAGGAGGAGACGAAAATTGGAGAAATTCGCAAACATTTAGGTTGCTTACTAGACACGGATGAAGACATAAACCGAAGAAGAATTCTCCCCACAAGTACTTATAACCAAAATACATTCTCGAAAGCAAAAACACTTAAATAACAAACAAATTCAGAATATTCAAGAGTTACGTTGAAAGTGTACTCACTCAAAAATGTGAACTATGGACTAACAAAACGACATGAAGAGATAATTGATACATTCCAACGAAAATTCATTATAAGAATCTTGAACATAAATTGGAAAGATAAAGTTAGTAATGAAAAGCTGTATAAGGGATCAGGCCAAATGCTATGGGCCCAAATTGTAGAGCTAAGAAGACTAACATGGTATGGTCACTTACTAAGACCACCCAGAAGATTCACCTTCAAGACAGACACAAAAGGATGCAAAAAATTCCTTGTAAAAGGCCTAGATGTGGGCAGAAATTAACCTAACACAGACAAATAGACAAAGACAGAAAAAAATTGAATCAAAACATTAGTAAAGACCAAAGATGGGAGTTTTTGCACAGTACTTGTAAAGCAACACGAGAAGATGGCTCAGAACACACGTATTTGGAGGCTTATTGTGGACCGTGCAATGTCGATGTAGACGAAAAGGGTAGGCGATAGTGGTGGTGATGATGATGATGGTGACGATGGTGGTGGTGATGATGATGATGATGATGATGATATTTTGGAAGAAGCGGTCAACGCTTCCATCATTTCAAAAACAACATTTATTTTTTATCTCGATCAAACTTCATCAAGCATCTCTTCGCAAATATTTGATGATCCGACATAGGTGACCAAACGCGTTCAATGATTCTCCAATAATTCAGCATTTGTTTTGATGTTGGAAGAAATGTTGGATGCATCCGACTAGGCCTTAACAATGCTCTATCTACGTTGCGCGTGATAAACAGACAAAAAACAAACAAAGGCGACTTTGAATTCACTTTCCTTGTTTGGAAATATTGCATCATCGCAAGTAGATATACTACCTGTAATTCCTACTATTCAGATGGCTGAGCCGTTGGTGTAGGGGATTATGTTTGAGTCCAAAGCGTACATAATGGTTATTCTGCGGCGGTTCTGGATATACCCGTCGCGCATAGGGTAACCTACCTTACATCAAAGTCGACACTCAGTCAGCCTTTTATTTTTTTCTTTATTTTTTTTTCTCTGTTCTAGTTAGAACTGTTGCCTAACATAACTGCCTACCTGGCTTTACATTCGACATTCAGTCTTCTGTTATTTTTTTCTTCACTAGTTTTTCGCTTCTGTTTAAAACTGTTGACTAACATATCAGTCTACCTTAAATCAAATTCGACATTCAGTCGTCCTTTTAGTTTGTTCCTCACTATTTTTTCTCGCTGTTGTTTAAGACTACTACTACTTCACATAGCAACTGCTCTTAGGACTTAAGAATTCAAATGATTTTCTTGATTTTGAAGAAATTTGTGTTTATGCTGAGAAGCAAGTCGGGAAGTACATGGGATGTTTCATTCCAGGCTTTTATTACAGGATTCATTTCCGAAGATTGCAGTATTCGTTCGGGGGTACGCCCTTTATCTATAGTATAAGTGACTTGTACCGACCTTGCATGGAAATTGTTGTTTTCCTACAGTTGTTATTCAACTACTTGTTGCTAGAAAGGTATATCTTAACCCACAGATAAATGTGAAATGTGCCTAACAGCCTGTAGCATACGGAAGGATCTTTACGTGGATGTGGGGGGGGGTGTAGTAGAAGAAAGTTATCAACAGGTTTGAACGAGGCATCTCAGTTATCGACAAGGCAAGAATTACCAACAGCTTCTACAAAAGTTCGGGCGTCGTGACACCTCACACTCAACATTTCAGCACACCCCTGCTAACAGTGTGGTTTTTTGCTTGAGTTCCTTTTTTTCCTTTTATTCTAGAAGTCAGAGATTAAATTGTTTTCTTTCTATCCGAGCTTACCTGATACCGCCTCGTGCATTTTTACCATTTGCGCCATTGTTTTATACAGTGAATTAGGTAAATTTGATGTTTTCAAAATTCTTGTAGGAACTTCTGGGCTCAGTTTACTGGTCAGCGCTTATGGTTGATGAAGCCCATCGACTGAAGAATGATGATTCATTGTTATACAGAACACTGGTGGATTTTCGAACCAATTTTAGACTCCTCATCACTGGCACACCACTTCAAAATTCGTTGAAGGAACTTTGGTCTTTGCTTCATTTTATTATGCCTGATAGGTGCGTATTTTCATATCATAATTAGCAATATTAATATGTACTAGTGTCGGTTAGAAAATCATCGACGGCTTTTCTTGTGGGACTTTCCTTCATTTTCTGATACCTGAGGGAAAGGAAGCAGATGAAAATGAGTAACAAGCAAATTTAATTTTGAAAATTTCAACATGACTACATTGTTTTCTAAGTATTTGTTCTTTGGTTTATTCACATTTTGATAGACATTTTTGTTAGATGCCAAGCAGTTTATTCAACTGCACCTTGGTTGCAAAGCATGTCACTACCATAACAGGTGTGTGGTGTGTGGCATTTGGTGTGATGCATTACCATCATTTACTGTGGCTTAATCCTTTGGATTCGCTATTGATCCGCGTAGTTGCGATTCAGCTGGTCCGGTCTTCGTTCACATTATTTCACCTGTCGTCTTGGAAAGTTCACCAAAAGGGGCCACTTCCCATGCCTCGGCTTTCACTGTATTTTTAGTGAAGTTGATAGTTTTGCTAAACAAATTATTTTTCTCTCAATTAATTTCACAGATTCCCAAGATGGGAAGAGTTTGAGATGCAGTACTCAATGTCGCAAATGAAAGATGGTTACCAGAACCTTCACAGAGAGCTGGAACCATTCCTTCTCAGGAGAATTAAAAAGGACGTCGAAAAGTCGTTGCCATCCAAAGTAAGAAGTTACTTAGTAATCTTTCATAGATGAAAAATCGGAGTAAAATATGTTGCAGGGTGTATCAGTTATGTCTGTTGTTTTTACCATCTCCCTCCATTTTATCACCCCTCTTCATTTTATTTTCCCCCTCCATTCTACCATCCCCCTTCATTTTACCATCCCCCTTCATTTTACCATCTCTCTTCATTTTACCATCCCTCTTCATTTTATCATCCCTCTTCATTTTACCATCTCCCTTCATTTTACCATCCCCCTTCATTTTACCATCCCCCTCCATTTTACCACCCCCCTTCATTTTACCATCCTTCTTTATTTTACCATCCCCCTCCATTTTACCATCCTTCTTCATTTTACCATCCCCCTTCATTTTACCATCCCCCTCCATTTTACCATCACCCTTCATTTTACTATCACCCAATGGACAAAGTAGATGTCTGTTGCATTTTGTTTTTATTTCCATTATTGCCAATATACATCAGATATTGTCTGTGTTAAGGCCAGACTGCACAAACTTCAATCATATAAACTGAACTGAAAACTATCAAGGTATCCTCTTGGTTATGAAGTACTTTAATTTTAATACAGGTTGAGCAAATTTTGCGAATTGAAATGTCAGGCATCCAGAAGCAGTATTACAAGTAAGATAGTTACCTTAATCGACATCGGAGAACCGAACTTTTTGTTCAGATACCAGTCATTTTGCATACCAGTCAGTGTATGCTATTCATCTTGCTACAAAACACCATCCATGTATACCTTTGTTATTCCAGTCTTTTTAGCAAGCGATATGCTTAGTGGTTGGTAAATTGAATTCTGCTGTTCGGAGAAAGCAGTCGAGTGTAGAGTGGTATATAAAACTTACAGATCCTCACCTTGCAGTCCATTGTTTCTGAGATATATATACAGATATGTATCTTGCAATCTGTAATATTTGTTCAAGAGTCTAGTATATTCGCGAGCTTTGCTGTGTCCTATACCGCCATTTTGCTCGCAAATGGGTTTTATATGCTCTTCGTAGCTGGTTAGATCTAGTTCCGCGCGTTTATAAACTAAACTTGACCGGGATTGTAGAAAACCTCGGATTCATGTCCTCACGAGAACGTAGGCTTTTAGAATTAATCATTCAACTTAATGATATTTTGTTTATTTTAAGGTGGATCCTGACAAAAAATTATAAGGAATTGAGCAGGGGTGTCAAGGGCAGCATCAATGGATTTCTGAATATTGTAGTTGAATTAAAAAAGTGTTGCAACCATGCGAATTTAATCAGACTGACTGAGAGCGCTTATTTGCAAGATGCATTACAGGTGGGATGAATTCAGTTCATTGTATTGTACTGAAATTTGTGTTTTTCACTCCCTCCTCTTGAATTTCGGGACACAAGTTAATACCCAATGTAGTGAAAACTTTGTAAGACTGCCTTTGAAGTGGTGACCCAGAGTCTTTAACATTTTTGGCAATTGAAGGTTACTTTGATAGTATTTACTTTTATCAGTTTGTTTTCTTTTCGTATTTATTTGACTTCGTATACGTTAATTACTTTCGGCACATTATTTTCATTGGAATGTGTCCCAAAGCTGAAGCTTTTCTCATCTACCCAAGTTTTCTAATTGTTTGTTTATTTTGCACTATGATTACTTAGCATTTAATGTCTCCTGTTTGACATACTTTGTCTTAGGTCCTCATTAAGGGTAGTGGAAAGATGGTTCTTCTCGACAAGTTGCTCACAAGATTAAAAGAAAGAGGCCATCGTGTATTAATATTTTCACAAATGGTCAGAATGTTGGATATTATTGCTGATTATTTGGCCCTCAGACGTTTTCAATTTCAAGTAGGGTTCGCAAAACTGTTATATGTTTGTCAATTGAACATGCCTTTTAGTTTTCCATGTCTTCATTTATTCCTTCCTTCCTTCATTCATTCATTCATTCATTCATTCATTCATTCATTCATTCATTCATTCATTCATTTATTACAACCTTCACTCGTTCACCAATCTTATATGAGAAGATTTGTGTATTAAATGAGGATTATTGTGGTATTAGTCAGAATACGTTTTACAGATACGAATATATTGTCATTTATTTAAAGTTCTTCTCAAATCCAATGCCGTTGGATTTGGCTTCTGACGTGTGAAAAACGCATTTAGCTGCATTTGCAGAGCATTAATCTGCGATTACATAATGATATTTATAATTCCCATTCCTTGATCATAGTGGAGCGTTACCAATAACTTTTAGTGCCGCTTACTAACTTGTACATAGAGAATGCAAACTGAAATTGTATTGAAATTGGAATGAAATCATCAATGAGATTATAAGGCAAAATTAGAACTATTTTAATGATATGAAATTAGAATGCTAGATGAAGCAGCAGATCACAAAAGAATTACTTGCAATTTTCCATCTTCAATTTATTTTTGTCTAGCTTTTACTTTTTATTGAGAAACTCAAGGATCTCTTCTCTATTATTCACGCTTTATTTTTGATAGAGTCGTATTGTCTTATTACTTATTTGCTTTTAAAGAGGCTTGACGGTTCCATCCGTGGTGACAAACGAAAGCAGGCTTTGGATCATTTCAATGCGGAAGGATCACAGGTAGGCATCGAATTTTGAATTCGTTTGAAGCAGTTTACTCGTCAATTCTCTATAACAATATATCGAATTTTCGAAGATATGATGACATACAACTGTCTTTGGCAGGATTTTTGCTTTCTGCTGTCCACAAGAGCCGGCGGACTTGGTGTTAACCTTGCTACTGCGGATGTTGTCATCATTTTTGATTCTGACTGGAATCCTCAAAATGATTTGCAAGCTATGGCAAGAGCCCATCGGATTGGACAGACAAAGCAGGTTATACACCTTTTTGCAATTATAAGTAAATAAAGAAACATATATAAATGTATATATATATATTTATATATATATATATATATATATATATATATATATATATATATATATATATATATATATATATATATATATATATATATATATATATATATATATATACACTCAAATAGCTCCAATCATAAAGAAATTTTTAAAGACATAAATAGACCCTCAAGAAAAAATTCCAACTTTTAAAAGTTGGAATTTTTTCTTCAGGGTCTATATATATATATGTATGTATATATATATATATATTTATATATATCGACAATGTGAAAATATATATATGTGAAAAGTCTGTTGGTACTACAGAACTTCACTATAGCACGAAAAAGCGGGAACATTCTTTAAGCATACTAAAGCATGCTTACTCCTCTCGTTTCCAAATAAAATTCTAGTATGCTTAAAGAATGTTCCCGCTTTTTCGTGCTATAGTGAAGATATATATATATATATATATATATATATATATATATATATATATATATATATATATATATATATATATATATATATATATATAATGAATTTCAATCCCTCTCGTTTTGGTTTCCTATAAAATACTACACGATATCTTGAGCATTTTAAACTAGGACAAATTTCGATTTCTTCTGAGAGCTCGAATCATCAAATGTCAACTGTGTTTATGAGTACACACACATATATATCATGAGTATTTTGATATAATTTCATGTGGAGAGAGAGTATCTGTTTGCACGGTAGTGAGAGTACTTTTTCATAGATATTTTGGCTTGGTACACTTCCTCATCTAAGGTTTATCGACTTGTTAGAGCTATGATTTTCTAAGTAGTGCACCTTTCCCTTAAGGTCAAGATTTATCGACTGGTGACAAAAGGAAGCATTGAGGAAGACATCATAGAAAGGGCAAAGAAAAAGATGGTTTTGGATCATTTGATTATTCAACGGATGGACACAACTGGAAAGAAGGTTCTCAACAAGACAGGTCCATCATCGTGAGTGTATTTTCTCCCAATGCTTTTCTCTCTTCACTAATTATTCACTTTCTCACTAATGTGGAAATCTATGAATAACAATTTTGGCTCAGGTAGTGTTGTTGTAGTGTGGTTACATGTTATTAACCCTCATTAAGTTACACTGCAATTTTAATTTCAAAAGTGATTTATTTTTTATCGAAACGTCGATAGTGCCAGTCCAATTATTGGCGAACCTTTGGCAATGGCAATTCAAAGCATTGGTTTACGAAGAGAGATATTTTTGATATTCCAGGTCAACCCCGTTCAATAGAGAAGAGCTTGCTGCTATTTTGAAGTTCGGTGCTGAAGAACTTTTTAAAGAAACAGACAATGAACAGGATCAGAAGTTACAAGTAAGACAAACTAATTTAATCATAAGTCAACTTTCTCACCCCATGCGATATTTTTTCATTCTAATTTAAGTATGAGACTGCGAACCGATGGTTTTATGTCGTGCATTAAGTTGCTATATCACATCTCAGAAAATGTACCTTCAACATTTCTGAACGTCTTTTATGTATCTTCAATGTTACAGTCGCTGTAGCAAGTTGATGACTCATAATTTTGTAGCAATGAGAAAGTCGCGTGAATTAATCAATTCTGGAGATTGATAAGTTCAATTTACTGAACGTGACTTCTAGTTACGTATTTACGAATAGACTACCGTTTTTGTTTGTTACATTACCGACATGATTCCTTGCTGCTTGATGCTATTACAGAGATTCTGTAGCTAACTCTTTTGAAGTGTGAAACTGCATTTTATTAGTTTGAACTAAGGACATGTTAACTATGTATTGTTGTTATATCTCTTTTAAGGCAATGGATATAGACGACATTCTAGAGAGTGCAGAAACGCGTGACTCTGAAAACCATCCATCCACTGCCGGTGATGATTTACTGTCGCAGTTTAAGGTGGCGAATTTTGGCATTGGAGAAGAAGGTGATGAGATGGAAGCTCAAGCTGGAGAAACAACTGAAGAAGAAGGGAAAGAAGAAGAGAAAAGCTGGGATGAGATAATACCAGAAGCAGAAAGAAAGAAAGCGATTGAAGAGGAAGAGCAGAAGAAAAGAATGGAACTATATCTTCCTCCAAGGAAAAGAAAAACAGTTACAAAGGTACGGGTGCTCTATTTTTTGAAGGTTAGAGGTACCTTTTTTGGAGGTTAGAGGTACCTTTTTCGATGATAGTATGTTTCTAAAAAATTACATGGTCAACTGCCATTCTCAAACATATGTCAGGTTCTCTGCCCTGCTTTGCTCTTCGTTTTGACTTGTTTGCAATATTTGTATTTGTCTTCATTTGTTGAACCCCGTTCGTAGATATGTATAGATTTGTTAGCTTATGGTTTGAAGTCAACAGCAATGACAATAAGGAAGTGTATTCTTTTGCAATGGTTCTTTTAATAGATTGATCACTGTTTGTCATTCGCTTGCTTTTTATATAAGAAACAAGCTTTCTGCTTTCAGTCTAGATGTTTTGTAATATTTCGTCAAATTCAGCCTTAAATGTTTCTTAAATGTTTCTCAAAACTCTTCGAATTTCCGATAACAATAGCAAGCCAGGTAGACAACTGTGAGATGAGAAACAGAATGTTCAGACTCTTTGAAGTATGTATGTATTTAGTTTCAAATCGGGTTCGAAGTTGGAATTAGAATCAGAAATTAGATAGATATTTAGGTATTTTCTTAAATTTTTCCGAAGTTTTGCCTGATTTGAACGTCAAGTTTCTTTATATATATACTTGCTTCTTATAAAAAAAGCAGGTGTATGCAAGGAAAACGAGAGCATTTTAAGAATTTTGTCAATTTCAATTGTCTTGTTTACACTTATAGATGAATGTTCATCATTCGCATTTCCAAGAAAAGAAGAAAACGCGTAAATCAAAAGCTCACACAGATTCGTCTAGTCGGGAAGAATCTGATGGTGGAGGAACTGAGGCTCCTAAACGAAAGCGAGGTAGACCAAGAACTGTTAAGAGGAATGATGTTGAAGGGTTTAATGATTCGGAAGTGAGAAGGTTTGTGCACGCTAGTATTAACTTGATATTAGAGTCAATAATCTCACATGTGTTAGATTGTGTACCTAAAATGAGAGTTTATTTATCACAGGAGTTTTTCGTTTTATGTATGGTGTTTTACGTACTGAGTTGGCCTCCTACATTATAAGCAAAATGTTGCACAGTGGGCAATTTAGCTTGTGACTTCTCATTTTTACTTTTCAAACAGAATCTAGAAACAAAGTGCTACACTTTTTTCCATATTTATCAATTGATTGACTTATTGATTTCATTGATCGAGAAGACGAAATGGTGTTATTCTCTGTATACTGATCGATCGATCGATCGATCGATCGATTGATTGATTGATTGATTGATTGATTGATTGAATGGTGTATTGATTTTGTGTAGTAATGCGTTAAATGCTGGTGGATATATATGTTAGAAAACCATACTAGCTAAAGAGTAGCAGTGCCTCTCTTAGTATATGATTTGCAATATTGCCAAAACGTTCGTCTTATTTGTTGAGATATATGGTTGATATTCTTTTTTGAAGGTTTATTAAAAGTTACAAGAAGTTTGCACGGCCCATTACGAGGTGTGTTTGGTATAATTACGTCATTGTTCTGTGTCTCACTTCTAATGGCTGTCATGTTTCGTTGCATGCAGCCTCATTTAGACATATTAATTCACCTTTATCATCACAGTACCTCCTTACCTTATTTCCATTCTTATTGTCATACCTTACTCGCTCTATAGTCCTAGCCATCTTCATTTACATATCTTTAGTATCCAGCCAGTCTGAAGTAGTATGAGATATTGATAAAATTGTACTTGCGCTCTAGAGTTTGTCATGTTTTTTATTGGATGGCAGAGACATTGATAAAATTGAACTTGCGCTTCAGAAATGGCAATATTTCTTATTGGATGGCAGAAGTCACACTAGAAATTACCCACTCAATAGCCTCAAACTACTCATTTTATTTGCCAACGGGGAGTCGCATTTGAAGTACATAAAAAGCAAAAATCAAAGCAGTGCTTGTTATAGTTCAGTCTACTCACCATGTTTTCACTTCTAATTCTTTTTCTACTTGTGTTTTGTTCGCAAATAAGAGTTCGTTTTGCTGTTTGGCTTGGCTTTATTCTTCATAAGTTTGTATTCACAGTTTTTGAAATATTAAAATTGTCGTTACAGGCTTGATGATATCGCCGCAGATGCAGAATTACAAGAAAAATCTATTGCAGATTTAACAAACTTGGCTACCATGCTGCATGACGGATGTGAAAAGGCAATAAAAGAATACCAAGAGAAACTTGTCAGTGACCCAACTTTCGATGGTACGGCTACTGGAATTTATTTGAGCTTTTATGGGAATAATGTGCTGGTCCTACCAGCTATATCTGTAAAGCTTCTACTCTAGGCATTTATTTGTTTTGTTGGCCATGCTCTAATAGCGTTACGTCATCTTGTTCCACAGGAAAGAAGAGGGGTGCATCTTTTAAATTATCAGGTGTATCAATCAACGCCGCTTCTGTTCTTAAGCATGAAGAAGATTTGGAACCGCTAGCACAGTGCATTCCAAATGACACAGTTCAAAGAAAACAGTAGGACACATTTTCTGATAATTCAATTTATGTAGACGATAACTTTTACTATGGAAAATGTTCCCCATCTTTGCAAAACAAGTCTCTATAACCTGTTTGTTTCTTGGTTCATTCTTGTATTCACTCATTCAATCATTCATTCGCTCATTCATTTACTTATTCATTCGATCACTCACTCACCCACCCATTCCCTCACTCACTTACTCCCTCCCTCACTCACTCACCCACCCACTCACTCACCCACTCACCCACTCACCCACTCACTCACCCACTCACCCACTCACCCACTCACCCACTCACCCACTACATACTCATATATGTTCATATTACATATGTTATCTTGCCCACCTACTTGTGCACTTTTTTATCTTTTATCTCTTTCTTTTCCTATCCTATCATCTTATGCTTAGTATCGTTTGAGAAGTGTGTTTGTCAGTGCAGGAATTTAGCTTTGGGTAGCTTTGGGTTGTAACACTACTTGATTCTCCAATCTTTTTGTTTAAGATACCGTTTGACTGTTCCTACACGGAGTGTTCATTGGGGCATCAAATGGGAGGCAGTGGATGATTCCAAGTTGCTCGTTGGAATTTATCAATATGGGATTGATAATTGGGATGCGATCAAGAGCGACACAAGTCTTGGCTTATCTAACAGAGTATGATTCTTTCGCACAATTTTACTGACAGTTCTTGCGCAGTTTTCCTGGACTGTTTTATAATCATGCTCTTCATTGACTACTTTTCAGACTAGATTAATCTTCATTGATTGTTGAGCTTTTGTTTACTTTTTCTTCAACTCGCACCTTCTTCTATCCCCGATGTATTCGTCATTAATTGCTCTCCTTTAGTAATGCCCCTTCCTAGTTCCCTTTATGCTTAATGTTTACCTGTGATTGTTCTTTGTATCAAAATTCTGAAGGAGTATGCTAGTAGCTAGAGCCCTTGTCTGCTTTGTGGAAGCCCTTGGCTTGACTCGACGTATCAAAGTACACCTTAAAGAATGACATCGGGTGAGTTCAATGCCTTATCCAGCAACGGAAGGCTTTGTGACAGATTTGGAAAAGAACAAACATTGTGAATTGTATCTGTCCTCCCTTCCTCGTGAATTCGATGGGACAGGATAATTATCCTCTCTAGCAGACTCTTTCCAGCTCCTAGATCCGGATTAAATATCTTAACCAGCAGACACAATCTAGTTATTAGATTAGGGGTGGGCTACTATTGTTCCTATGTGGCCACATTAGAAGCAGGATGCATGACGGAGGGCCCGGCCAAAAAGTTGAACTCAATTCTGCAAACTATCAAATGCCTTTTTTCGTTAGATGAAATCGCAGATTCTTCAAATTCCAATTAACCTTTCACGGGCCAGTCAGCATCAGCCAGTATGTGGTCCGCCGGCCTTTCAATGTCCCGTTCTATACTAGATCGTATTTGAAGATATTTACCTTTACAGGACTTCCACTACAACAATCAAGTGAAGAAGTCTCCTGTTAAAGCATTCGCTATTAAGAATAATTATATATAATAGCTTAGCACAACTCTCATTATGCTTTTGTTCTCATTTTGATCTTTACTTTTAGCATTGATTTGTTCTTCCTTTTCAATTTCAGATCCTGTTGCCAGGCAATCTGAAGCCCCAAGATAAGCATCTGAGATCACGCGCGGAGTATCTTCTTAAACTATTGAAAATGCATTGCAATGACAACCAAGCTGGTGTTGTCAAAAAGGTCAATAATTTGTTGCTGCTTCTCAACTGTGTTATTCATTGATTTGATATGATTCACTGTCCGTATGCATTTCTTTGTGTACTTGTATCAAGTGATTGAACTTCGTGATTTTGTTTGCTAACAATGTCTCTTTATTACCATTACTTGTTTTAATTTTACCAATTGCAACAGGCCAACAAATACGCAATAAGATAAGTCCCCGTGCACAATTCACATGCTCTGTTTTTGCCGCTTTGAATGAAGTCAGGAGTCGCAAATGTGTAGTAGTAATGAATTTATTTGCATAGCATTAATTAGGCACTTTCACCTGAATGCTCTGAGGATTCAAAGAGATTTACTTTTTAGAGAGAAGCGTAGTATTGATAAGTGTTTGATAACCATTTCACGGTAGCATTGCACTTTTTTATAAGGAGCCTATTTGTAACGAACCTGCATGTATAAGACCAAAATATCTAATAATCTTGTACTATTTCAGACAAAATGCCTAAATCCCGTGTCAATTTCCAATATTTATATCACTGCTATCACTGCAAGAAATCGAACATTTAGAAGCCAAAAGTGGTCGAAAAATAGGGACTGTTAGAACTAGGCCTTGTGATAGGTTCGTTATAAGAAACATGTATGTGTTTTACAGCGGAAGCCAAAGGAAAAGAAGAAGAAAGTACCAAAGGATGGTGCTAAAGCAAGTGAGAATACTCAAGGTGTACCTGAACCAGGACAACATCACCAACACCAGAATCCACATCAGCACCATCATCATCATGTTCAACATCATCAACACTTGACTGAGAATGAAGAGAACTCTAATAGCTCCCACTCGCATCTCATGCAGTTCACCGAGAAAGAGACCAGTGAGCCGACACCCGAAGTTGAGAATGATGCTGGACATGAAACGAAAAAGAAATCAAAGGAACTTAAAGAGAAAAGGAAAAGCTCGAGAGAAGAGAAGGAAAAGATTAAGGTGCATAGTTGGATAACTTGTTTTGTATAAGGAATGCTAACAGTGGTATTATGTATTTCATGAGAAAGTTGTGCCTTTGCATACTGTTCTAAGTATGGCTCAATTTTCTAATCTTTATTCTTTAGGCTAAATCCAAGGTGATAAAACACGTTCATGAAGAGAAGCCCCCAATTCTCAATGACGACTCATCTTCACAGATGTCACTGTCGTCGATTACTATAAATGAAATTGCGGATATGAGTAAAGAAACATTTACCCAGGTATGGTAATCGTGATTAATGCTAACAGGGTCAGTTGACTAAATATATATGGCGTTAACAGCGGCATTAAGTGACTTTTATTGTTTGAATTTATCTGTTTTTCTTGTTTACCCTTGTTTTTTGTTTCTTTATTGCTCATTTGTTTGTGTGAAGAACTTCGTAATTGGTGTAAGCCATGTGTTTTAGAAGTAGTTGAATTGGACAAGAGGGAGAAAAAGAGATACGAACCGAATCCGTGACAAAAAAGAGTAAGCCTGAATAAATAGCGGTGGTTTATTGGTTTGGCCGTAACATTTAGAATTATTCAAAAGACTGAATTTGTTTTTAGATTGCGTTGGTTTTTATGTTTGTTTATAGCTATATTTGTTTAGTTTTCATTCTGTAAATATCAATTCATGCGAAAAACTGTCTCGTTCTTTGTCATGAAGTCGTGATTTGTTTCACGTCATATCACGAGCACTCAGCGATTTATGATTTCTTTAAATTAACTGTATGCTATTGTTTTTCAGTGTAAAGAAAAAATGAGATCAGTAAAGAAAGCGTTGCGAATGCTTGAGAATCCCGAAGATAATTTATCAGAAAAAGACCAAGTCAATTCAACTAGGCAGGTGGGTTGGGTCTTAACTAAGTACCGTGATAAGAGAGGGGCTGTTTAGTATATTGGTTCTCGATGGAAATGGGGGAATCGTGGTCATGAAGACACAGGAGTTAAATAACTAATGTCAGATTTAGTAGTAGTTTTGAATAATCGAAATTTCTAACTTGGAGCTACGAAGACAAGTATATCGCAAAATTTTTGATTGGTCGAGAGCTGATCAGGTTAATTTTCTCGTAACTTAATTGACCAATCATCATGCAGAATTCTGACCACACATGCGGTCCACAGCTAAATTTAGGCCCATTCTGCATGATGATTGGTTAACAAGGTTGGGGGAATATAGACCTGATCAGAGCTCTAAACCAATCAAACATTTGTCGGCTATGCTATGAAGATATGTCTGGTGACGAGATGGAAGTAATTAAACTATTGTCTGTGACACTGGCCTAGACGGTGGCCCTGATGCCAATCTTCCAATTTCTCACCGTGTAAACCGTATTCTTTCTGGCTAAATCTAAACAGAGAGCAGAATTTCAAACACGAATCTAATTCATTTGATTATTCCTTTTTTTAGTGTTTGCTTAAGATCGGTGATCACATTCAAAGGTGCTTGGATGAATACTCCGATCAAGAACTTGCAAAAAAATGGCGAAGGTTAATTGAGTCTTATCATTTTTACGTTAACATTAGCAATTAGTTTTATTAATTCTAAACTATTAGTTTTGCTGAATAAGCATTTGTATTTATTATTATTTGCAGTTTTGCATATATTATATAAATATGTTTTGTTTTGTTTTTTACTTTAACTATTAGTTTACTCATGTTACCAGGCAAGCCAAATGCAAGTTAACTTTGTCTGAGTGAGATTTGTACTTGTACTATTAGAATATGAATAAGAGAATGAACTATTATAATAAACAATATTATTATCTAGTTGTCAGAATTATGTATTGGGTCTCCATTAGGATGTTCCTGGTCTGCCATTTTTTCTTCCCAATGCTTTAAGTTGGCTTCTGTTCATGTAGCTTTGGCGCTATTTTTCAGCTTTCTAGAATCACTAACTAAATTGATTCCATCTTCATCCAGACCCTAGGAATATACCCATTTTCGGTTTATTTTAAGCTCATTTTTGTTTCACTGTTGGCTTATCATTTTATGACACGTATTACATTGCTTTCTTTTTGGCAGATCTCCATCAGAGCAATTACGGTTACTTCTTATATTTTTATAGCAATCTTTGGACATTTGTATCAAAGTTCACCGCTTATGATGCAAGTAAACTATTCAAGCTTTACCGGATAGCTTGCAGAAAACGTGACGACCAGCGAGAAGAGGTAGCTACATTGTTACTGCTCTTTTTGCTTTGCCAAACTGATGCTCATGCTGAAGATGCAAGAAAGCATAGTGAATGCACATACCTTAGCCATATATTATTTGGCTATAGGCTAGTTGCTAATACAACTTTCTTAAGATGTTACCTCGTAATACCGCAGTTTTTTTCATGATGCGTAGAAATATATATTTGATCTCTTTCGACTATGTTCTGTCAGATCACATACATCCACCATTGCTAGTGTTTCAATGCAGAGTCTAGTATAGTTTCTGTTTCAGTAGCCCTTCGGCTTCAATTATTTTTTGTTAATTGGCTCCGATTCCTGTCTTTGTTACAGAGAAGAAAAACTGTAACTGAGAAGAAGCCACCGCACCATCCTGCCGCCCCTCCTGCACAACAGCAACACCAACACCCTCAACAGCCTCCGCATCACCAACAGCAGCCTCCGCATCACCAGCAACCTCCTCCTCATCATCACCACCATTACCATTTAACTCCAAATCTTCTTGAGCTCGATGAAGTTCGAAAAAGGACTCTGGGAATTGCAATTCCATCGCCGAGTGGGAAAATTCCCAAAATTGAAAAGGCGCCGCCGAAGGATAGAATTTCGAAGCATTCGGACGTGCGGTCGCCTGGTTACAGTCGATATGAAGAACGTCATGATTACAACAAAGGACATCGAAGGTATGCACTTCAGTAAAAGAAGTTTTGTGAAGGATATTGTTTATTAGGATTGGTTTTGACTCTTCTTTATATTCGGCAACTTCTTCTCCCGAAATACTTTACTGGCTCTTCATCTAACATTGGATAACATCCTTGCTCTTCATCTAACATTGGATATCATCCTTACTTTTATCTCATTTTTTGTAAGTATTTTTGGCCTTGAAAAAGATAGAAGACCTAAGTGATAATTTGAGGTTTTTGTCTCAATATTTTCAGGAGAGAACGGAGTCGAAGTCCAATGTCGAGCCCTTCGTATAGACATCACGAAAAGGACCACCCGCGAAACGATCACCGTTATAGAGATGATAGACCACGTGACTATGATGAAAGACCTCGGGACTACGAGGATCGTTCACGCGATTACGACGAAAGATCGCGCGACTCCAGACACCAAGCTGGCTATCACAGAGATCACTGGGAAAAGGATAAAGATCGCCATAGGGGCAGTTACCACAGTGGTGTTGACCCAAAATGGGGTCGGGACTCATACAGATACGAAGCTAAAACTTGGGATAAAGACCGTGAACATGGCGATATTAGCAACACAACCTATTCGCATGAGGTTCACGGGTCAAAATACCCGAAAAAAGACAATTTTCATCGTGGTTTTAATGAGAAAAGAGGTTCCCCTAAGAAAAAGGAATACTTACCAGATTAGTTGTGAAATATAGGTAGTAGCTTTTTTGTAGTATTTATGAAGTATTGTATATGTATTATAGCCCCTGATGTAGATTATACGTGGTAATGGGTCATAGGTCTAAAGATACCATTGCAATCAAGATTGCTTTGCGGGCCCAAGCTTGATATTTCTTGTAAGCTTATGCAGTGATGCAATACGATGAGTGCACATTTGAAGGCGCGGGAGTGTTAAATCCCTGAAAGTATTCGTAGATGGTCCATTATCGAGCACAAAAATCCATGAATAAGGGAATATATCATTATTATTATTATTGACTGGAGGGCCCCTTGGAAAGCAACATCCGTTGAAGGGCAACCCTCCCTAAACAAATCAAATATGAAATATATATATATATACATACATACATATATATATATATATATATATATATATATATATATATATATATATATATATATATATATATATATATATATATATATATATATATATATATATATATATATATATATATATATATATATATGGATATATATGGATATATATATATATATATATATATATATATATATATATATATATATATATATATATATATATATATATATATATATATATATATATATATCAATTAGTCATATATATAGATATATATATATATATATATATATATATATATATATATATATATATATATATATATATATATCAATTAGTCATATATATAGATATATATATATATATATATATATATATATATATATATATATATATATATATATATATATATATATATATATATATATATATATATATATATATATGGATATATTATCGAGTCCAGAATTCCATTAAAGCATATATGGATCAATGAGATACCAATGAGAACCAGAGACCAAAATATGTGATCACTGGTATCTAAAATTTTGTTCGATGAGAAAAGGTACCTCAGAGCATTCCTTCACTCCCCAAATATGATATTTGAATGTGTGCTTGTGCATATTGTAAACTCAATTTCAGTTCATTTTGGTTCAGCAAGGAGCGACAATAGTAGTTCTTGTCACGCTGTTTGGATTCTATCCCAGCATGCTGTGCATGTTACTATCAGCATAGAACTATAGCATCAGCATTTCGCATAGAATGGACTTGAATAATTTAAGTGAGAGAGTGGATTCATCTTGTTCTTCCTCCCGATCTACTGGTATTCCATACTCGCTTTTTTTATAAGCAACCTAGCTCAAGGCCTAGTTGCAAAAAGTTCCTTTTTTGGACCTCCAGTGGTCAAATTGTAGCACTAAAAGTTCATTAATAGTTCCTTAATTTTCACTGCACATTTAGTGCCATTCTTATGGTACAGACACCAGTAAACATTGAAGTTCTGAATTTTGCCTTTCATTTTGGCTCTAACAAAATTTACAGTTTGTTTGTGCATTGTGTCAGCCTAGCTACCCAAATACTCTTCCTTAGTTAAAATTAGCATTTTCTGCACTACGAAATTTATTAATTTCCCGTATGTAGGTTATGTCGTTAATTCCTTTCTTTTATTTCGGACTCGACTTTTTGCGGTTCGGATCAAACATTGAAGACTGCAACTATTTCCATATTTTTACTAGCTTGTAAAAGATAGTAGCCAGTAAGTAGGGAATTGTGGTCTCTCACTGTAAATATACATTTTTTTCATAAGAAAGTGGATTATAAGAAAGTAGTACTTGACTGCTCAAAAAAAATAAGAAAGTTCAGTATTGGATTTTTGAGACCTAGGAAAGTTTTAAGTCATATACCTTTAAAGTTCGAGTATTCACGCAAGAAAACCGTCGCTTTTGCTTAATTTGCTTAGATTTCTTGTTCTAGCATTTTGTACAGTCTTATGTTTGTGTAGTGCCTGTCTGTCTGTGTAACACTGTAGTGTTGTGCCAACTTGAACATTATTGCAAGGAAAGTCTTGGGAACTTGTCAGTACTGAAATCATGAAAAGCTTTAACAGTTTCAGTACTAGACGAAGGAGCTTTCTTATAGAAAAACGTGTTTTCATTTTGTTATCACTCAGCTATCTGCTTTTACCTTTTCTTGCCAGTCCTCCAATGGGTTGCTCTCCAAATTCTGCATCCGTTGAGCTTAGGGTGCTATAATAGTTTGTAGTTGTGTTTATTTCTTGTCTGCTTCATGACATTAAATTGTCAGTTTATACTTTATTTTTATAGCATTGTGTACAATTAGATAGAATTAGTAGGAATTCAATCTCAATGGTATATTAGTCCTTATTTACACGTGGTACCATTTTGTATTTACAACTCTAATGTGCAATTGAGGTTGGCTCAGAAATGGCGAAAGTTCCACATTGATGGGGGTAATGTTATCAATCGTGCAGTACAGTATTAGTCAACTTTCCGGAATATAATGAGGCCAGGTATGCAATGGATTGCTTTGGCTACCTCTACTAGACAATCTCGTTAAAATGGAATTTTCTATTTTGCACTGTGGTCATTTTAACTCTACAAAGTTTGCATTTGTTGAAAACAATATCTGCTACAGCAACTAGATTTAGATGGGTACCATTGCATTGTTACTTATTTCACCAGTGTATATATTAATAGCAGTTCACTATCTGAGCAATTTCAGATTTTTTAAAGACTAAAGGGGCTGGATTTATATGGAAATCTGTTTTATTGTAATAATGTGTAATGTGCTGAGGATTTTTACAAATATTGTGTGTAGCCTTGTTTTAAGTAGTCACTGTTCCTCGGAAAAATATTTGCGTTGCACGGAGATGAAACAGGAATTGAACTGAGGTCGGTAGTTAAGCACTTTTTGTCGACTTTAAGCTAATAAAGGACTGGAATTTAAAAAGTTGGCACATTCAAAAACCGCAGGCTTGGCCGTTACAAAAAGTACTAGACTTATGCTTAAAAAACATTCCACCCTTATCAGATTTGACATGGAACATTATCCTACACGCTTTGTCAATAAGGAACCACTTTATAAGTAACCTGCATGAAGAGTACCAAAATATATAAAGAACTTATAATACTAAAGGAAATTTCCCTAAGAGACTTTCAGGTTATATTCATTTGCAGCCAGTATCCGTATAGATTGTTTGCTATGCTTGTATCAAAGTGTGTCATTGAGTATGCTTTATGCTTTTACGTTTTGGCATTATAAAACTTCTTTCCTGCCTTCTCTGTGTGTGTTGGTTTTAAGTTATAGCCAAAATTAAAAGCAAGATTCAAAATTTTACTGTTTTACTGGCGTCTTTACCATTTTTATGGCACTAAATGTGCAGTGAAATTAGGGACCTAGTAAGGAACTTTTAGTACTACAATTTGATCATTAAAAGTCAAGAAGTAAAGAACTTTTGGAACTAGACCTTGAGGTAGGTTTCTTGTAAAACGAAAAGCAGTAAGTATAGCAAAGTAGCCCCCGTCTAGAACGCTAGCCTAATTCATGGGCTTGTTCTTCACAATTAGCCATTACAGTAAGTAAGTGCCAATTGGCCTGCAATTCATCGACAATTAAGAAATCTCTTTGATCTGTCATACATTCAAGAAGAAAATGCGTGTTTTTTGTTCTTCCCTATCGCACAAAGCTTGCAAAACTCCCTCTTATATCCAGAACTTCTGACAGAGGAACTCTTTTCTTTTGTTCTAAGCTTGCAAAACTCCCTTGTCTCGGAAAGGTTATTTATAAGCCTAAGTTAACACAATAAGAAAAGGACTTTTCAGGCGAATGACCTCAGAAAAATCCATGGTTCCGACGATCGAGTCCGTATAATAATGCACGTTATGACAGAACCAATCAGTGAGCCCCATCAGTGCGGAAGAATTGCAAAAGCAGCAGATGTTTTGTGCTCGTCGGATATGGGAAGTTGAGTCTAGGTCTGGCGGAGAACGTCTGAGACATTTCTTCAGGAGTGTTTGCTTCACAATACAAATGTAGTTTCTAATATTAGTGTGTACTAAAGAACTCAGAAGTCATGTCATTGATTCAATCGAAAGATGATGACGACGAAGAAGAAGTCCTGCAGAAAGCAAACCCGAGACTTTTGGGCCTAGGCTTAATGGCAGGAGCTGGCTGCTTTCTGACAATTGGAAATGTCATTGTTCAGTATGCGCACAAAAAATGGGGAGAAAACATATCAACATTTGAAATACTGTTTATAAGAAGTCTGATTCAACTGGTATTTATAGTTGCGTTCATGGGGTATGGTAAAGTAGGCGTTTATGGGAAGAGCCTTCGAAATTTAATTGTGCTGAGCATCATGGGCATTGCAGAGGTAACCACTGATATCTTACCTAGTTTTCTGCTAACTATTTTTATGCGCTCAAAAGATATGAACATAGATGTATATATTACAGAGTACCCTGTGTCTAATTCAGTTCTAAATGCTTCCATTGTACTTGGTGTGTATCCAAAACTTCTGGGGATGGCTTATTGTTGTTGGAAGTTTTGTGACTTTTCTGTAGTGAAGGCCTTAAGATGAAGCGATGTGAACGTTTCTAGATCGCAGTTTAAAAGGCTTAAACTTAGAAACCTGTTATGTCTGTTACAGCAGTGAAAGAAAGCTTCAGAAACACAATCATTCTGCAAGTACCCTTTCCTCCTAAGGCCCACTAAACTACCATTCAAGGGATTTGCAATGTATTCTCAGTATTTGCTTGTAGCAGTAGCTGTTTGCTTCCATTCCTCATTTACTTGAAATTAGATGCTTGCTCTTTCTTTTTTGCATAGGTTGCAGCTATCATATTTGTGTATTTTGCACTGGAGAGAATACCTGTTGGTGATGTAACTGTGATTCAGTTTACTGCTCCAGTGTTTACAGTTGCATTTAGCTTCTTGTGCCTCAGAAAAGGTTGTGGCATCCTTGATACAGTTTGTGGCGTCATAAGTTTTGGAGGAGTCATAGTCTTGGCAAGACCAACGATTTTGTTTTCTCACAAGAAAGCAAATGCCCATGTTCCTTCCCATATTGGACATGCTCCAAACAAGGTTGCTGCAAAGCCAGGTGATGCAAAGTATCTGGAAGGTATTGGGTATGCTATTTTAGCAGCCCTCTGCCTCTCCTTGTTCTTCATTCTGAACAAGATGACAGGAAAGAAGTTAGATGTTACACTTACAATCTTTTACCCAAGTGTCTTTGGTGTCATAATCTCCCCTATATTTATTGCTGTCAAGCACACAACATGGTTTGCTTGGGCTCCAGAAACATGGGGGTTGATCTGTGTTGTTGGTTTTGTGTCATTTGTTGGCCTCATGTTCATGGCGGAATCATTACAGTTAGAAGATGCAGGTCCTGCAATCTTGGTACGAAATCTTGATGTGGTGTATGCATTCCTGTTGCAGTATGCTCTGCTGAAAATCAAACCAGATTTAATGTCATTTGTTGGAGCAGGAATAGTGTTGGCAGCAACTAGTCTCATTGCACTAAACAGAACTGTATTTGCGAAACTGGAAATTTGCAGATCTACAAAGAATGATGATGAAGATGAGGACAGCAGGTTTCCATTGTTGTTTACTGATGAACAAACTCATAGAAAGCCATTCCATAGTAAGGATACTCTTTGAGGCCTTGAAGGTAATAAATTGTTGCACTGGATAATCTGAACAGTTGTGTAATCTTTCATTTTAGCAAAAATGTCTATCCTGACTATGTAAGGCTTAGTATAAACTTTTATTTCTGTAGAATCTAGGATAGTTTTAGATAACTTCTTTTTGGTGTAACATACTTGGATGTATAATTCAACTGAACAAATTTAGGAAGTACAGGGCAAATATTATCACCAGAGCATACAAGGAAGTCTCAAGAAATGTATGAAATAATAATCATTTCTTTTTTATAATATTAGCAAGCTTATTATGTAGCAAGCAACTTAAATGGCATAGGCAAATAGATTTTGGTGTTGTATTTGATGCTTAAGGAGTATATTGTGGATATGCCTTCTTGGTAGAGATGATCAGCAACAAGAGTTAGAGCAGTGATATCTGAGATGTGTCGTTAGTCCAAAGATGCAATATATGTGCAATTTTTATTTTTTGAAATGAAGGTAAATAGCCATCAGCATCCACTTGCTGTGATTCTGAATTCTGAAATCTGGTCTATTTTGTTTCCCAGGCAACTAAATCATTGCCTGTGTTATTTCACCTTGGCATGTGACTGGTGCAAAATACCATAGTAGATTGGTGTTTAACATATTTATTTGTATCCTTAAAATCAAAGGAAATATATGAAATACAGCTATTACTATCATCATATGTTTGTTGTCAATTTATGCATCTGAGTTCTTATACTAGGATACTCTTTGTTAAGTCAATACAATTCAGGCCACACCTATATCCATTATGACACATGAGTTTCTACATTGAACAGGGAAGTTTATTATCCATTCATTTAGACTGTGAGATTGATTGTTGTGTAGCAGGAGCACAATGGCCTGTTCTGATTTCATGATCAATTTTCATAATAAAATCTGTTTTGCTAGTGACATTGGAAGCCATGGAATCTCATAAGAGAGTTTGACCAGTGGGCCAAGCCCAGAAGAAGGTCCCATTCCATTGTTAGCTAAGTTTGATCTGTACACCTGAAGAGGAGCAGCCCAGACTGACTTGCAGCCATTCCAATTTTCAAGGAAAGTAATCAAGGGGGCCCAAGCTAGTAATCCAAAAACCTTCCTGTGATCAGGATGGGGGCCCACTTGGCCAATGGCCCAGTAGTGACAGTGTTAAAAGATGCCCTGGCACAAACACATATTGTATTCAAATACTTTTTCTCCTTTTTTGAATAGCATATGTAGGAATGCTTTCTCAATAGCAGGTACTTCAGAGCAATAGTAGGGGGGGGGGGGCCAAGAGGAACAGGACTGTGAAGACCACAGGTGGGAAAAGGAAACTGGAAAATTCGGACTCAGTTTAGTTCTAGGGTGCTTATTGTTATCATCACTTGACATGATAAAAAACTCATAAATGCTTTGTCATACAAGGGCACTGCCCCTTGCCCCCTATGCTGTGAGTAGATAGGAGGAACACTGTTAGCTTGGTGAGCAGTGACAGAATCTGTTCACATGCCATATTAGTTTTGTGCTTTTGACAGAATCTATAGTATCATAAATCCACAAGTTAGCTCCCTGGGGACTTATTTGTTTTTACATGTTTTGAATGGGGGCTTATTTATGGGAGCATTTAAATGTATTTGACATTTGGCACAGACAGCTCAGGTCTCCATGGTAGTGTGTTCATTTGAGATAGGGACTTAATTAAATATCTCAAGTGCGAGCATGGGGTCTTATTCAAGGGAGGCGCAGGGACAATTGCAGTGCTTGCGTTATGTCTAGTAACATTCATTTGGGAATGATGTTAGTATTCATGACATTGCATCACCTGAACTTTGGGGAAAGTGCGGACCACTTGGCGCACTTACTTCTGACATCTTTGTACATAAAAGCGAATGTTAAATAGAGCTGTAGCCTAAAGGATTTAGAAATGACGGTTAATTTAGAACGATATCACTTTTGTGACCTGGAAACCAAGGTAGTATTCTTGACTATCGTGGCGAAATCTGTATCACAGTCTATGTTCTCCTTTTCGTAAAATACGAGCTCCGGGTCCGATTAAAAGTCAGTGACCTAGTCTCAGTCTCGACTTCGATACGAGATAAATACAGGCCTTACAAGAACGTGTAGTGGGTAAAGTGTTCTAAAGATATATCGGCAGGCAGAAAAATGGCAACAGACGAGAGCGCCGCGAAGCAAATGCAAGACTGCAGCATTTCAGGTTTGTGTTATGTAACCTTGATGCAAATATTATGTTTTTCTACTCGATGTATCCATTGTCGGTAAGACACGACTGTCTTTTTAAGAACCTTTCTTTACGGCAGGGTTGGAACAGACTTCTCCCCAAAATACCTTACATTTGTTGTAAGGAGAGAAATGATCGGATTGTTCAATGCTTCAACTAATAACATGTTATTGAAAGTGATTGTTCCACAGATAGATAATAGCTTTTCTCTCTATCTTTAGGAACTTAACACGAAAATCCGCGTTCATAGTTGATCTGTCGTCACCACACCCTCCTAAACCCCTTGCAGTTTGAATGCCATAAAGATGTCAGAAATTGACTCAGGAAGGTGCTATAAAAGCATCCTTAGACCCCATACTGTATCCAGGAGCATTTCGGTATCATCATTCATCAGGCCTGCTTTTTACCAATGGGCCAACTGGGCCAGGGCACAGGGCCCCCTAGCATTCTCGAAATCAGGGGCCCCAAGGAAAACTTTGAACTTCCTAGAAAGTGCTGTTGGACTGGGTCTTTGTTTAAATTGATATTTGCAAACATTGCAACAATCTCAATTTTTCAAAATACCTGAAATATTATGTATGTGCCTTTATCTGAAACAAGAGCTCATGCCAACAGAGTGCTAGCCATGTGATAGAAGCAACTTTTTTGGTGTAGTATAAGGGCTCTAGTGAGTTTGTGCCCTAGGACTCTACAAGATTTAAATGTGGCTCTGCCATACATTATATATTGCATTTAATTTTAGGGTGATAACCATTCAGCACAGCTGATTTTTTGGGGATAATGCGATATTTAGCAAGTAAAGTCATTGCATAATATTTCACTTACTGTTACTTAAGGATGATTATTTATCATTTGGTCAAATGTACTCTGTGGTATAGACTTTGGTTAAATGCAGATGTATCATGGCATTTCTAAGAAAAAACAATTTGGCATTTGACATATAAAAACACTTTTTCCTACTGATAAATGTTTCACCTGCAAGGAGTGTATGTCTTCATCACAATATGCTGTGAAGTGATTGGCTTGTAGTATCCATTGGCATGATAAATAGGATTGTATGGGTTTATTGCGTTGTTAGGAGGAGGGAAGAGGGCCAAGAGTAGTTAAAGGTTCACTGTGTGAGTAACTGTCCTTGTATCCCAATGATGACCATGTGTGATGGTCACATGAGCCAATGATGTCAAGAGCTTAGGAATATATAAGTGGTTCAAATCTAAGTTTTCTTTGGCTGTGAAACAATCATTATGTTTTGAAAAATTTAGTTTCTCAAAGTTGAGTCCATTGTTCTCCCCATTCTAGGGTGAGCTGAGAAATGAAGATTTTGAGAAACCCTTTGATTAGCAGATACTGGAGAGGTCCCTTTATCAGACAAGTTAAAGAATTAGCAAGTGTCTCTCTGCATGCCCAAAAATATACTACAGCTCAATTGAGAATCTTTGAGAGCACTAGGGTAAACACCATTTGCAAGCTAGGCTCTGAAAGTTCTTGCAACTCAACTTTGAGAAGATATAAAGCCCCCAAAATGGCTGAAAATATGACAAAGTATTCAACTGGTGAGTGGGAAGTGTAGTTTTTTATTTAGATGTATATCTCTTCTAATTTATCCTACCAGTATATGTTTTAAGGATATTTCTTGTTGTAATCCCAGGTTGTTCTTATTCTTTGATTTAGATGAAAAACCAGTCATATTCACATCAGAAAAATATGGTAATGATGAAAATGGGGATGGGAGTGAAGGGAATCCATTTAAGACTGTGATTCAAGCAATGAGATTTGCAAAAGTTGAACCATTCCCAGTCATTATGGTTGATGGAAAGGATGAAAATGCTGTAGGTTTTAATAACTTTGAAGGACTTCTATGATATCCCATTGTGCATCTCTGCTGTTGCAGTAAATGAAAGTGATGCAAGATACTGTACTGTTATGTTGGATTGATATCAGAAAAACACATCATATTCACACTCTCATGACTTAATCTCATGTGATTGTTGAAAATTATATATATATATCTGATCACTTTTAGTATTTCTTCATTGATATGTGCAGTGTGGATGTATAGTCATATTGCCAGATTGTCACAATTTGTTATCACAAGTTATAACCACAGTGCTCATCACATGTATCAGCATTGATATTAGGAAACCACATTCTGCTTATCATACCCATGTTTCCATGTTTTGGCTGGCTCAAGTATTAGCATATTTTCTCTAGAAATATGATAAAGTATCCAAATCCCAGTTGAAGAAAGTCACAGGACTGTACAGAACAGAAGTAAAGAAAGCACAGCAAAAGTTAGAGCAGGAGGTAAATATTAATAAGATGTATATATATTTAACATCAAGCAAAATCTGAAAGGAAGTTAGATTGAAAAGGATGCTTCCTTTGTTGGATGTCATTGTAGGTGATTTGAGAGAAGTAGTTGCAGGTGGTTTTGTTGGATTTTGGCCTCAGAAAGCAACAGCTGTTCAAACAAAAGTGTATCTGCTACCTTATTGGCTATTCGACCAATCAGTGACAAATTTTGTGTTATTTAATGAAGGCATAAACTCCAGCATTATTATAAAATGGATTAGTGAATGAAGAGATGAGTAAATGAAAATAGATATATGGCACATTGAATGAAATCTTACGAAAAAGCAGTAAGCACATGAGGAATTATGACTTCATTTTCTTTGCAGACCAGTACTGACGTCTGACCCCAGTGTAAAAAATTTGAAACAATGTCTATGTAATACATTATAATTATGCAGTTCCATTCCAAATTCTATTTGTTTGTTTATTCCTGGATAGGATATTCTTTCATCATCATAGAAAGGCTTTCTTCTCCTCGTTCAAAGTGTCATATAATAAAACCATATTTAGTTTTACTTGTATGCAATGCACAAAAATAGTGAAAGAGTTATCAACAGAAACCAGGCTGGAATGCTAAATTAGAACCTGTAAAGCAAGGATATGATAGCCTTGTCTTTCCACTCTCCAGGCTCAAAAGGCAGCACAGAGAGAGAAAAATCTTGAAGAAGCAAAGAAAATAACAATTGAAGAAGATAAAAGTTTGCCACAAGCAAAGCAGGTATTATTTTGACATGATATATGAAGGAAAAGCAACACTTGATAGCCTTCAAAAGGCTTCAATACTTGTTATTATTAGACATTTCATTGACGTGTGAGCGTTTTAGATCCTTTTATGCATTCAGTTTTTGAATTTGTAATGCAGTTTTGGTTTCATGTTTAATCATAAACTGTACATTTTTTCTGGTTAGAACATTTGTTCATTGTAAATTGGGAGACTGTTTTAGTCTTGTAATTGTGTTTACAACTACGGTTTCCACTTTTAGATTAAAATCAGAGATACTGCAAAATATAGAGATACAAGGGTGAAGATCTTTGGATGGGTGCACAGGCTAAGACAACAAGGTACATTGACAAACGTTTATCATGACTATAGATGATTATGCATTCTGAAGCTAATATGCAGACCTTTTCGTTAGAAAAGTGTCGCTGGGGCGGTACATCGCCCGTGGAAATTAGCGAAGGAGGGCGATTGGGTGATAAAGGTGTTAGCTTCGTTGGCATTCCCCAGAAGCGTAGTTCGATAGCATGTTGACATTTTATAAAACATTGTTCTTGGCAAAACCTAGTTATGTTGATGTTCCTGATTAATACTTCAAGCGTACTTTACACCTAACTGTGACGGTATTGGATAATGAGCACATCGCAGAGAAACAAGTTTGTAAGTGTGAACCGACTTCATTGAGTCTCTGCGCGGGAAGACTCTTTTTGCTCTATTATCATTCTTTCCATACTTTGACTTAGCTTGATATTCTATCAGATGTCAATATAAGCTGTAGCATATCATTTCTGGAGAAAATACCAAACGGGTAGCGCACATATTTCTTCCTATACATTGATAGTATTGCATCATAACGACTCCATGTTGGGTTCAGTGCTTCTTTACCAGATGTATATTTTTGCATTGCATATCGGAATAGGAGGGAGTGTATCAGCACGATCACTGGCAGTTTTTATTGATTCTTTACACCCCTGTCAATTCTTACTACATAAATTACATAAATGCTTGTATGAAATAAATGGAAACCAATATTTTAGGCTCTACAGCAGCTCTTTAGTCCAAAAGCTCACAAGATAAAACTCAGATTGCTTGTTTTTCATTCAGCTAATTTTGCATATCTCTTGTCGTGCTATCCATTGTTCTTTTGTTTTAATCCAAGTCATTTCCGATTTGCTCTCTTGTGAACTGAACTAGTCATTTGCTTCTGATTTGGCATGCTTTCACACAGAACACTGTGAAGTAGAAATGCTTAAGCGCGTTTGTGTTCGCTTGATCTATTTATCATTTATTGAACGTTACAAGCTGTGCGGCCCTATTTTAGTTTTTCTTTTTTTAAATTTGATTTCATCCACATCTATAAAATACTTTGTAGAACCTTGTGGCATCAAAACCCAAAAAGAAATTAAAGTAAAAGCTGCAATGTCATAAAAGTTAGATTGCAAAGTTGCAAAAGCCTATCTATTAAAGCAGGTTAAAACATTTAAAGTTCTAAACTTGCATTGTTTGCAAAAGTATTCCAGTCTTTTATCGTTCTCGAAAAGAAACCGTTTATCTGAATTCGCTAACCTGTTGCTTTTGTTTTGTTTTAGGAAAAAACTTGATGTTCGTAATTCTGCGAGATGGAACCGGCTTTCTGCAGTCAATTTTGTCTGATAAATTGTGCCAAACGTATAATGCACTCATGCTATCGACTGAATCAACAGTGGCCTTGTATGGCACACTTAAGGAAGTCCCAGAAGGAAAGACAGTAAGTCATTGATAGATGGTCCTATCGTGCATTGAACCGAATCGAATATTTTACTTTCCCTGTTTTAGTTGAAGTGTTATTACCATATTCTTGATCTTCATGACCCTCGTGAAATATTCAGCTATTCTTTAGGTACTTTAGTTACCAAGCTTCAACTTTGTGTCGGTCCACTTTATTTTCATTTCCTTGTCCTACGTTGCTATATTGCTCTATTGACACCAGCATCATATACCTAATAATACCATACAAACTTATTTTAATTCTTTCTGTTTATGCGAACCTTGTGCCGCCAACTTGTGAAGTAATGCTGTTGGATTTTGTAGGCTCCAGGTGGGCATGAGTTGATTGTTGATTATTGGGAAGTCGTTGGACTGGCGCCACCCGGCGGAGTAGATAACATAGTCACTGAGGTAATCGATTATGCATTTGCCATCTGCCATGTCATTGCTGATGTTTCCTTTGCTCAGAGGTTATTTGTATATTGTGTTGGCTTGCTGTATTGCATAGCAGCTTCTTGTCAAAGACTTAAATTTCCACTTAGTAATCATGTCTGAATTAGTAGACAGTTGTGTTACATAACGTTATGCATAAACTTCTCCATTTACATTCCATATGTTGTTTGCATTTATTGCTCCAAGTTGTCATACAACCTCTATATTTATAATTGTAAACAGTTTTATGTTACAATTCAATATCTTTAAGGATCTCACGAGACTTCTATTAGGTATTTATTTTGGGAAGCATTTCTTTTTGCATGAACGATGGCATGTTCAATTGTTTTAGGAAAACCACTCAGACTCTGGTATCCTTTGGTTCTAGATAGCCATTTTTCTGTGAGAAATCGCTTGACCAGAAGGAGCTTTTGATTGAGCAAATTTTTATCGTTGCAGGAATCTAATGTCGACACGCTTCTAGACAACAGACATTTAGTCATTCGGGGGGATACGGTTAGTTATCTTTTTATAACTTGGCATTTTTCGATAAATTTCCATCTTTTCGTTTACAATATATGTTACAACAACGCTGGTTCATTTCAAACTTTTTTCTGTTATTTATTTTGAGCTTTGAATTTGTATCTTCTTTTGTTTTTAGACATCAAAAATCCTCAAATTGAGATCAGTTGTAATGCAATGGTAATTTTAATATATCACCAATATTGATATCAATTAACTTATATTTTAATGTCCAAGCCATTACTTTAACACAAAGGTACCACAACTTTCTCAGAATTGAGTAGAAAGATTGGTAGTAATTAGAGACGATTAGAAGATGCACTATTTTCTTCAAGTAGATATTGGCATTATCTATATACTTTTCGTTTACTTTTATATGTCTTCCTTTAAAATTAGGAAAATAAATAGTTTTTGAGTCTTCTAGACGGCTGTTGTAGTCATGAATAAAAGTAGCGAACTATTTTTGAATTTTTGTAGCTTTAGAGATCATTATTTTGATCGTGGCTATGTAGAGGTTTGTACACTCTGGTTGTCTAATTTTCTCATTGTTTAAAGCCCTGTTTATGTGCTGATGACATATTCATCGAGCAACATTTGATGTTTTGTGCTAGCCGAATAGCCGATAGTTTTAGCATTGCTCAAAATTACTTTCACATTTGTTACAGTTGTTGTAGTACAACCTTAAATCTTTTATATTGATAACATCTGTATGATTAGATTTCTCCCAAAAAGTAGCATATTTCAGCTCGAACCGGGTAATATGAAATACTCATATTTGTATGAACATCGATGATTTGTAGATTGCATTGTTTCAACCACCTGATTCATTCTCATTCCTTAGCAAACAAATTAATTAATATAGGTTAACCGTTCAATTTTGCACAGATGACGCCTCCCACGTTGGTACAAACTCAAGTTGAAGGAGGCTCGACGTTGTTCAAGTTCAATTATTTTGGAGAAGAGGTACCTTAGAAGTGACGCTTATTTTATATAGGCCTATTTTCTTACTGCGCAGCACATTTGGAAGTGCACGTGCTGTTTTGCAATAGCATGGACAATCGATTTTGTATTACATTGTAGTCTTGTTCTTTTCTTTTTTCCAGAAGCATTGCTTTTGTCTTCCGTCATTTTCTATACTTACCAGACATGAATTGGTTAATCATAGCATTGGTTCAAAATTTTGTATTCTGTTATCCTGCTATTAACATTTCTTTGTACTCATCTTGTGCTAACTTTCTATAGTAATGAAGTTATGTTTTGTTTCTGATTAAAAAAATAGATTATTGAAGTTTTCCTTGGGTTCGACATTTCACCTTTATACAATTAAGATTGATTTTATCGTCGTTGTTGCTAAACTTGGGGTTTATCATTCCTAACTCAGGCATATTTGACACAGTCATCTCAGCTCTATTTGGAGACAGCCATACCATCATGTGGAGATGTATTCTGTATTGCACAGTCATACAGGGCTGAACAATCTAGAACTCGCAGACACGTGGCCGAGTAAGTTAATTGCTTGTTATCGCGTAGTAATTTTGCCATCTGTTCAAATTTTTTCGTCTTTCATTTGTTGAGCCCTGGAATTCTAATCAACCTGGATATTTAATTTGCTCATTCGATGTAGCGATAAGAATGCCACTGAATATATCGGTCAATGATAGCCCGAAACTAACCAATGTTAAAGCAATTAAAATCCTGTTAAAAGCAGATAATTAACCTACCTCCTCCCCCTTGGGAGCTGCAAAAGTTGTGGATGTTATGAACGTGTGGACGCACACGTGAGCGTCGAATTAGAAGTAGCGAATAGCAACATTTAACCAACATGTTCCATCCACATAACAAGAATTTTGTAGTACGGTACTCTGGTTTGGGAATAACTTTAAATTTCAGGGCATATTTTAACTTACGAGCATACAAGCTACAACCAACCAAGTAATTTATAGGTATACCGAGAATTCAAGAAATAAAATTACACCATTTCAAACGTTTATATATATATATATATATATATATATATATATATATATATATATATATATATATATATATATATATATATATATATATATATATATATATATATATATATATATATATATATATATATATTAGAAAATAAAAACCACTTTGTCCATAAACAAAGTGGTTTTTATTTTCTAATGTATTTTTCTGCATTTGAATAAAGATAGATAGATTGGATATATATATATATATATATATATATATATATATATATATATATATATATATATATATATATATATATATATATATATATATATATATATATATATATATATATATATATATATATATATATATATAAAGAGATCCTTTGAATATATAATATTAAATATAGAGATAACTCAAAGTATATTCCACTGTTCAGTTTCAAATTGATGAACTGAAAAGTTTGAAACTGAAAAGTGGAATAAATTTTGAGTGATTTCTATATGCTGTGGCACTTTCTATATGCTGTGGTACGGAATCGTACATGGGACTCACCTTTTATATATATATATATATATATATATATATATATATGTATGGCATTTACAAATATATATAAATAAATATATATATATATATATATATATATATATATATATATTTATTTATTTATTTATATATATTTGTAAATGCCATACATATATACATATAATTTTAATCTGTTTAATTATAGATACACCCACATCGAAGGAGAATGTCCTTTCATATCATTCAGTAATCTTTTGGATAGGATTGAGGATTTGGTAGGTGTATGATACTTCATGTATTTAACACCTAGTCATGTATAGAAAGTGATGTAGCACCTCGTTGAAAATATCCCTGAATCAATGTAAGAAAGAGAATATTAGAATTAGAAGTACAATTTGCAGAAACAGAAAGTTCTTTGAATACTAGTGAACCGAAAAGTGTTTTTGTTGGAAAATTTGTATCACATTCCTCCATTGTAAGTTATAGTGTCCAGTCGTCTTAGTTTCATGTTATTTATATATTTATCAATTTATTAAGTTTCATGAAGCTGTAATATGTATATTTCTATATATTTGTGTAGTTCAAATTTCTCTCATGGTGTGCAGTAAAATTTTATTCTATGTAAGAAATTCCTTTTTCTATGACTACTTGAAATTTCATTAATCCAATTTTTTCATAAGATGATGCTGGAATTTCTTGTTTGCAATATAGGTCTGTGATGTTGCTGATAGAGTTCTCAAATCACCCTTTGCAAGTTTGCTGTATGAAGTAAACCCAGTAAGTGTTCTCATTCGAAGAGGTCAAAGCAAGACTTTGTTTTTGACTTTGCCAAAACATGTAACTTACATTTTATCTGTCATACGTGCTTTTATGCAACTGGCTTAAGCATAAGTTGTTTTGATGCAGATAAAGACATGGCATTTTTCTATTAGCAGTTTGAATTAGTTTTTTTTACCTGTACCATAGTATATTTCAGCTTTATTTTCTCAGGATTTCAAGCCTCCTAAAAGACCTTTCAAGTAAGTTCGGTTTTGTTTTCACGTTTTACCCCCCCCCCTACCTTTATATAGATTCAGAATATTCGTTGATGGACTTTGAGAAAGTTTTTGAGAGTAGTCTTGTATATTATCTTACTTTGTCAGTCTTGCCGTAGCTATTTCTCAATCTGTTCTTCCGAAGTTGTAGCTTCTTTGCATATTTCTGGTGAAGAACCAAGGTAACCTGTCATATGAAGCAATTTGTAAACTGATATCATTGCTGTGTTGAGGCTCTATGATTAATCTTGATTACGAGGTTGATATATTCTTATGCAATGACAGCAATGCTACAACGCTATGAAGGAAGTATTATCAATAGTTCTTCCTGGAATAGAGTCTCTAACAATGGATTGAGGTTGTGTAGAAATATATAGATGGTTTTGCAATCTTTGCACTTACGTAGCCTAGCGGTGTTACCTTTTACACAGGAGAATGGATTACAGTGACGCAATCAAATACTTACGTGAAAATGAGATCAAGAAAGATGACGGAACATATTATGAATTTGGAGAGGTATGTGCACTGAATTTAGGAATATCTTTCATTTCGTCCTGCTATATCTATCCATCACTTTACGTGTGTAATTCAGATTCAAAATACGTTGACTTTACCTGTATCATGTTGTATGATTATATGCGAAAAAGTTTGTGTACATTGAGCTGTGTAGATTTGAAGTGTGCATAACATCTATATATAGAGGCAGTTGTAGTAAAGAAGATGTATATATAGTTCTTCGTTGCTCAGAGTTTAGTGCTTGAGCACTCTTCAAACGGACTACTCAATTGCCAAATTCTTATATGCAAATGCTCTGTACTCCTGTACATTGAGCACTTTTTGTCGGAATTGATGAAGAGCTGTATGAGAATATGTATAGTAACCATGGAGAGTTAGAGAGTGAAGTAACAAGAGAAAGAACATAACAAAGCTGGAGATATATTCTTTAATTTATCGCAAGCTTCTTCTGTGTAGTCTCTGCAGCCTTTTGCATACAAGATATTTATGCGTTCAATGTCACAGATAAAGTTCAAGCCAATTAACTGTCTCCTTACTAAATGACAAAAGCAATTCTGTTAATAGTTTGTCGACTATTCCTGCATGATTATGTGCGAAATCTATTCCAGGATATCCCCGAGAAGCCAGAAAGAGAAATGACAGATAAAATCAATGAAGTAACTGTTTATTTTCTTCATCGTCTTTCTATTTCTAATTCCCAATATTTGCATGTAAATATCTCTTTAAGTAAGACAGATAGTTAACGCCTGGCATTTTGATGCATCTTGTGAGTAGTGGCAAAACCGATGGTTTTCGTGGTTGTATGGTGGCCCACATAGAAATTTCTTATTGAGACCCCCTGTTTTGCATTTGGAAATTCATAAGTTACAGCCCTTATTAGACAATGAGGGAGATTTATGCTCGCACGCTTGCCACTTATCACCAGTATAGATTTCTGGAATAGAATACCTGTGAAGATTATTGAGGGGGTTTATTACGGAAAATATTGACGCTGATACAAAGTGCATTTAGATGTTAACCAGAAATATTGTTGGTTGGCTATCAAGTGACCGGTTGTATTTTGACAATTTGCATGAAAGAATCTCTACGCAGATTGACTCGCGTTTCATTTGTGGAAACTTTTTAATCAGTCGATAAATGCTTATTAATTTTCGTTATTTTTTTCAGCCAATTCTTCTTTGCCGATTTCCAGTGGAAATTAAGTCATTTTACATGCAACGTTGCCCAGAAGACCCTCGTCTAACAGAATCTGTGAGTGCCTATTCCGATTACTATATATATTATCAGGAGCATTCAACTGTCACATGAGTATACATGAACGACTATTGCTTGCACCTTTTCAATGTTATGTTACAGTCATGTGGGCGTTGCTCGCTAAGCAGAACCCGCAAAAGAGACCAGGAAAACTTCCATAGCCTATTTCTGATGTTAAGGCTCCAGAGCCTAGTTCTGATGCTAAGTCCGGGCTGAATACTATTTGGAGAGTGTTCCAAGAATCATTTTTAGTGCAAGCAAAATACTTGATGGTTGCTCAAGCTTTGAGCTGTGATGGCCTCCTGTATGGCTTCTCCTTAGAGAGCAACACAGACATAATGCTTGCTTTGCCACCCTTCATTTCCAAATCATGTCAGACACGCACTTTGGTTGCTGTATAAGTTATGGAGGAAAGCATGGAGAGGCGCAGCAGAAAACCTAGATGTGATCAGGCAGTAGTTGATACTTTCTCATGAGTTGATACTTTCTGTTATCTCTAAAATACCAATATTCAATATTCCTCAACTTTTTGCTCTCAGGTTGATGTTTTAATGCCAAACGTTGGTGAGATTGTCGGCGGCTCAATGAGGATGTATGACTTTGTAAGTTGAAAAGAGATTTAATTTGACAGTTTTGAAGGTGGTCTTTCTCAAATATTTCTTATTTGATTATATTTTGATTACTTGAATTAATTCAAATAGCTGCTTCTAAAGCTGTCCCACAGGGATCATATCTGTGATATTTGCTTTAGAGAAGTCCTAAGAGTCCTTTTGCACTAACTTACTAATGTGTCTCTCACAAAAGAGTTTTTAATTTGTGCAGTAAAATTACCAATCTTCTTGAATGGAAAGCTGTCCTGCCAGGAGTCTTATCGAGTCATTTCCAAAGACTCGCCCATTGCAGAGAGCTTACTCTCTGTGAATAATGTCATTACTTTGTGTAAGGACCACCTGTCTCTATTCTCTGTACACCAGATTCAAGAAAATGCTTACCATTGTTATTAATTTTGATTAAGGATGAACTAATGGAAGCGTACAAACGGGAAGGAATAGATGCAACTCCATATTATTGGTATACCGACCAGGTAAGCTTCATCTAGCAATTTACCTCGATGTCCACCATTTAGACTCTGATGCATTTGTGGTATATTTCTATAGAGGTATAAATGTAGAAATTCCGTCGATACTTACCAATCCCTATTAATCCTAACAAGAATTTTGTCCCTTGAGCAACAACTAATGGATACGTTTTCATAGTTTTCACTCTATAGCGCAAAGTTACTGACTATACTGTTGTAATTGTCCCATTTGTCATTCTCTCTTAGAGAAAATATGGCACATGTCCCCACGGAGGATACGGTCTAGGTTTAGAGAGATACCTGACTTGGATGCTCAATAGACAACATATCAGAGATGTATGCTTTTACCCCCGTTTTACAGGACGCTGCAAGCCCTGAGCTGGAAGACATGTTATTGTTTCACATTTGACTATTTGAATGTAGAGATAAAAAACTGCAATTAGTGTTATGGTAATCAAACCTTTTGAATTTCATGTCTGTCTTTGAGACCTTAAAAATTTGACTTTTGAATGGCATTTGCTGGACTATTATTTTCTTTGATGTAGTGCAAGTATTGACGACGTGTTTGTAACGCTATCTTCCAAGGTTTCAAAGTGTGCATAGTGTTTGTATAGGTGCTGCCCATGTTTTGATGGCATGCATGATAAACGCATTGACATGTTTGCTATGAAGTAGCAAGGATGCCAGTTAGAAAGGTACAATGACTGCCCTATCATCTTGCACCCATGTTGATTTGGTGCAATCTTGTAGCGTCATCAAAAATATAAAGTTTCCTTTGGAAAAACCGCGTGGCCTCTAGTACTGATGCCTCGTTCTATAGGCCGATGTAGCTCTTCTTTTGGTCATGCTTGAGTTTTTTTACTTAAGATAGCTACAAACTCGGTTGAGAGTACATTATTGATATGAATTGGCTGAAAAATCAAACAGCAATCCTAAAGGCAAGTTTTAAAATTGTCACTAGGCTAATGGCCCAGTTGACCCTCTTCCAGGCCCAGTAGAAGCAAAATGAAAGGTTCTTGACCAACTAGCTTGGGCCCTTTCGAAAAATGTTATGGGTTTTTCCACAAATTTCTAATTTATTTCGTTTCAGTATGGTGCATGATGCATAGTTTTCTGGCATTAGTTAAACAGGTATTATTTATCAGTCTTTTTAGAAATGTTATGAAACTGTGCGAGAAGTGACAGGATGACAGGAAGAAAATAACGATGAATTTGAACTATATGTGCCGTCCATCAGAAGTGAAATTGAACGTTGATTTGTATAGGCATGATGACATAGCAGACAAATCGACATTCGTCCCATATTCATGAAATCAAGTTGTTCTGTGCTACGCTCGCCTCATATATTGAAGAGCAAACTTTTCCCTATAAATGGAAGACTAAATTGAACTCTCCTATTACTGCCACATACACGAAGTACCCGACTGTTCTTTGCTATCTTATTTCTTGGTAGCTTGTCAGCCAATCGCCTCGCATTTAAACCAGCAAAGGCTGATTGTGGACATTGGTCAGTTTTTGGCGGTTCGGCCGGTTTCGACGCACTACTTTAACAGAGTAAAGCCAAAATCAATTCTCATGTAAACACCATACTACCTCTATGGTAAACACATTCCACCAGTTTTATCATATGGGTTTTGTCCACTGCAAACATTTTGTTGCACCAGCTCTTACATTCTGTCAACATTTGTACGTTGATGTTGACACTTCTGTTCCGTTTAGGGTCAACTGTAGCTCTTCTCGTGTTTCTTTGCAAAGTACGAACAGTTGACTGTGATTCCAGACTCCTGATATTGAGGACAGCTAAACGAATTTATGTAGCTATACGCCTGCGCTTTAATAAAAAGTAAGGAGTACTACGTGACGACATGAAACTTGATATACAACGCCAGTACAACGGAATGAATTTGAGAAAACGGCTTTAATTTGGCGTGCAGGAAAGTATATTGTGCGCATTTAATGTAGCACCGCTACAGTCGCATCTTAATTCACAAATTACTGGAGCGTTTTTAGCGGTAGTTTTGAAAATTTGCCGGAAGTGAGTTAATTCAATTCAATGCTTGCCTCCACAATTTATACCAAACATGGCAGAAGAGTTGTTCTAAACAGTGGGGTAGTGGGTAGTAGAAACGGAAAGCTTTTCTTTGTTAGACCTGAGGTTAAAGTAATACTTCGTTTTCCGTATAAAGGAAGTAGCCCGATTGCAAACAAAGCTGTTGCTGTAGGGAGAGGTGAACGCGTATAGCCAGGAAGACTCATTTGCCTGTTTCTTTTGACTTCGTAACACTATAATAAGATGAAGAAAACAGTCTTCAAGGAGATTCCAGCTTTCAAATTTAAATTTATCGTGACTCTAGAGTACCTGGAAGTCCGAATGAAGAGAGATTGGTTAGTAAAATGTAATTATCTTATCACAATCTCCTGTTATTGTTCCTTTACACATAGATATTCTGTTATTGTGCTTCAATTTATGGACCGCTTAGAACTATTTCACAACAAGATGAGTCTGTCACAAGTATCTTGCCACCATGGTAGTTAAAGATGGCCTCTCATTAAGAGTTGGCGCGTTTACGTTTGAAAGCCGGTACTTGAGGTGGATGGTTTTCCAGTTCAGTTCAGTTCGGTTCATATTTCATGTTCCATGTATAGTACAATGCTAGATAGACGTGGTCTTATGCTAAGCCTTAAAATAAGACAAGAAACCTTTACAAAAGGAAATGGCTTGTTCTTTCACTTTAAATTAAAATAAATTCAAAGACAGAAAGGGCTATACTAAAAGAGATGTAGTTATTTGTTGTTCTGTAGGCCTGTTGTGGAAAAAGTAGCCAGAATCTCAATATTACAGATTATTCTGAGATCTATCCTTTATTATTATAAAATTTATGTTTCTGTTTTACTTTATATATCAAAAATATTGCCAAACCTGAACTTTTTTGCATACTCTGGTAGACTACATATATGCTAACTTGTATATATGGCCAGGCTTCAAGCCATTTTCTTCTATCTTGTTATTCTGGTGCTCATATAATGAATAGTCACTTTCCCATGTGATTTCCTTTCTTGTAATTAGGGAGGGCAACCATTCAACAATGTTGATTTATATAAGGCCCTACACAAAGAAACAGTAACATTATAAAGCTGAAATGGTGTAAAATGTATTATATATTTTGCTATTGGTTTATTATCAGGAGGCCTAAAGATCTTCAGCTGATATGGAGGAGGGGACAAAGGCAGAGAGAATTTGATGTGGTAGGAATTTATGTTAATGCTCACATTCAGACTAGGGGCTGCTTCTTCATTCATAACAGTTGGGAAGGCTAGACCATAAATTTCTTTTCAATAAACTTTTGTTGCTAGTTCCTGCTTAGCATTGAGGTTCAGATTTTGATTAACAGGGCAGGGATGCAATGAGCTATACGTCTAAAGTGATTGATGATGTGGATTGTGACATTGCCTCTGCTTCTTGGGACAGGCCAGCATCATGCACACTATTGGTTACACTATACAAGGTATCTATAGATTAATGTTTACACATCTTCTTTCACATTAGTATAGATAATCATTCTAGGGGTATAGTCCCTATCAATTAAGAAATTGTGTGTGCTTCATTGGAACTAACATGGCACCTTATAATGTTGTAGTTCATAGATTACACCAGTAGTGATATAGGTAATTACATAGAAAATATTTATAGAAAAATGGATTCTTTTAGCTTGTCCTTTTTAATTAGGCCTCTTCTGTAAAGAAGTACCTCCTACTTAGAGGACAAAAGTATTGAAAATATATTCTTTGATATAGTATAGCATGTAGTTTGACCACTGCTAACTAAGTCTCCTGTTTTTTCTGTATATCAAAGGCTGCTGATCACTCACCAACTTTCAGAAAGAAGGAATATATATTTTCTTTAGTGGATGTAAGTTGCATATAATTTCCTTGATAATGTAGTTAACTATTTGGGGAAATGCATATTCCATGTGTTTTCACCATTGAAGCATTGTAAACCATTTATTATTAGGACAAATGAAAGAAATCAGATTTCAAGTAGACAGCGGTGTAATTGAGAGTTGTTCATGGTGCTATATGGATGTATGGCGAAATATTGTAAAACTAACCACCTATATCAATTGGTATTTAGATAGAAAGAAAACCCTTTTCATTATTCAGTTTCTTATAAAGCAATCAACTGAGAACATTCCATGCCACTTATTATAAAAGATGTCTGACATTCTTAGATTAGAAATTAAGATTCCCTGACCTTATTATTATTATTATTAGATATAGATAATCCAGATTTCAGTGATAATTCTGTGTTTTCTTTCAGAATCGAGGTTTAAATAAACGGAAGCTAGCTGTTTTCCCTCTGGATATTGCAGAGTATGCTTCAGTTGAGCGTAGAAGGTTGGTCTTATAAACTCCAGTACTGTTCCTTATTTTTCTCATTTGAACGTTGTAGGCTAAGCTGTATAAAGTATTATATGGCCTTTACATCCTTTTTTGTTTTCCACTTGACACAGGACTTAAGAATAACTATGGAAAGAGGAGCTCTATGGTACTAGTTGCAAGCTGTACTGCACCAAGTGTATTCAAATATTAATTTTTAGGGTATTTTGGTATTTTTATCATGAGTTAAATTTACTACCATTCTGATATTAGCAGCAGTATGAAATTTAATTATCCTCAAGTTCGTTTTGAATTACACAACAATCACCCCAGAAAAATTTGCACTGTATGAGCTTTTAATGATTTGCCTGTTGAGGTTACATGTTCTCTCCAAACCTGTCAATACATTGACTGTGATATTTGTAAGATTACTCAGCTATTGTCATTGAACTTAAATTTATTTCAATTCAAAGTGACCCACTTGAGATGGAATTCCGTACATTATCTAATAAAACAACAATGGTTACAGCTGGTATTCACATTGAATGTCAATATGTTAAGAAAGGACTGTCCACGTAAGTCTAAAGTTCACTGTATACTTAAGTCAACCTTTATGCTCTGCTTGCCAGATCATTATCCATGGTACAGAATCATGCACCTTCAGGCCTTGCCTGGAAAGGTGCTTGATCAAGTGCAAGCACCTAAAGTGCACCTAAATTTATGCATAGAGCACGTTCAAGCACCCAAATTGTTGAAGTTGAAGGTATGCATTTTTAGTAGGGGTGCGAAACAAAGCACCTGCATTGTCAAAAGAGCTTGTTTATTAGAGGACCTTTGTTTTGGTCAGGGTAAGGCCTGCATCTTGAGTGAGCAAGCTATTGTGAAATTGAATTCCATCTACTTTTCATCTCAACCAGCCTCTGTTCCAACTATCTGAATCACATCTCTCAGATCTACCATCTAAATTACATCTCTCAGACTGATCATCTTGATCATATCCTTCATATCTATCACCTAAATCTCATCTCTCAGATCTACCATCTACCATCTACATCACATCTTTTCAATCTACCACTAAATCACATCCTTTGTATCTACTACCTAAATCAGATCTCTCACATCTACCACCTAAATCACATCTGTCAAATCTACCACTAAGTCACATCTCTCATGTCTACAACCTAAATCACATCTCTCAGATCTACCAGCTAAATAGCATCCTTCAAACCTACCACTCATATCACTTGTCATATTCAGCATCTGAGTCACATCTCTCAGATCTATCACTACATTGTATCCCTCATACCTACCATCGAAATCACATCTTTCATTTCCACCAGCTAGATCATATCTCTCAGGTCTGCTGAGTAAAGAGCCTCTCTTAGTCCTACCATATAAATCACATCTCCCATGTCAATGATATAAATAACAATTCTATTATCTATCACATAAAGCTCATCCCTCATGTCACTACCTAAATCACACCTTTCAGGTCTATGCATAAATAGCTTTTCTAGGGAAAAAGATGAATTTTATGTTAGCATTCTCACCAGTATAGCAAGGCTATTGTTAAATTGATGTTATAGAAGATGTAAGCATTATGCTATGTAAAAGTAAAGACAGTATATAATGCTGGATGTTGTTCTTGTTAGAGATCAGGTTGCCTTTAAAATCAGCAGAGTACCATGTAGAATTGAGCATTTCCCTTCCTGTAGAACTTTGAGCCTTGAAGTATGTTCTTGCTATCCACTTTGGTGTAATATCTTTAATAATTTTGAAACTTGTATAGTCTTACGTTATTTTGATTTCAGGGACGATGATATGATAAGTAATTTTAGTCACGTGAGCGATGATGAGGAGGAGCATCGACGAATGACATTGTCAATGGATGATGAGATTTGCAAAACAGTTATTTCATGCCCAGTACAGCAACAAGCTAAAAGTAACGCGGAGGTTCTTCAGAACAGAGCCAAGCAGTAAGTGACTTCTCAGTATTTGATTGAAGATGGGATTATGTGGTGGGATTATTCAATGCTAGCTGAACAATAGCGATACAACTAATTTTTGCTATGGAGTATATAAGGGATTGCATTATGAACCATACTAACTTGCGGAGCAGCACCATTTATTACTAATTGCCAAGTAACCATGAGCATTTTGAATTTCTTAATATTTGTGGATTTGACTAAATCTAGAAGCCAGTTCCAGTATCATTCTTGTATCGTTTGTTTTTATCAGACTTAGAAGGAGATTTAATAACTTATGCTGATTAACTTTTTTAATTAAAACTTATAGTAGAAAGCAGAAACAAAAAAATGGAGCGCCGCCATTAGGCAGAGAAGGTTGTAGTGGTTGGGATCCCTGATGAGACTTGATAGACAAACGCCTGTTGGGTAGCCTTAATTAAGCGAATCATAGCACCTTGTGCAAGGAAAGAGGAGCAGAACAAGCCTAGCTTAGATAAAGATTATAGAAAAGGTCTTTCATAGACAGGCATGAAGCTAATCCTAGTGGTATGTCTCCTTAAATAACAATAGAAGCAGATGAATGGCTTGTTAAGGACAGAAACTTTTGGAAAAAATTGATGAAAGACGTGATAATGATTGCTTAGATGATAAAAATAATAATAATTGTCATGGTTGACAAATTTTGTAGTGCATATTTTCTTTGATCAAGGGATGTGGATTCACTGATATTGAATTTACCGTCTAGTTCTTAAGCTTTGCCCTCAGAAATTTGAGCTGTGTGATATGCAACATGCTTCCACTATAGATGGGATCAAGCAAAAATAACCCATTCTCACATTCGCATTTATTAAAACAATCCCTTGCATCTGACTATGTTTTTTTATTTTTTGCTAAATTATAATCGTCTAAAACCTTGACATCTTATTGTTGCATACAAATCGAACTTTTCTATTGTGTGCATCCAGGACAAAATCTCAATTATTCCTTGATTTAAACATCGCCGAAACGTTGGATCTCTCGTCTATCAAGGTGCCTGCCAGTCCATCACCAGAATTAAAGAACTTTAAAGATGACAGTATCCTATCTCCAACAAGTGGTAAATTTGAAGTATTTCTGAAGCTTCTTCGTCGTAGCTTGTATGGCTTTTCATTGCGACTTAGGGTATGATGGAGACGATAGAGAGAATGATCAATTGTTGGCTGATAAATTGATTGATTTATTTTTTTCTTTATTTATTGATCTATTGATTGATTGATGGCTGATGGTTGATTCATGATTTGATTAATTGGCTGATTGACGTATAGATTGATTGATTGATGGTTGATTGATAATTTGGATGATTGATTGATTGATTGATTGATTGATTGATAAATAAATTGATTATTGATTTGTTGATAAATTGATTGATTAATTGATTGATTGACTCATTCATTCATTCAGTCATTCATTCATTCATTCATTCATTCATTCATTCAATGATATATAAATTAATTGGTTGATTGATTGATTGATTGATTGATAGATTGATTGATTGATGATTCGAATACTTTTTCATTTTCACAATTAGGATGACTACATCATAGTGATAAATACTATATATCTTTGATTATGGTAACTTTTGTCTCAGATAAGAAATCTCCCCGAAATGATATGAACTCTGAAGTAAATCTGAGAGTCTCGGAACCAAATAGATCCCATGATAGAGAGACTAAAGAGAGAAGACGACTCAGTGCATTAAAAGATCATCAAGTGAGTCCAAAAGAGGAAAGTGATAGTCGAAAATCACCCAAGGGCAGTATATTTACCACCTTGAGATATGGCGTGAAAGCGGTTTTTCAAGGAAGGAAGGTAACGTCTTATTTTTAAATATATATAATGTGTATAGTCGTTTTTGCGAAAACCTGTTGATACCTCAAAGTATGTTGGGTATATGCTGGGTGTATAGCCGTTTTTGCGACAACCTGCTGATACCTCAAAGTATGTTGGGTATATGCTGGGTGTATAGTCGTTTTTGTGACAACCTGCTGATACCTCAAAGTATGTTGGGTATATGCTGGGTGTATAGTCGTTTTTGTGACAACCTGTTGATACCTCAAAGTATGTTGGGTATATGCTGGGTGTATAGCCGTTTTTGCGACAACCTGCTGATACCTCAAAGTATGTTGGGTATATGCTGGGTGTATAGTCGTTTTTGTGACAACCTGTTGATACCTCAAAGTATGTTGGGTGTATGCTGGGTGTATAGTCGTTTTTGCGACAACCTGTTGATACCTCAAAGTATGTTGGGTGTATGCTGGGTGTATAGTCGTTTTTGCGACAACCTGTTGATACCTCAAAGTATGTTGGGTATACGCTGGGTCGTGCTATGTAACCAGAATTCAGCTGGTTGTTAATCAGAGTAATGAACAAATTTGAATTCACTCTCTTGTTTCTAATAGTCCTCTCTCATGAATTAATTTACAGAATTTTTTCCCCCAATTTACAAAATCTCATTTTCGATGTGTCGTCCGTGCCCATTGTCTCTTTTAGTCCCATCTTTTTTGCCTTTTCTAAGCTTAGTTATTCTCTGGAATTTTGCTGATCACTCAGCACTGATCACTCAGCACTGATCACTTAGCACTGATCACTTAGCACTGATCATTTAGCACTGATCACTTAGCACTGATCACTTAGCACTGATCACTCAGCACTGATCACTCAGCACTGATCACTTAGCACTGATCACTTAGCACTGATCATTTAGCACTGATCACTTAGCACTGATCACTTAGCACTGATCACTTAGCACTGATCACTTAGCACTGATCACTCAGCACTGATCACTCAGCACTGATCACTTAGCACTGATCATTTAGCACTGATCACTTAGCACTGATCACTTAGCACTGATCACTTAGCACTGATCACTTAGCACTGATCACTTATTAATCATGGTGGCTTTTCTCTCTCCAGGGCAGTGTGTGTAATGACCAGGACTCTTCAGATGGTGTTATAGATGTAGGTGTCCAGTTCAATTGCAATTTACATTTACCTTCAAATTATCATTTGACTCTGCTAGGATCCGAGTCATAGTCATGTGGCACCATGTACCTTTGTTTTTTCTTTAATTAAGATCTGCAAAACACCAGGTACTACCTGGGATATGTTTTTATGTTCCGGGGGAACATGCATTGGAAGGACAAAGATTCTACGCCAGCCCTTTTTCAAAAGTGGGCTTTGATATTTACAAGTTACCCCTGAAAGCAGCTTATTGTGCACTTGGGGTCTGGTGAAACAGCTTTATTTGAATTTGATTAGCATTCATGGTGATAAAGAATAGGGCCTTCCGCGAAAAAGGCTCCCAGTTACGACTGGAAATCTGCAAGTATATTTTAGTCTAGCATTGTCTTCTTTCCATTTGAAAGTGTTCTGTCAGATTAGTTCGGATTTCTCAGCTTGAAATCAGACAAACCACCACCCACTGTTGCAAAATGTATTAAGTCCATATGAACCTATTGTTTAGAGGTAATTGTGATCGAACCAGGCAAAGCAATTAGAATTTGTAAAATTGACGGAGAAGAAGGACGATTTTTGACCTAAAATGCACCGCTTGGTTTCGGTAAGTGCTTGGAACATTAGGCTGTCTGCTTGATATTTGGAAGGCAAAAACTCACGAGTACAGTTACTGTGATATTTTTGCCTTTTCATGAGAAGAACCAACACTTATATGCCTACAAAAAGCACCTATACCGTTGGATGGATTGTAAAACCCAGAAATCTGTTACTTATTTGCTATATACATATCGATACTATCTATATTATAACGATTTTATCACATGTTTGAATTTCATAATCTTTGCACCTCCTTATATCAGTTTTCATAAAATGATTTCCTGAAAATCTTCATCACAACTCCTTTTTTTCGTACAACTCCACAGTGGTCATCGTGCTTCGCAGTAGCTATCATTTGGGCATTTATAGCCTGTAGAGTGTCAGCTAAAAATCTCCTAGTTCAGTTCTCCCTTCAGTTCAGTTCGCCTTTGATTGTTTTCTTTAAAGCAGCTCTTGACTAATACATCAGTTCGTCCAGTTATTATCATCATCATATCTCTTCATTCAGCGATTCTCAGCCTATGGCTAATTAGCTTAGTTTGAGATTTTTTGAAAACAGGGTGTAAAGGCTGCAAGCCCATCTGGATCACTAGACACATCGACCACTACGGAGGGCTCTCCCAGGATGGATACTGGTGATTCAAATAGAATGATGAGAAGAATTCAGTAAGTGATATCTTTCTCTTCTCTGATGCACGTGTTTTTTATAAGAAACCGGCCTGTAAGAATCTCGACTTCAAAAGCCAAAATTTTGAGAAACTCAGAGCTATATTGCTCTATCCTTTAGAAATAAGTCACTTCATATTTAAGAAATTGAATCTAAAACGCAAACTTCCGATGCATCTCTTTCCTCCAAGGGCACACGATTCAAGTCTGCTGTCTGCCTTGCCATTATGTTGTGCAAATAGATGTTAGGCAGCATTCAAGATCATTATCTTTCAACATCCCACTCTGAATTGAGAAGCCGTTAAAAACTAGTATATTTTATATGCCTGAGAATTTAAGATACTTTTAGCCCAAACACCCCCGGGGGTACTCTCTACACCTCTATACGGGCGGTCAATGTCAGCAATTTATTGCTGACCCCAAATATTGAAGCACAGTTTTTGAGGAACCCCAAATATTGAGTCGAAACCCTAAGTAAGGTAACATATTTTGTATTATCACTTTCACAAAATTTTGATGAACATCGCAACTTCACATCTTCAATCCCATATCAACTTTCTTTTACAACTTCGTTATCAATTCTCAGACCCCAAATATTGAATTTTTCTTACACTGTGATTCTCAAGCTCAAAATAATAACTTTTTTCAAAGCTGTAATTAGCGGACCCCAAATATTAATTTTTTTGTGAAATACCAGACCCAAACTATTGACACGGCCCCCCCGTATAGAGAAGTAGGGAGTACCCCACTGTGCCAAACTCTCTCACTAAGGTCCCTTTAGAAAAATTCATATATACCTTGCCAATATCAGGCTTTCCGAGTGCTTTACTGTAGTTCGGGGCAAATGAAAAAAGAAGGGCACCTGAGTATTTCAATATGAAATTTGAAAGTTAGTGCGATCTTCAAGGAATCACTCCATAGCTCTATAATATCCTCTGCTCCCTCCTTCTCAATACCCCGAGATAGTATCCGTTGCTTTTTTTACCAAATATGGAGCCATTCTAACTTTCCTTGTTTTTATGAGAGGACCTATGTCGGCTGTCTGAAATATTTGTGGCTGTTTAATGGAGAAGCTACTTTCCTAGACATTCCAGTCTAAAAACATAGCAAATGTCAATCGATTCTCGAATGACTTTAAGAATCATCGTAAAATCCCTTTTTCAGCAGAATTATATGCCCAAATTTTTTTTAACATAGTAAGAATGCATTACAATATTAATGCCCTGTATCTACAGGGAATGCCCTACAGTAAAAAGCAGGCCCTACTTTAAATCAACCATGGTAGATGAGCTCCACCGTGTCTCCGCTACAGACCTGATTGAGATGCGTTGTGTTACAGTTAATAGATAGTTCGGGATTCCTTGCAATTGGATTTCCTGGAAGGATTAAAGCCCACTATGTCAGATATTCGTCCGTACGAATTTTGAGATCTCCAGATTGTCTATTGCTATGTTTCATGGGTGGCGGAGCCAGGGGCTGGGGGGTTGTAGCCCCCACCCAAAATGTTGCTTGCCACCCCAGTGTTTCCCAATCTTTTGTGATGTGATGGTATTTGTATCAAAAACCTTAAACGTCACACCATCCCGTTGAAATATCTCACTCATAGTATCAGTACTTACTCAGCTGTTTGGCCAGCAGTATGTAGATGCACAAGCTTATTCAATAACTGTTGCTATCCAGTTTACGCACATTGTACCTTCCTGTTGCTGCATGTTGCCCACATAGACAAATGTACGAAGAAACATTTGCATTTTTGGACCAATCTGGTTAGAATAGATATTTTTTCATGTCACGTCTGGTGATCTCTTACTGTACACTATGTGCCGTAGCACAGTGGTTGGGAGACAATGGTCTAGTAAGACGTCAGTTTCCTTTTGAAAATCTGTTGATCTTATATCATGGTAACAGAGGTAGAAGGCCTAAATTTCCTTCTCAAATTTAGGCATGTAGCTCTATCTCAATGCTATAACTGAAGATTTACCCTCACCATCATTCACCAATTAAATTGTGACTGAGAAAATACTTTTATTAAAAGTGAATTGGAAACCATGAACCAAGCGTTATACTCTCAATATGAAGAGTTGGAACAAGAAAATGCAACACTGAGAGGAGATGTTGAGGATTTGCAAACAGAAGTCGGTGAACTACAATTGCTTGTTGAAGATCTACAAAGTAGGGTATGATTCTTAAAGTTCCCGTTCTCAGATCGTTTTTGCAATTCACAGCCATATCCTTGTGAGACTATAAGAACTCTTTTTGCAAAGAATGCATAACAATCAAGCCGGCTAAGTTGGTTTTTCGGCTCAATATGAAACTGTACGCTGAATGTACGTGCATGTGTGTGCATGTATATGAATGTATATATTTTGGCACAGTACTGTTATTCTCTGGAGCAATCTTAATTGTACCAAAACGTTTTAGAAGTTGTGATCTTATACCTTGAATTCTATTTATGCTTTGAGATTATTTGGTTGGTTGCAGCTTTTTGGTTTATATATATATATATATATAATATCATATAGATATCGAATAAGTATCATTAGCTATATATATTATTAGTTGCACATTTATTTTGTATATAAATGATGTATCTCGTTCAAGCTGAGTTTTTATCATGCAGAAACTTTTAGTTATTTTAACATTTCAATCTTTAGCTTGTCCAAGCAGAGGTGAATAAACCTACAAGTTCACTTGAGACAGACAGATTATTTGAAAAAATGAACGTGAGTTATCCATGTCATTTTTATGCATTGACCTGTAAGCACTTTGCATTGTAGGCAATTTCATTAGGATTGACCTGATGTAGTTTAATGCATGTGGTTTAGTTTGGTCGTCACATAGTTTGCATCTTTACTCATTCATTTTTATTTCATTTTTATTTCATTCTTTCATTTGTGTATAACTAGTTTCTGTACTCAAAAAGTTGTTTTATTATCTCTCTTTGATCCTGTCATTCGTTTGTTAATATATTTTTACAGATTTATGTTTTAAAAATCTCTTTCATATTTGATACTTGGTTGTATGGTTTTCTTTTGTATTAATTCTTTCATTGTATGTCTAATAGCTACGAGGCTGGCTGTGTAAACGTGGAGTTAAAGGTGGCCCAATTGGCAAAAGGTGGCAAAGACGTTGGTTTGCAATGGACGCTAAAGGCTATCTTTACTATTACAAAAGTAATAACAACACAGTTCCCAGGGGGTATATAATTCTTTCTTCTTCTTATGCCTTTTTTGACAGTCTTCAAGTTTGGTGTTCCATTGCTTAAGGTATAGCATGAGTTCAGACAAAATTGTAGTGATTGATTCTTGAATCTCATGTCTTCTTTGCTTGTTTGATCACGGAGTTCTATGTATATCATCTTTTTTAGGTTCATTGCCCTAGACTTGATACTGGCTGTCGAGGACGTTTTCCAAACAGTCCAAGATAAAAATAATGCTTCGTTTAACGTAATCACTGATGGTAGAACGTATGAGTTGATGGCTCATGATCAAGAAGAAAAAGAGAAGTAAGTTACTTAGTCTGAATATATTGACAACTGGTTTCGTGAATCCATTTATAGGGCGCGGGGCATAATTGAAGAGTTGGGGAGGGCATAAGAGTACTGTAGCCACAGACAGTTATTGCATAGCCACGCCGAAACAGATCAACATTGACTAGGCATTCATTCATTAGTTTTTTCATTCATTCATTCATTTATTCACTTTATATGTTAATGGAGGGTTGCCCTTCAGCTGAGCTGATTTTCAAGTTGCCATCCATTCACAAACTAGAATATAATGTACTAGCCCATGAAGAAGAACACATGAAGAAGATCACTTGTTATTACATTGTATATTATGTAGATACAGTAATGAATTCTAAAGATGCCTAGCCATAGTGAATTTGTTTAATCATTGCATGAACAAGGATCATCTTTGAAAGTTGCACGACACTTTTCCAACATGTGTTTAATCATTGCATGAATAAGGATAATCTTTGAAAGCTTCCATGTCTCCACAGTTCTTATTTATGATTCATCGATTTTGTATAACGGCTTTTATTTATTGATTGTGTTATTAATTTGCTATTGATTCAAATGATTTTAAATGTCACAAGAGCCTATTCCTGTTACTTTTTAACTTCCTCTCTTCTTCACGTAATCTTCTTTATCTGGTTTCTCTTTTGTATGTTCATTTCATTACTTGACCTCCTCTTCACTTGTTTTCTGGTTTGCCTACTCCCTGGTTCACTTATTTTCATCTTCATTTCCTCTTTTTGTCACTTATTTCCAATTTTACTTGCTCTTCTTCACTTCTGCTCTCTCTCATTTATTCCCTTCTTGATTTCTTTCCCTCTTCTTGTGGTTTCTTCTTCACCCGTGCTCTTCTTCACTTGTTCTCTTCATCTGTTCCTTCTTCACTTATTCCCAGGTTGACCTATCCTCTTCTCGTGTTTCTTCTTCATTGGTACCTTCCTTCACTTGTTCCCTTCTTCATGCTTCATGTGTTCTCTTGTTCACTTGTGCTCTTTCTCTCAAGCACAGGGTCGCTGGAGGACTGGGGACCTCAGACCTCCACTTTTTACCAGATAGCGATTTTTCTAGTCCGTATCGAGCAATTTTATTGTTTGTAACCCCCTTTTTTATATGTAGCCCCCACTTTTTATTTGGCGGCGCCGTGCCTCTTTCTCTCTCTCTCTGTCGCTGTCTGTCTGTCTCTCTCTCTCTTATTTATTTCTTGAATTGTCCTTTACATGTGCTCTTTCTCGTCTTTTCTCTTCTAGACTTGTTCCTTTCTTCAATTTGTTTCTTCACTTTGCATCTACATGTTTGATCTCTGCTTCACTTGTTCTCCTCCTTCCTCATTGGTCCTCTTCTTGATTTATATTCTTCTTCAATTTCAGATGGATTAATGCATTAGACTTTATTCGATCATGGCGAGCACAAATGGCAAATATTAGCTTATAAACCCTGCGGTTGTAAATTATATTTTGTGCATTATGAGAATTTAAGTTATTTCTGAAAACTTTAGAAGAGTTTTGAACAGTCTATTCACAATCAGTTGTATAGTTTTATGTATAGTTTCAGTTTAGTAGCTAACAGATATGCCCTTTCTGTACACTCTCTAAGGCAGGTATTTTATATTGACCTTAAGGACTTGTGCTCTATCATAGCTTAAAAGCTGTTTAGTATGTTTCACTTGTAGTACAACTTCACCTATCAATTTGCAGAAAGAAGCCGTTAATTGTTTAGCTTATACCGTTCGGTTTATTTCAAGAACATACCGATATCTGCTGCCATTTTCGAATTCCTTATTGTTTGTAATGATAAAAGTATTCAAAATTGACCCAAGGGATTTGTCTTTAGTAGAGAAAGTTCCTTTGATTGTTTGCTCTTCCCCACTCAGGATCCTTATAAAGTGGTTCCATTTATGTACAAATACTTGCAAGTGCACTTTAATTGTCATGGGTAGCAGGGTGTGTAGCATTATCCTCATGTAGTTAAAGCACTTAAGGGTGTCCATTATATTATTCAGATTGCCCAACAGATTACATGCATATTTTTGTAAGTCATGGAAAGGTAAATAGTGTATTATACATAATCTCAAAATTTTTATACGTTTTTGGTATATGAGGATTTTCAGATTTTAAACCGTCAATAATCTTCAGTCCAGAATAGAAAATTTATTATAAAAACAAGTGCATACCATAATATTCTTGTAGCACCTCCCCGCGTTTATTAATTTTGAACCAAGAGGACATTGGCCCAGTTAGACCCAAAACTGCGCGGCGAAAGTATTTAATGGCCCAGCCATGTTGTCCACTGTTTGCTGTTCGAAAACAATTGCATGATTTTAAGCCACTATTCACATCCTTCGCTCACTTATGCAAGGATCGTATGAAACGAAGCATCCCCGAATAAAACAACTACAACCCGGCTATAGAAACATTTTTCCTAACCCTCCTCGTTTATTGCCATTATCTTCTATTTTGTACTGGAGAGTAAGAGTCTAGATTAGTTTTAGAGAATGGCATATTAGAACTCTGATATTTTAAAAGAGAATTCGTTTTTAGACGTTGTTGTTTCTCTCCTCGAGTCAACTAGCAATTTGACAATAAAGAGGACCAGAGGAGCTCGAATATACAATAGTCGCCAAATGTCCTTGGGACACTTAGAAGACACAAATAAAAACCTACTTTCCTCTACATATTGTCATAGTTGCTACAAACATGCACCCCCTTCCCCCAGACAGGCCCGTAGCCAGCTTGAATTCGCAAGGGGGCACAGCCAATATGTGTATATATATATATATATATATATATATATATATATATATATATATATATATATATATATATATATATATATATATATATATATATATATATATATATATATATATATATATACGTATAATTCATTTCTGTACGGGGGCACAGAGCCAGATTTCACAAGTCCAGGCCCCTCTCCCTTAGCTACGGGCCTGAGAACAATGTTAGTTCGCTTGTGGGACACTTGAAGTTGGCGTGCACGCGAAATTTTCCCGTTATTGCTGATATTTCTCCAGAAAACCAGCATTGTTTCAGGGGGAGAGGGGGAAGAAAGTTCGTTGCAGAATACAAAAAGTGCAAAGTGTCCCAGGATTTTTGGCGAGTATTGTCGCTTTGGGGTAGCTCGTTGTATTTGTTAATTTACAGTAAAAGTTTCGTGCCTAATATAGGTCTATCATCAGTAAAGTAAATGGGAAATAACTGAAACATGGTCTTTCTCTGCAGAGTGGAAAGGTCATAGTAGCATTTAACGCAAGGTGAGAATTGAATTGGATGAAGAGCAGCAGCAACACCTGAATATTAAATTTCGGGAACGAGGAATTGGATTTTGGTAATAAAGTATGATTAACTCAGTGTCGCATCAAAGAAGGCAAGCAGTGGATGAAAAAGTTTATTGAAATACAGACAATGTATGCATTGGTTGTGTTTTGGGCATTGGTGATATGGTTTGCTTATTTTACGAAACATTTCACAGTAATCTTTGTTATCACCACGCTAGGCCTAGCAATCACTATTGCGGTGCATATTTACTAAAATCTAAAGCCCAGCATACTTTTGTGAACGACCATTTCTACCTTTTCATTGAGAAGTTTTCTTTTCGTTACTTAGTTTCGACTGATCACTCATTTTGTTTGTTAAGTGGACTTAGGTTGTAGAACTTTGCTTGAAGCGCATCAGCATCCAAGCGTGTTGCGTCACATGTTCCTTTTTTTTTATCTTCTAGTCAAGAGCCTCGAAATGTCAGGCAGTGATATTTCTATGCCCAGGGATGCCACAGATATTGTATTTGTGGTGGAGATGACACCAAACTTTAAGCCACATTTCAATGATATAAAAGATGCCTATATAAAGCCTATCCTCGAGTAAGTCTGTGTCAGATTGTTTTGTCAGATCTGGAAAACACTTATACTGAATTTTTTACTTTAATCTTGCTATGATCTAATATAATCCTAATCATCCTGTGTCTAGAAATTAAGGCCAGAAGATATTGAACTAGGTTTGCTTTCTAACTATACTAAGGAAACACATTCTTGAAACTTCCTGTTTCATTATTAGGGGGGGGGTCCTATTTACGTATTCATTCTCATAGATTTTAAACCTCCTCATCCTCTTCCTCTTGCTTTTATGCATGCATACACTTTTCACTACTCCTATCTGTGCACATAGTTTCATGTTCGCCCCATTGGTTTTTAATGCATTCAATGAGTTCAACCTGTTTTACTCAAACAGTTTAGAAAGTAGTAAACATGGGGTAGATTATTGTTGTTATAGGCTGCCTTGTGCCTGTGAATGTGGAATTTCCATGTATATAGTTCATTGTGAATTGATGGTAGTTTGGTTGTTGAACATTACTTTGAATTAAAGTATAACTTTTGATGACATTTGTAAAATTGTTACTCAGTTTTTTTATTAAATTGTAAATCCCATTAAATACAAATACTCCAACAGGAGGAGATAAATCTATTTGTTGCATTAGTCAGTTTTAGTTGTAATGACATTGTATTTCCTCCTAACAGGCATTTCACAGATGGTCCATTGTTGCATTCAACTGTTAACTGGTTTGCAGCGGCAGTAAGTTTGCATTTGGCACTGTCTTTTATATTGTATTCAGGTCCACAACTAATGGGTGGCTCCTTGGGTTCCTTAGAAAAGTTAAAGTGACATTTTTCATGGAGAATTTTGAAACTGCTTATTCTATTTTTGTTAGGTAGGCCTGCTTATAAATTTTTGTTTCATATGAAGGGAACAAAATCCTGAAACTTCCCATTTGATTTCTTTTGTTTCTAAATCTAGAAAATATTATTTCAAAATACATGATCTTTAGAAAGTGTTTAGTGTGCCTTTTTTGATAAGTAGATCTCTACCTTAAAAAATTCCTGGTTGCACACTTGATGAGGTGTATTTCCCAAATTAATAGCCATTTGTTTTGTTTGTGAGAGGAATGATAACTATCGTTACAGCTTAATTTATAATACATTTTAGCACAAATTTAACCATGCACATAACTATTGGCCAATTGGTTCATGTGCTTCTAATATTTCAATTGTTTTATTATCTAATGTGAGCATATTTAGTTAATCCAATATGTTTTAAATTAAACTACAAAGCTGTCTTCATATCTAACACTTGTCAAGGTAAATGATAGTTGTGAAGTCTGCAATTTTATTGTTGCATAGAGTTCATAGATTTGTTATAGTCTTCCTTTGTATTGGAAAGACTGCACTTACATCAAATTACTTTGCTTTAATGATTCACATGCATGCCCTTAATTTATTTTACAGAGTCTGCCAACTTTGTTTTGCCTAATAGAGTATAATAACCTCTATGGAATGCAAGAAAATCAAATCAGGTTCTATGAGCCAACCCGTGATGCTTACAAATTCATGGAAACTGTGGATAATTTACAGTAATTTGTCTTCTTTTCTTCAAATCAGATTATAGATAGGTAGTTTTGTTATGAAATGCAAACAATAGAAAGTTGCAGGTATGTTTTATTATCTAGTGGAATGATGATGGCTGTTGTTAATAGTTGGTGGGAGAATAGAAGAGGCAGTTACTTAGAAGTTCTGTGTTTATGCAAACTTAAGGGACCAGAAGGAGTTTTGTTAAAAGTAAGAAACTATGATTATTAAATATTTTAAAAGAATGGGTAAAAAATGAATTTCCATGTATGCTTTTATCTTTATTCATGACCTGGGCATTGCAAACTTTACACTTTCAGAAAGCCCATGGGCCTGCTTCTGATAACATGCCCATGGGCCTCCTGGTGAGGGGCCTTCCTTCTAGGGCAATGGCGTATATCAACATCATTGGCTGGTAGACAAGCCTAGCCTGCCTTGAAAACTAATATAGACTAAGCTGTTAAACAATCCTACCATCAGGTTTGTGTCACAAGATGCACAGATTTGCAGTATGCTTGGAGAAGGCCTTGCAACCGCTTTGCAGGTACAGTTTGTTGTTATGTCCTAGTCATCACATGAAAATGGATTGAAAATGTTTTTTGTTGCCATCCTTATCATACAATTTATAGCAAAGACTGCAATTCCAGAAGTCAAAATAAGTTTGTGGGAGAAGAGAAGATGGAAACAAGGCTCCTCTTTTTCCCTTTAATTGGTATTTTATGCTCATTACTCATTCTGAGACTGAAAGAAAATGATATGATTTTATAGAATATCCATTCCATCTTGTGTTGGAAATCTTTTCATGATCATCACTGCAGAGATTTGATTCCCCACTGAAATTTCTAAAGGTTACTGTTTGCCAACAGCTCTTTATTTTCAATTGTAGTTTGCTTTTGACTATAAGTACGAAATTTTACTCCAGGTTTTTGAAGGACTACATGAATATCGCAAGGGGGAAAGGTAAGTAAGACTTTAGATCAATGTTATGTACTAGCTTTTTTGTACTCTTACTGTAGACTGCAGTACCAGAGATGATCACTACTGTTTTGTTAGTGCATCCCTGATACAATCATTCATCAGGTCATGCAAGGAGCAGAACAGCAAATAGAAGATCAGGCACATTGATTTTCAAGGTGCTCAGTTGAGCTCCTCAGAGAGCAGCACCTCTCTCTATTATGGTGTACCTGCAATCAGGGTTGCCAGTGTATATTTTCCAGATATCAAAATTTGACAAATCTTGATTTTGGAGATCATTACAGTATTATTGCATGAACATTACATGGCAATTTCGCAAGTATTATGCAAAATTCCCCTCAATTTTTCCATGTCACTGCTTTTTGTATATTAAATCTGTTCCCATTTCAATATTCACTAGAAAAACTTTGTGAATCATCCCATTGCTGTTTGCATTTTCTATTTTTCCCTGTTTGTCATTTTGACCTTGTATGTTATGCAGTTTTCCATTTGGCATTTCTATGATTTTGGCCTGTTACTTATCATAGGTATAGCAAAATAGAGAGGCATTGTATCATACTAACATGTTCGCAGCCATACCAAATTCCAAGCCAGTCAAATTTAAGTTATCATGGATTTTACCCAGAGCAACTTGCAGAAATGATGGCAAAGGTACTTCTTTATCACACCATATGTAGCAGCCTGGGTTTTGTCAGTTTGAAATGCATACCATTCTGTTAAATTCCCTCAAATTTTAATTTTTACTTTAATCTCCCCCCTGGAATCTATTTAAGGTGAATTCAGGGATGGAGAGGTGCAACTGAGAGGATTTTGCTGCTATTATCTAAGACCGAGCCCCCTTTCTTATGTCTCTCCAGAGGCAGAAATTGAATCTAAAACCTCATTATTGTTAGCTATATGCACTAAATTGCTAAAGCTGCTCTCTTTGTCAAATTTTCATTAGCTAAAATAGACGAGTAATTATGAGTCCTATTAACGATGGAATTCAAGGTTATATTTAAAGATATATATATATATATATATATATATATATATATATATATATATATATATATATATATATATATATATATATATATATATATATATATATATATATATATATATATATATACACTCAAATAGCTCCAATCATAAAGAAATTTTTAAAGACATAAATAGACCCTCAAGAAAAAATTCCAACTTTTAAAACGTTTCGGCACAAGCCTTCATCAGTTATAACATTCCAGGTACATACAGCGCATATATAACGATAAAAACAAAGGAACAATATCTAATTAACTTACGACAATAGAACACTTTACACAATGAAACTGGACTTACAATGGATAGCATTTGAAATTGAATGGAAGGGAAATTATACTTAACATAAGAGAAAAGGGTGTTGGAGAAGCTGATACCTACCGTCCCAGCGGGGTATAGAGAAAACCATGCGAGAACAATGGGACGGTAGGATTAGCTGATACCTACCCCGCTGGGACGGTAGGTATCAGCTTCTCCAACACCCTTTTCTCTTATGTTAAGTATAATTTCCCTTCCATTCAATTTCAAATGCTATCCATTGTAAGTCCAGTTTCATTGTGTAAAGTGTTCTATTGTCGTAAGTTAATTAGATATTGTTCCTTTGTTTTTATCGTTATATATGCGCTGTATGTACCTGGAATGTTATAACTGATGAAGGCTTGTGCCGAAACGTTTTAAAAGTTGGAATTTTTTCTTGAGGGTCTATATATATATATATATATATATATATATATATATATATATATATATATATATATATATATATATATATATATATATATATATATATATATATATATATATATATATATATATATATATATATATATATATATATATATATATATAAAATTTACTTTTAATTTTCAAAACAATATGATCATAAAGCTAAACTTTGCCAAATATTAAATGGATATACTTTTTGGCTTCTGCGTGGAAACTTAGAATCATCTTCTAGCATACTGGATGTGTTTCGTTTTGCAGCACCAATAGAAGTATGAGACACGAGATAGTGACAGAAATGATATATATTTCCTGTTCTCCTTTCTGCCGTTATCCGACATTTCAAACTCTGACAAATTTCAGATAAGGAAGGCACCCTCGGTATACACGGAAGTGTTTACATTATTTTATGTAATTTGACATGTGCAAAGATCATTGATTTGCTGGGAAAGAATTACAGGTCATGTTGGAAGACGTCAAAGGCCATGTTCGAAAGACACCATAGGCCATGTTCGAAAGACACCGTCGTACTGGAAAAATCGTTTTGGCTGTACAACTTCACGCACCTATTTTGAAATCAGCCAGCAGAAACACGTTTTCGCTGTTTTCTCGCTGTGCATTTGCCGTATCATTTACTCTGCTGTTTCATTTGCCCGAAATTGCTTACCGTAAAAGCTCTATTAAGCCCCCCTCTCTAATAAGCCCCCTCTCTAATCAGCCTCCCTCTCTATTATACCCCCTATCTATTGAGCGCCCCTTTTCAGGCAATAGTTGCAAATAAGCCCCCCTCTCTATTAAGCCCCCTCTTTAGCCTCTGATGCCAAAGAAAGAAAGCACTAACTGGAGCTTCAAAATATGCGCACTGGGTGGGTCTCTTGACCGATCTGATGATGATAAAATCATGTGCATTAGGGATGGCCCATGTAAAGATTTACTTGAGCGCCTTACAAGTCTTGAGGATACTTGTGTTATCCTTTTGGAGAAATCCCAGAAGACGAAGTTTCTTTAGAAGATGTCCCAGAACTAACAATGGACCCAGATAATTCTGATGAAGATGAAGATGTTGTAATTGACTGAAAGTGCATAAGAACAGTTTTATAAATTTTTGCCTCGTGTTTCTAATAAACCCCCTCTCTAATAAGCCCCCTCTCTATTAAACCCCCTCTAGGATTGCAAAAAATAAATAAGCCCCCCGGGGCTTAATAGAGCTTTTAATATCTAGAGCATATTCAGCTATTAAGATCTGGACCTGGCTTGAATCCATGGAAATTTCCCAGCCTGAATCACTTCAGTATCAATTGAAAATGCAGTTGATGAGGTCATAGTAAATATGGTGAGGTGAAAGCAAATCAGAACACTATCCTCTGGAAGATCAGCATTCATTTTATATTAATTTCTTTTCATCTACACAAGCTATGCATTTTTTTGTTTATATTCCTTGCATGAATATTGAGTTATGATCATATTCTTCTTATTTCACCAGAAAGGGATAAATCTCTCGATTATCAGCCCACGAAGCGTACCAGAGCTTCAAAACCTTTATAATAAGGTAATCTTTCAAATTAGTAGATTTCATATATTTCTAAATTATCTATTTTATTCTCTTTTCATTTAGATTAGACTAGCTTTTGTATACGTCTTATATGATAGAGTTATAACTCTAATGAAAATGTAACATCAGGATTTGCAGCTCAGCAGGTCCACATGGACTTTATTTTGCCGATCTTAGTTAACTTTCTTTAACAGATATATGATGTATGTATGTATTTGTGTATGTCTTTCATTCATTTCTTTTTTCTCGTTGTTTTAATAAGCCGCTTTCTGCCGTAGAGTATGCCACTCCGAGACATTCAATAGCTAGAGTTTTAATAGTAGAAGAAATCTTTACAATCAGTTGCCTTTATATCTTGAAAGAGCTTGCCTTCTTAGCTAAGTCTAGACCCATTGACTGCCACTGTGTAGCTTGTGCTAATCACCCTACAAGATTTCCGGAAATTGCTGCTTGTTTGCTTCCAAATAGATATACCAGCTTTTGACCCAGACCCCCCGTTACAAGAAGTTATCCTTTTACGAATCATGGTCATTTATTATTCTTCCTGTTCTATGTTTTTGTAGGCCAAAATGGAATGCCACATTTGTTTTTTCTATTATCTTGCCTGTTACACATGTCCACAAAGTTATCTAGTGCCTTAATACAGGGGGTCTTTTACGAAATATTCACTGGTGGAGAATTGAGACGTAGTATAGGAGCATCACAGCCAAGGAGCTTGGGTCACTCATCTCAGGGCTTTCCCCTCCGACTTTACTACCTTGCTTTGGAGTAGGGAAGAAAATCTAACAGACACGAAGAGCACAAAAGGGAATTCAGAGTCAATTTTGAAAATAATTTCAACCAAAAGGGTTCTTGTTATTGGGGATTCGTTGGCCAGATAGTGGGAATATTTAAGAAACTGGTGGAGAATTCCCCACTAGTTTGTATGTTAAAGATACCTTGCCTTAGTAACACCAGTAGAACAATTTCAGGGGTATTCAAGTGAAGCCAATCTACAAATGAAATCCACAAATGCCAGAAAGGAGCATCACATGGTCCTGCTCAGGGGATTTGTACTGAAAGATAAACCAAAGCAACAACCATTAGTTCAGCAGCAACAGCAAAAAGTGCAACCACAGCAGCTGCAACAGCAACAACAACAACAGCAGCAACAATTAGTACAGCAAAAGCAGCTGCAACAGCAAAAGCAACAGGAACAATTTCAATCTCAGTCACATCAGCCGACGCAGTTTTCGCTACAGCAGGCACCTCAGGCATCCCAACAAAAGCTTCAGGAGCAACAACAATTGCAGTCTCATGCGCATGTCATGCAAGCTCAACAACAGCAACAACAACAACAACAACAACAACAGCTTCAACTAAAGCAGCAAGCACAGCAGTCGTATAAACACCTCGATATTAGTATGAGAATAGTTCTTCTCTATAGAAAATGGTTGATTTCATACAATTCGTATGATCCTTTACCAGATCCTCATTATTATTGACAAATATTTCTCAGGTTTGGTGCAGGACGCGTAAGATTGTGTGAGCCAACTTGTGTACTTCCAATTGGCAGGGGGAGGGGGTTGTTTTACCTCACTCTTTTGAAATGTGACCGTTATATTGGGAATGCTGTATTAAGCCAATCTCTACGTATTGCTTTAAGATAAATCCCTTGAACCCATCCCTGATTTCACTCATGATCTTTAAAAACCGGACTCGGGAGGGAAAATTTTCGTGCTAGGCTAATATTTTGGTGTATATACAAGCCATGTATATCTTCAGAAGCCGTAAATAATGTTTTTTCGTGAGTTTGTTTCATATAGTATTCATGAATCTGTCGTTTGCTGTTATTTGCAGATGCAGCAAAAGGTCAAGTTGCCCAGTCAGCCCAACAACAACAACAGTCACAAATCCAACAGCAACAACAGCAACAACAGCAGCAACAGCAGCAACAGCAGCAACAGCAAAAAAACCAGGCTGGAATAGTAAAAGTAAATATAGAGCTTGTTTTGGACCGTTTTTCATGGTATTCTGCCTCCGTTGTTCATTCGCTTGTTTCAATAACATAAGCTCCCACCACAAGAGACGATTAAAACCCTGTTATAGACTAATCCTGGTATTTTATGTTTTGGGGAAAAGGAGCTAGGAAAAGAATTTATATCAGATATGTGAAAAATCTGTTGGTACTACAGAACTTCACTATTGCACGAAAAAGCGAGAACATTCTTTTTAGCATACTAAAAGTATGCTAAAGAATGTTCCTGCTTTTTCGTGCTGTAGTGAAGATAAGTATATAAACCCCGGTTAAATAAGCCGTTCCCTCATATAAGCCCTCATTGTGGCTACGTCGAAGATTTACGAAACTATCGTGTGCTGGAATTTAATGTTTTCTGTCTAGACGTAACCTGCTGTATGTCATTTTTCACAAATTATATCATCTTGCATCTTCTCATGTAAGTTAGATATTACACCACTTATTAGCGGTTTTTATTCTTTACATCAGCGAAAAGTTGCTTGGACTGGAGAGCTTTGTTGGAAGGATGTACGTATTAGCAATAATTCATTTGAACTTTATAGGTCATTTTGCTATTTTGGTCGTGCAGTTTAAAAACGTTTCATGCTATATAATGATAGTATTATTATGCCAGCTTGTAATTTTTAAAGTTTTTTAGGAAGGAAATGCTAGTATTTAGATATAGACTTAACTTCTAGCCCCTTGGTGTATAAGTTTCCAATTGTGTAGAAATTTTAGTCCTATCATTTGTTGGAGTTTTTACTTACATCTTTTCTCTTTAATTGATTTTTCATTTATAGTCGTTCATTGTATTTCTAAAGCAATATGCCAGTTCATCGCATTGTTAACTTAGTACCGCATACTTTACTTAGTGCACACATAATTCCCCTAGACTCACAAATTCAATTCAGAAACGAAGACAGAGCGAAGAATGGCTTGTAATATCACTGTTGCTCAAGATGACACACTGTGAGTTTTCTACTGTGACCGTGTATAAATAATTTTCTGTCCATTCAAGCCTGGCTTCCATATATCCATAAGGTGCTGTTACCACTTGCCTGTACCATTGGTGCAGGCATCCCGTAACCATTTCAGGTTACCACTTTTCTACGTTCCACCGGCAGCCTCTGCCGTGTTGATTCAAGTGCCGATATGACTTTGGAAAATCCAACAATTTCAACTGTTCTCTAACCCTACTGCGTGGTACAGGTAGCCGCTACCACACAATGTAGTATAACAACGGTTTATCGGATGTCGCCGGTACCACTGGTAACATGCAAGTGGTACCGGCACCTTATGGCACGTTACGGCTATATGGAAACCAGGCTTTACCATTCTGGATGTTACACTCTGTATGCATAAATCTTGAATGGAATCCACTCGTGATATAATCCTGTAGTGTTCTGTCAAGTATGTGGACAGATAAATGGAATCTGCCTGAAGTTGTACGATAATTCTGAAGAATGCTAGGAATAGTACTTGTGTATTTGTGACATCAATATGGTCATCAATGTCATCTTTTTTTATTCTATTTTACTTTTGTTTCTTCTTTAGGTTATTTGGATGAAATCTAGATCCCAGCAAAGCAAACTAGATTTTTATTTGCGCTATTAAATGCTTTGCCACCTTTTCACGCTACCTGTATATGAAAAACCAGAGAACTCAAACTTTGCTGAGTGTATGTAGGATATAGCTGATATAGTAAAATTGCTCTCAGCTTTAGGAGCAAGTGTAGGTTTAGCTCAAGCAGTACTAATTTTGTGTTAAAAATAATTCCTGGTATATTTACTTCCCTTAATATTTCTGTACCAAATGTTTGCAGTCCTTACTGGCACACAGTTATTGTCTTAACGTGATTTGTACAGCCTTCTTTCCATAAACGCCTTAGTCGTACAAAAGATGTTGGGCTATCATAAGACCTTATACCTTAGTGATTTGTTACAGGGACACATCAGAATGGCCGAAGAAGTTGACGATGAATCTTGTGCCACAGAATTTATTGGTACGTCACTTATATTGTTACTTATAGCTACTTTCTTAAGGCTTTTTTCGTCGAATCACTAGATAGCTGCTCTGCTAGAGTACTGCCTATAGTTTATAGTTGCCTTTCCTTACCTCCCAGGCCAAATGGGTTGTAGACGATAATAATAATGCATTGTAGCAATTGAGCCAACATTGACTATCTGTCCTAACAAGTGAGCCAACATTGACTATCTGTCCTAACAATTGAGCCAACATTGACTATCTGTCCTAACAATTGAGCCGACATTGACTATCTGTCCTAACAACTGAGCCAACATTGACTATCTGTCCTAACAATTGAGCCAACTTTGACTATCTGTCCTAACAATTGAGCCAACTTTGACTATCTGTCCTAACAATTGAGCCAACATTGACTATCTGTCCTAACAACTGAGCCAACATTGACTATCTGTCCTAACAATTGAGCCAACTTTGACTATCTGTCCTAACAATTGAGCCAACTTTGACTATCTGTCCTAACAATTGAGCCAACATTGACTATCTGTCCTAACAACTGAGCCAACTTTGACTATCTGTCCTAACAATTGAGCCAACTTTGACTATCTGTCCTAACAATTGAGCCAACATTGACTATCTGTCCTTACAATTGAGCCAACATTGACTATCTGTCCTAACAATTGAGCCAACTTTGACTATCTGTCCTAACAATTGAGCCAACATTGACTATCTGTCCTAACAATTGAGCCAACATTGACTATCTGTCCTAACAATTGAGCCAACATTGACTATCTGTCCTAACAATTGAGGCAACATTGACTATCTGTCCTAACAATTGAGCCAACATTGACTATCTGTCCTAACAATTGAGCCAACATTGACTATCTGTCCTATCAATTGAGCCAACATTGACTATCTGTCCTAACAATTGAGCCAACATTGACTATCTGTCCTAACAATTGAGCCAACATTGACTATCTGTCCTAACAATTGAGCCAACTTTGACTATCTGTCCTATCAATTGAGCCAACATTGACTATCTGTCCTAACAACTGAGCCAACATTGACTATCTGTCCTAACAATTGAGCCAACTTTGACTATCTGTCCTAACAATTGAGCCAACATTGACTATCTGTCCTAACAATTGAGCCAACATTGACTATCTGTCCTAACAATTGAGCCAACTTTGACTATCTGTCCTAACAATTGAGCCAACATTGACTATCTGTCCTAACAATTGAGCCAACATTGACTATCTGTCCTAACAATTGAGCCAACATTGACTATCTGTCCTAACAATTGAGGCAACATTGACTATCTGTCCTAACAATTGAGCCAACATTGACTATCTGTCCTAACAATTGAGCCAACATTGACTATCTGTCCTATCAATTGAGCCAACATTGACTATCTGTCCTAACAATTGAGCCAACATTGACTATCTGTCCTAACAATTGAGCCAACTTTGACTATCTGTCCTAACAATTGAGCCAACATTGACTATCTGTCCTATCAATTGAGCCAACATTGACTATCTGTCCTAACAATTGAGGCAACGCCGGTGCATCTATGCATTCTGTCATTATTGAATGTGTTCTTTATAATTGAAATCGTGTACTATTTTTTACATTTGTTATGTTCGATAGCGATGGTGATGGGAGTTTGATTATTTTAGATAAACCTGAGTAGCATGCTGCGCGAATCAAAGACGGTTTATTTTCATTTCAATGACATAAACGATCAGCAGAGTTTGCAGGCGATGTACAAGGTAATGGCTCCAGATCCCAGCAATCAAAATAGCCACAAATTGGTATGTTTCCAATTCCTTCTTCATTCCAATTTTTCAGTCAATTTCCAGCAGAATCCTCGCCGTGTGATTGAATGAAAGTGTCATCGGTCAAAATAGGCATGCACTACAGAATGCTAAAGGTTGTAGCCAGTGGTGTACAGCTATCTCAATAACTAGGAGGGCCTCATGTATAAATTCATGTATTTCAAAACGAGGCTATATAACATTGGAGCATCGTATTGCAAACGAGGCTATGTAAAAATAAAAAGTCATTCAAGCTAAAATGAGGCTGGCATCCAGTTTGAAAGTGTTGCTCAAAGGTAATAGTGTGATTAAAGAAAACTTATTTAACAGGAGATAAAATTGTAGTGAAATCAAATGGAAGAAACAGGATTTAAGACAATCAGTATTTGTTGAGAATAGGAAAATTATTAGGTGGGCTGAGACCTCCTGTTCCCCCCAGCTCTACACCACTAGCTGTAGCTTTCTGAATGGAGCTTCTTAGACTCTTCAGTCACTGGCGTTGTATTTCAGTCTCTTTAGTCTAAATGAAACAATTGCGTGGAAAGGAAGTGGAATAATATTTAAAAATCTGTCTATTTTGATTCTCATTCAGTTTTTGTGTAATTTTGTCGAACAGAAGTTACTGGTCTCATATGTAGCCAAAAGTGACATTAGAATGCATTTTTAACGGTGAAAATGTTGAAAGTTGCTTTTTGCACTTTCTGGAGTTTTTTATCATTACGAATGCGTGATGAAAAACCTCGATATGCTTTTATTATTTGTTGCAAGCAATCTATGACGTTGTTATTTTTCTCCTTGACAGGCTGGTTGTGTTTTCTTGCAAAATGCAGTAAACACTGGTCCAAACGCGCCACCACCCCATGTGTTGTTGCTCATCTTCAATCCAAGGCGAAAAGCATTTGTCGGCGTTATCCCCAGGGACCAGGTAAAGCAAGTTTAAGTATATTCTCATTTAGATAACAATGAGCCATCATCCATGCAAATACATAATATGAATAAATTTTCATTATTCTCCGGCAAATCATCTTGGTAGTTTTTATCAGAGGTACATTTTGCGAATCTTTAAATTTGCTGCACCGGTGGTAAATTTGCGGACGTTTATAAAATAGATTTGTCTTCTATCCATATAAGCCACTCCAGTATATACCGGAAAGCTGGCTAGCCTGCTTCTGGGGGCATTCCCCCGTTTCCCCCCTTAAATGTTGCTACCGGTCATTCCTCTGATATTGCGTATAAAGCAGACCGTTTTGATGAGAATTAATTTGTACGTGTTGGTGGCTATGGCTGTTATTAGATCATTGTATTGTGTGCCATTAGATACATTAATAAACCAATTATAGAATGAATCAATGTATAGAATGAATCAATGTATAGATTACTTAAGTGGGAAAGATTGATACCATTAGCTGACATTTCTTGTATCTGATTTTGTATATTCAATTCATGTTCACTTACCTAATTACCTTTAAGAATTTTCCAACACAATAATTCTCTCAAATCAATATCTTCTATTCCACAGAAAACATTTTTTGCTTCTCTGAAGGTGAGCTTTGTATATCCATAGATTTAGATGTCTTGTTTCTCTTTTAATTCGAGAAATGGCCATTACCGTACTTGTTGGTAGCAATAATTTTCCTCCACCGCATCCTCTGGATGCTTCTGAGATATGCACTTTGTTAAAAGAACATAGTGTATAAGAATGTTAAAGCTGAAAATCACAAAAGTTTAGAAATATTTTAGGAATAAGGAAAAGGTCAATCTTCATCAAAACTTAGATTTTGTACATTTGAGCTTTTTAGAAAACACGAGAATGCTTTAGATTAAGGCTTATACTGTAAATACAAAATGCATTTTTCTGTTCTCTTCTTTTTTTGTTTTTGTGATGAAATAATACATCAACAAAGAGTTGAATTTTTCCTAATGATTTTCAGACGAATTCACACCTGTTGTGTCTCATGAATACTTCAGGAATAATCTCAGGTTCAATGTCAAATTGTTTTGAAACTATGAAGGCTCACTGAAAGTTTGGTATTCTTACAATGAGAAATGTGCAAGGGACATCCGATTTCGTTCAATTTATTTGAAAGGGATTAGTCATGTGTGTCTGGTCATGCTGATCTTGTACGAAGCTGAAATGAAACCGTGAGTGTACATTCGAAAGAGGAAAATGAGAATTAAGTTATAGAACGTATTCATCAATAGCTCGCGTTTTTGGAATTACTGCTGGAGCTTCTCAGGCCAATATACTGCGCAAATTTAGTAGAATAGGCTTTATACGAACAGTTGAATCTCTCTCTCTTCACATTGATTATTTAAAGTCATTGCTTGTCATTGACATTACATTTTGGTTTGAATGTCATTTTCAGGCTACAATTAGTGAGTACAAGATGAAGCCCAAACAGATGCCAAAAATGGTGGTTCTGATAAGTTTTTTACTTACTGTCATGATTATTATGTATACTAGTAGTAATAATATGCATTAGTGACCTTGTAAGCTAACTTGCTAGTTTGCAATGGACGGATTAAACTTGCTCGAACAGAACATCTTTTTGGATGGCAGTGGCTCCCACGTGACTCCAAATTATCTTGTAAAATGCAACCTTGTTTTTCTTTTGATGAAATCTGAGGATCTTGTCTCTAAGGGCCATTATCAGAGCACGATATATGGGTGAATTTTGCTCATCTTACGTATGTATTTGAAAGCATGCGAAAGTTCAGCAATAGTGGGCACTCTGCCAACGATAGGTTGTGGTTAGCACAACACAGGCCCGTCCCTACCGCCCTGTTGTCACACCTCCAGACTAAATTCTGTTGGCAAAATTGTTAAAATTTGCTAATTTTGTGCGGAAGTTGCTCTACTTTATTGCACTCTAGGAACCGAAAAAGAATATTTTGCTGCGGCGGAGAAGCAAGCAGCTCATAAATTTGCTACATTTATAGAATCACGCAGTGTGCCAAAAATTGAAAATATAATACCTAATATTTGCTGCAGATAATCATGGGAGCCACGCCCAATTTTCGGCAAATTGTAAGTCCTACACCCCCAAAGAAATTTGTAGGAACGACCCTGGCATAAATCCTAAGGGGCTCAAGCTTTTGAACGTTTTCAGATATTTTAAAAAAATAGTTGTTTATACTATTTGACGTGAAAATTGATTTAATAGGACAAGATTCCCAGTGAGCAGTTTACATTTTGTTTCTCTTCTCTCTTATTGGTAAAAGTCCTCATTCATCATCTATCTAGAGTTGGATGAAAAGTTTAAAGTTAAGGATTCCGGACCCTTAAGCCATTTTGTTACGTCATCGCTAGCCAGTGGTTTTCCACCAGAAATCATCATTTCTTATTCATGTCCTGTTGTCATTTCTCATATGTAGTAATCGCAATCTGTTTATTTTAGCAGCAACAGCAGCAGCAGCAACAGCAACAGCAGCAACAACAAAACCCGATGATGCTACAAACAACCGGAGCAAATGTAATGAACCAACAGGCAAGTTGGGAACATTTGTGTAGCTTGAATTATTTTTGAAATCCTTGCACTCGGATGATTATCATTGGGATGATTATCATGAATATAAGGTCATACCGCAACTTGTGTAGGGAATTTCTGGTTTCTTTTTCCTTGTCGTTGAAGCTGGATATACAAAGGAATTTATTGGTATGACTAGTGTTTTGCATATTGTCAATTGAGAGGGCGTTAAAAGAGAAATTTGAAACAGCTTGACAATAAGATATGGTAGTGTCTTACTTGTGTGTATATGAATGTAGGTGTTGTTTTGAAAGAGGCAATGAAAGAGGGCTGAGAAAAGTATTGTTGTGAAATTGACTTTTAAATTCATTTTGATTTGAACTCTAACGTTTTCATCGTTGTGTTGCTGGTTTTAGTACTTGTGACGTTATAAAGTGCATCAAATCCAGTATACAGAATCTGACCATCATATTTACAGGAGAAATCCCTGTCTTGATATGTATTGCGCTTTCTGTTTTAGTTTCGACAGATTGGCGTGACAGCAATGCAAGGAGCAGCTATTGCAACGTCATCTGCACAGTTGCCAACGCAAAATATAAGCATTCAAAACACGGTAAGTTTGCTTTTTCAAAGCGTTTTGTTTCAGGCACAGACCGAGAGGGCACTAAAATCATACTTTAATACGTAGTAACATGAAACAGAGATTGAGCGTTCTTGTTTATGCCACTCTGGATAATATTATGCGAACGTTTGCCTCCTGTTCGCTGCCATATCAGTATGGTTTTATTTCAATCCTCTCTGTGTCGTGAAATCGCTTTTTGTACTCTATGCCAACGGTCATTTGTTTCCGCTGAGATATCTCAAAACTTCTTTACTATCTGAAACGGAAGCAAAACTATATTTTGAATGAATAGCTAGTTTATTAGAGTTGAAATCCTTCATGTTTCGATGTCTCTTCCTTTGTCATTTTTTCTTTATCTTCCTTTCCTAATTTCTGTTTTCACTTCAATGTTATAGGGTGCCACAAACTTCCCCCAAGACAATATTTCTGTAACAAACGCTCAGCAGCAACAGCAACAACAGCAGCAACAACAAATACTATTCAATCGTAATCAATCACAACTTCAGGTAATTTATCTTGTTCTTGCAAGTGCTCGATTTACCTTCTCTGACATATTTCGATGACATTCATTCAATGACACATTACACATCAATGTTTTTCAGGCTGAAAGTCAAGGCGCAGTTTTAAGACAATTACTCAGCAACCGAAGTATAATGCAACAACAGCAACAACCCCAGCAACAACAGCAAGCTCAACAGCAACAACAAACGCAACAGCTAACGCCTCAGCAACAGCAATGGCACCAGCAGAGAATTCAGCAGATTCTGTTGCAGCAACACCAAAGGCAACAGCAACCAGCTTCGCTTGCATTAGTCAATGTAGCCGCAGCACAACAACAGCAACAGCAGCAGCAACCACAACAACAACAACAGCAGAATCAGCATTTTCAGCAGCAGCAGCTACAACAGCAGCAGCAACAACAGCAGCAGATGCAACAGTATCAATTTCTACCAGACGACGCAAGTGCATTTCTTGACTTCCTTCCGTAGCAAGGGAACTGTGAATTATATTTTGACACTGACTATTATAAATGTTGCTCCTCGTTATTTAGTAAACAAGGTTGTAGAGAGATATTTACTCCTTATGATACCGGAGTGAAACAATCTTCATTTTAGTACAATGCGCTGAAGAGATCTTTACTTTCAGAGTTAGTAGGTATAACCATTGCTCGAATTGCAAAAAAATATGGTCTATAGATTATATAGTTGTTTTCATTCACTTTGAGTGTGACGAATGAGCCCTCGTAAAAATTTATTCCGTTAAGGAGACCTGCATATACATCTACATCTAGATCTACGTCTACATTGCTACTAAGCAGGTTCCAGTAGGATGTTATACTCAGAGTGCAAGTGGAACAACAGTAATGATAAAATGTGCAAAACAGAAGCCACTATTCTCAGCGGGTAAGTTTACACTCCCACAAAACTAAGAAGCCGGAGTACTTTTTTGCTTTCTCGAAATACGGATTTAGTCTCCGTTTTGTTCTCAGTGAGCTGCAGATTGATCTTGTATTTTACGCAGTCGGAGGGCCTATACTCAGCAGTATTTCGAAGGCATATAGTAATTTTGAAGGGCATTTAAAAAAATCAAGTTCAGCCTTTTTGTGAACATACCAGATTGTGGCTGCTCATATTGCAATTTGCAGACTAGGTTTCATAGTAGATTGGCTTACATTGCTGTTCACTTCCCTTGAATTCCTCATGTTTTAAATAAGATGTCCGTATCACTATTGAATTAAAAGTGCAAAACCAGATATCTAGGAACCGTCCACTCACCAACAACCCCTCCGCAGAATCTTTCCGTATGTATTGTATGTCTTCTACCATCACAGTCAACGTGATGTGCTAAGAAAGTACTCTATAGAGAGGAATATCAAATTGCATTTTTGTACAATAAGTGAGTAGCTTTTCGTTGTAATTTCTCTGCATATAATTTAATATTTATGCTACTATAATTATAGTATAACGTAGAAACTTTATTGAATGTTTCATTGTACTCCTGTGATCTCGAGTCCTCTGTCAGCAGAGAATCACTTCATAGCTTTTAAGGCCCCATCTCTGGTTCGAGTCCCGGGACAAAAGAGGTTGGAAAGCTGTCAATAGCTACAGGGAATCAAGATTGCAATAAGTAGCACCTCGTACATGATCCACAATAGACCCTTTTCACAATGACGTAGGAGGGCTCAACCTCTGGCGAAAACGAGGCAGGTGATGTTCCAGATTCAGCGCCGACAATGCTCAGTACGGGGAAAAGAGCTACTCATTCACTTCTGCGATTGTTCTGCTTAAGATACGGTCAAAAATGGACAATAACATGGATTCCATGTTAAATCAGGCTCCAGAGAATAAATGTAGATCACTCGGATGGCAATGTAACGTATATTCGTGCTATAACACACTTTGCAAAACCGATGCTTCGCCATCGGGCCTAAATTTGTTTAGGTATTCACAGGCGAATCGAGCCAAGATTCGTTGGCGCAATTTTAGTAAAACAGTAGATGGAATGGATGATTTCATTATAAAAATACTGTGCCTACCTTCGAGGGAAACTGTTTACGGATGGGAATATCATAAACGGTCGAACATGCGGCGACTCACTCGAGGACCTTTGCCACCCTCGCATCTGTACACTTTTGAGGCTAATAAGATCAGGCCGTCTCACAAGCGAACAAAACGCGTCTTTCCTAGCTAAATCTGCTTCGACATCGGCTTTAGTTTTGAAAATTATATTTTCATTCAGATTCCATCAGTGCATCAGAAACAGAATCTCATTCCTATACTGTTCTCCTGAGCATGACCAACGTGATTTCATTAGATTTTGTGCTCTGTATTAATCGCTCTCACACGAGCCAAAGAGCTCCCGTAGTCTGTGTTAGCTTTGACACAATGAATTCTTGACCTGGTGATGACACTTCTTGTAGATATACACTCTGCTCTGTTGACAAAGAGCATGCTATGATTAACTTGTAAACTGCATTTTTGCCCTCCCTCTGTCTGGATCATTTAGTGACTCATTTTTGTCTCTCCTTTGTCTCCCCCTTACCCCCCCCCCTCCTATCTGGATATGCGAAAATAAATGGCATAAACACTATTAAAAAGTTTCATAGGTAGAGCTAATGCTCATTTGATGACCTTCCTCTGTTTCCATTCCCTAGCAATAATGTTTCAGAGCAGATATGCCAGAGCAATTCATGGAATACCCAGCAACAATACTAACAGCTTGACACTGAAATTTTAATTGAACTTCCACCATCCCTTAAACCTAACTAACATAGCAACACTTAAATCAGCATCTCACCAATTGTTGCATTATCTATACCTCAAAACTTAGAATTGGTAGAGAGTTTGATAGAGAACTAGCACAAAAGTATGGTATTCTGAGCATTCCTGAGCAAGGTACTACTAATGCAATGACTGCTAGATGATTTGACATTGCAGATGTCTGCCCTCCTGGTGTTTCTCTAAAAATTCCTCAATTCTATGGGCTATTGGCCATACTACAAGCTACTTCATTCTTGATGTAGCTCTCATTTTACAGCCTGATTTCATTACAACTTTACTATGCATGTGACCTTGTAGCTACTTTGTAGCCATTCTTTATACAGCCTCCAACAGTTAATGACATTAGGTATACTTATAAAATCAGTTTCTAAATTCCAATATCAGTATATTATTGTGGGGTGGACTATACACTACAGAGGTAAGATGCCTACTAAGTGCTCTACAAAATGATAGTGTTAATATTGAGACCATTTGAGTGACAATTTTAGTGCTATCAATAATTATTCTTGTTCTTGGTTACCCTGTATTTGTTACCATTAATGAATTCATCAAGTTATTTGTGCTTTTCCAAACTTATCAACCTGATGAGTGTATATCTACAAGAAGTGTCATCACCAGGTCAAGAATTCATTGTGTCAAAGCTAACACAGACTACGGGAGCTCTTTGGCTCGTGTGAGAGCGATTAATACAGAGCACAAAATCTAATGAAATCACGTTGGTCATGCTCAGGAGAACAGTATAGGAATGAGATTCTGTTTCTGATGCACTGATGGAATCTGAATGAAAATATAATTTTCAAAACTAAAGCCGATGTCGAAGCAGATTTAGCTAGGAAAGACGCGTTTTGTTCGCTTGTGAGACGGCCTGATCTTATTAGCCTCAAAAGTGTACAGATGCGAGGGTGGCAAAGGTCCTCGAGTGAGTCGCCGCATGTTCGACCGTTTATGATATTCCCATCCGTAAAAAGTTTCCTCGAAGGTAGGCACAGTATTTTTATAATGAAATCATCCATTCCATCTACTGTTTTACTAAAATTGCGCCAACGAATCTTGGCTCGATTCGCCTGTGAATACCTAAACAAATTTAGGCCCGATGGCGAAGCATCGGTTTTGCAAAGTGTGTTATAGCACGAATATACGTTACATTGCCATCCGAGTGATCTACATTTATTCTCTGGAGCCTGATTTAACATGGAATCCATGTTATTGACCATTTTTGACCGTATCTTAAGCAGAACAATCGCAGAAATGAATGAGTAGCTCTTTTCCCCGTACTGAGCATTGTCGGCGATGAATCTGGAACATCACCTGCCTCGTTTTCGCCAGAGGTCGAGCCCTCCTACGTCATTGTGAAAAGGGTCTATTGACACCAGTTCTTGCGTGATATAAATAGCACATCGTATTATTTTGATTAAAAGCCCTGGACTTATAACACGTCCAAGTCTGTTTGAGGGGCTTAGATTCAGGGAAACAATACTCAGTTGGACTATATTCGAGGGTACTTTATTCGGGGGGGGCTATATTTAGAGGAACTGCACTAGGGATTTTGGCGTGCAGGCGACTCTTTCTTGTAGGAACATCAGCATCAGCACCACACCCCTTTACCGCTGACCCCATGGCCGCACACGATAAGTTGTCTGGCCTCGACTTCAACTGCATACACCAGTGAACTCGGTGAATCATTGTTGGTAACTGCAAGTCCTAATGCGCAACAAAGACGGAAAGTCAATCGTTAAATTGTGATCATAGTTTTGTTATACGTTATGTAAGCAGAAATAGCTCGTTAGTTGAAGAGTGGAGTATGACAACTGATTAGATTGTGGGGCAAGTCGAGAATGTGCCCATTTTGCGATTAGAGCTTTGGTGTCTTTGTCAGAGTAGCGTCTGTTGCTACATATAGGCAGAGCTAACCGCCATATTTACAAGGCTTTTGCCCAACTGTTGTTTGATATATTGGATGTTTGCGCATTAGAACATTTAAATACAGAACTTATTGTGTCATTAAAATGGCCGAGGCAGGCATCGGTAGTCGTGCTGTTCCAGAGAAGAGATACTATTGTCACCAATGCAATAGACAGATCGGGCCAATGACTCTCACGGTTAGTCCACAATGGTTTTCCACTTTAGCAAGGGGCCAGATATAAGGCACTTGTAAAGACTTTACTGTCTCATTCCTTTGGTTTTATTGTATATTCCACTATGTTTATCATTGTTGCAAAGATATATGGCAAGTCTTACGCGAGACATGCTCCAAGCTGGACCTAGCAGTGACATGCACATATTATTGGCTTCTATTCGTCCAGAAAGTGAAAGTATTTATAATCGGTATTCAGCAATACACATTGATAATTACTGGAGCGGGTCGTTTTCTTGGAAAAAACTTTTGAATAAGTACCTAGAGAAATCATATGATACATTCCATTTCGCAATTTTTCCCGTCAGTAATGATACTTAGGAATATAGTAGAGGATGACTCTACTTCTTACTTTCTGTCCTCCCTAACAAACCACCTTGGACATTGTTAATTTAATTCAGTTCCAGGGAATTTTCAAGGCTAGCATGGCCAGATGAATGTCTTTAGCTGACAAACATCTTCTAAGTCAGTTTTTGAGGAAGTGATGTGTCAGTGGATGCAACACCCCATAAAGCACCCCGACTGCAGAATATGGCTTTTGTCAATGAGCGCTTGAGTGTGCATGAGCAAAGAGCAAGTGTGCACTTGACCTCAGGTGTGCACTTGAATTGCACACTTGACTATTGGCTTAGAACATAAAGCCAGTTTATTTATTTTCTGTTATTTCTCACCTCAAAAAATTATGTATCAGACAGCAGCATGCTAGTCAGAGCAGTTTACTTCATTATTAGCATTATAGCTTGGAGATAGTCAAATTAACCAATTAAACCACACACTTTTGTTTTTTGACATTCCCCTCACCCATTTCTGTGCATCTGGTGTCATTTTAGACTAAAAGTCTCAAGTGTGCAGTTGCCAAACTCTACAGTATGGTAAAGCACTATAGGTGAATGTGCGGTTTCGGGTAACCTCCAAATTGCCATATATTATATACAAAATTACTCCTTACAATGCATAGAGTTGAAACAGATGATAGAAAGTGTGGCACTACTCACCAATTACTTAAGGTCAGGGTAGGGTCAGGGTTAGTATTTTGTGTAGGGTAGGGGTTAGGGTTAGCACTAGTTGCAGAATGGATGGAAGTTTCTTAATGGACACAGATTTCAATGTTCATCCAACAAAAAAAGGAGTAATTAGGTAGTTGGTAAATAGTGCCACACTTTTTATCATCTGCTTCAACTCTGCATCATATGGAGTAAGTTCGTATATAGTTTTGCAGTGATCCCATTGTTGCCCTAAAGTGCACATCCACTGCACTATAGCTATTTGTACACTCCTAGATATACTAACCACCATGGTATGCTTGTATTCACCAAACAAATGTTAATCAGAGGCAATAGGTACCCTACTGATTATCCAATACATGGTTTCTTTATAAGAAAGTGGTATTCACCTGCTCAAAATGTTTAGAATATTCAGTATGGATTTCTTAGATGTAAGAAAGTTGATAAGTCATGAAAAATTATAATCCCATTAATTATTCACATAAGACACTCTTTCCTAATTTGTATAAGTTTCTTGACATTACCTGTGCAGCAGAGGTGATGGTTGCATAGTGCCCGTCTGTGATACACAAACTGCTGTTGCTAAGAAAGTGTTATGAAAGTCTTTGTACTGCAGGCCTTTCAATGAGTAAATTAGATGTGCACTGCCAATCACGCGCATGGGATCATTTGGCACGCTAAACAGTCAATTGTGAGAACTATCCTTAGTACCTGGATGTAAACTTTTCATAAAGATGGCATGAGCAATAGATTGAGTGCGTGAACTGAGCTGGACGAGTGCCTGCACGCTTGTGCGTGATCATGCACGTCTCATTGAAAGGCCTGGTATTGAAATCATGAAAAGCTAAAAAAGCTTCAGCACTGGGTGAAAGCTTTCTTACAAAAAATATGTAGTAGGATTTGATACTTAGAATTATCACAGAAATGTAGCATTGTGTTTGTTGAGCAAATATATACACTCTATCTAATATGGTCATATTTCCAAGAAGAGTGTATAGGAATGTGTGTGGGTGCTTCCTGTAGACTGCTTGTTCATTCAGTGATATCCTTTGTTGATCAGTTTGTGGACTTGTGTCATTATGTAGCGTGCAGATAACAAGGAGGCAGAGAGAGAAGACTGTTGTTGACTGTGTTCTGACTCTACTCTGACTAAACTTTACAACATAAATTACATGCATATATACAGAAACAGAGAACAACCCAAAGTAAACATTATTTACATAAAAGAAGAGTTAGGTTGTTGCTAGAGGATTGCTAAATAGGCTCATGGTGATTGCGTGGAGAACAACAGAAGAGGAATGACCAGGTGTGTGATGACAGGAGTGACTTATGGTGATGTCCCAGGTGTGTGATTCAAGAATGTGAATGAAAGACAGAAAGAACATCGGCATAAAGTGAGAAATGGCCTTAGTGTACGGTGTTTATGTTCACTACAAGTGTCATTAGTATTTGAGTACCACATGATTTATTCTGGCCAATGCAGGTCCTGCCAGGGCTCATTGATGTGCACAAGCACACAAGCACCTCTTGCAAGCACAGAGTGGTGCATTCTTAACTTCTGCAGACAGTATTGATACAAATCTACCTATTGATTGTTGCTATTTATGCATGTTAGTGTATCAGCAAGTATTGAAGTTGGGAACCTAGTCAAAGACAGTTTTCCAAGTTATCTGCATCTATCCATACAGTCCTGCCTTATTTTTTATTATCAATGTGAGCTTTCTTGATATGTTAATGGACCTTAAGTGTGACTTCAATACAAGACATAATATAGTAGGAGGAACCATGACCATTGCAATAAAAACATTGTATCATCCATTCTGTTGCCTTAATAGTAAAGGTTGGTATTGTACAGAACGTGTTGTGTTTTAAGTTTCAACTCTTGTGTTTTTTCTTTTGCGGTCTTCTAGTAGCTATCTGTAGGTTATCCTGAAGAGCAGAGTTTGCATTGTTGTGCCTTGTAAAATATTCAATGAAGTTTACATCATTAGTATTAGTCTCACACATCTTTAGTATTCATAGTACTTATTTCTTTTGCTCAGGATTATCGGTGCCCTCATTGTTCCACTGGGTTTGTTGAAGAGCTTCCTGAAGGAGATGAGTAAGTATTTCTAAAATTTTTGGCACATGGTTTGAAACAAAATGGATGCTTTAAATTCTTTGATGATATAGTAGTGTAAGAGTGATATGAAGTTATTTAGAGACTATTTGTTTAGTTGATTGATTATTAAAGACATGACAACTTACTATTTTGATCCATTAAGTTTTGTTAACGTATGAGTGCACAGTGTCTCCCCCCCCCCGTAGTCTTCAAATTTCTTTTTCCCAGACTGGAGTATTTATTGAACTATAGCAACATGATTTGATAAAGTTTTATATTTAGTATATGTTGTATATAGATAAGAATTTGTAATTTTGCTGATTAATTTACTGATTTTTTTGTTCTTATTGGTCCTAGATCAATGAGTGCTGACAGGTCACTCTTTCTACAGTCAGCTCAAGCTAGTAATAATCCAATTGGTGTAAGTTACAAGAATTTATTTCTATTAGTTATGATCCAATGGTTCTCTTTTGGGTATTCTGCATTCTGCACATAGGCTACATTCCTAATTTTGAAGCCAAAATCAGAAAAATATCCCCCCCTCTTGAATTGTCCATCTGAAAACTAACTCAGCTCCCAGGGATTTATATTATGTGAATTCACTGTAGCAGATATTTAGACATCATGGCAAGCTTTTGTTTTTGTATTTTTTGAAAATGTCATATGCTTTTTCCATTATGTGTAGTCACATTGGTTTTTTAGGTTGGCTTAGGTGAATATAGAGTACCATTCTTCCACAATCTACCACAACAAGGTAAAAAGGATTATGCTCTATTGTTAATTTCATACAGTTTGTTAAAAGGACTCTTTGCCAGCTATCTACATGCCATATGCTTCTTTCCTACTAGAATGATTTGCTGTTTCAGGTGAGGGAAGGAGAAGGGTATCATTTAGAGTATCGGGTGGCCAAAGAAATAATCCTGACCCTGAGACCAGTTTGCCTGATAACCCAATTGATCAGTAAGTCTTATGTGTATTTCATGTTGAGAAGGAATTGCAAAGATTATTGTAACAGTAGAGATGTTTAGTTAGGAAGAGTGTAAGATGATCTCCTATATCAATTGATGGTAAAGTGAGTGACAAAACAGGGTGACTAATAAACTTCCCATATTTTGGTACATATTCTGTTTTGTATACGAAAAGAACCGTTTTGCATGTTTTGTCTGTTGGGAATTTGCTGGCTGTCTTTTCACTGATGTTCTCATCATCCCTTCTGAATTGACCTCTATTATTGTATCCATTATCATCATTAAAAGGTAAAGGAAAGTTGATATATACTCAGAAGTTTGAGAGGTCCCTTTAGAGGTGTCTACTTCCAGAGACTTAGGAGCTAAGGGCAGTGTGACCAGGTCTATATGATGTGTGCATAGATGTAGAAAAATATGCCATTGTCGTACTGAAATATGCGCCATATCTGGAGAAAAACTACTAGCAGACCCCAGCCAGAGTCACAGAGTCCCCCTTTTCATTTCTTTTGAAATAAATCATGAATTGTTTGCACTCTGTATTATCCTATCTAGCAGTGTGACCAGGCCTAGCATAGTATTGCTCTGTAGCATAATTGTACTTAATTCTGTCATTTCTTGATTAGACAACTGCATTCAGCTCATTTGAACTTACTTAAATGTATCTCTTTTCTTCCTCTTCAGATTTGTTCAGCAATTGTTTCTAAATCTAGGAATGAGTGGTGAGGATACTAAATTTTCTCTGTATAGTTGAGTTTTTGGTTGACCATATCACAGGTTCTGTGCAGTTTTTTCACTTTTAACAATCCTTATAAGCTTTGTTTTCCTCTTGATCACAAGAAGTTTACTAGTCTATTAGCCTACAAGTCTACTACTAATTATATAGCTTTGTCTAGATTCACCCTTGCTGTCCATAAGATTTAACAAACTGTTAATACTGTAAATACCAAAACATGATAGAAGAGTATTTTCATGACATGAACAATGTACTGAGTGCATTTAAAAGAGGTGATCAGACAATGGAAATATGGGCAACAAGGGGTTTTCATTTAGAAGTGCAAAAGCTCGGAACCAGCTGTCAGTTGTGGCCAAGCAGACATCATTTCTTGTACAATTCACACAGCTCTGCTGTTGATTATCCTATGTTGGAAATTTTGATATCCCATTATTCTGTTTTATTGCCTTGTACTTTTCTTTCTTTTATTTAGTGTATTTTTAAAATGTTTTATATATCCATTTCTTTTGTTTTCTAAATGCACCATCTTTTGTGATGAAATGGCGGGAAAATTTTTGTTGCCGTTCAGCTTATTGAAGTTGCATTTATTTTAGCTGTTATGGATGATGAAGGTGGAGGAGTTTTGTAAGTATCCGGATTCATTTCTGTTTTTATTAATTCTGTTATTCGTATCTAAATTTGGACAGCAGCGTACGTTGCGGCAATTTCGTCCTCCGATAAGTTCGTACACATGTTACACAAATGGCAATGAGGGTCCTTGCACTTCCATGTTATTTTGGCTTCAGATCCCTTATCAACTGATCTGCTCCCAGTTCTTAAGACAATTTAAGGAATCGACTGCCTTTTGCAGATCTGCACGTCACGCTCGTTCTTTTAGTAGGTTTTTGGCTGTCTTCGGTAAAATATAGTAGAAGCTTTTCCACATTAGGCATCTTGATAGCTAACGAGAAAACTTTTCTGTCCGCGGCCAATCAATCCTTGCTGGAAATGAGCAATTTTTGAAGTGAATTGTAAAGATTGCATTACTATTTAATTATCTTTAATTTTTAGTGGTGGGATGTATCCAAGAATACAATTAGGTGATTATGCATGGGGACAAAATGGACTTGATAATATTATATCTCAGGTATTTTTCTTGATTCTTTTGAATGCAATGGCAAAATACCATATTTTTGGCCTATACATCTGCTTATATGATTTTTTTGTAACTTAGTTCCATTTATACTTTCAGAAGTCATATTATGTCCTTTTTGTGTATCAGTTCTATCCTAGCAGTATCCATTGTACGTTAGATAAATATTGTAATTGATATAAACCTTTTTAACTTCCAAGATGGCAATATCCGGGCCATCAAGGTGATCTAGTCATTGAGGTACGGTTTTATTTCAGTGTCTCTCTCCCCGCCTTTAGTTACTAAGTCAGTTTGAAGGAACTGGGCCACCTCCAGCTGAGAAAGACAAGATAGAAAAATTACCAGTTGTTTCGATTGAACGGAGTGATGTCGGTAAGTAAGTTATATATAATTGTATGAATTTCGTTTATTTTTCTTTCTCGTTCTCGACTGTAATTCAACCTGCGATGTATTTGAATCAGATTCCTCTGAGGAGGATGTGTGAAATAGAGATCTCTCTCCTTTGATTGGCCAACTATTTGAATTCTATACGATTAATTTGCAATCACTTATATTATTATCAACTGTGCTCTGTTGCACCATGTGTACCATCTACTGGCTCAAATATCTCGCATTCCTTATCAATACTTCTCCAGTCTGATAGAAAACTCTATTTGCGTTATCACTCATAACCCACTTTTTCATTATTTATATAATTAAGCATACTGATTAGTGTTTGCTCATGTTCACAGAGTTTTTGAGCCCTTTTATCAACTTTTCATTTTGATTATTTTTGATCTAGGCAACTTGATTTTGCCTTTTTATGGTAGTTCTTTTACTCAGAGACTTTGGAACAGGGAGGCATTGGGGACACGTACCCCCGCACCCAATATTTGCAATTGTTTGAAAAATTCACTCAAAATTTTAGAGTATGCCCTTTCTCTAGAGAAAGCACTTTGATCGAGTAGCTAGCAAAATAAAAGTGCCCCTCTTCCAATTATTTTACAACAAATAAAGTTTCCTTAAATTCTATGTCACCCATGCTGGTTCCTCACTTCCCTTCTCAGTTTACAATAGGTAGATTAGTGTAGCCAACAGTCCGGCTTGGCTATTGAATTGTAGGATTTGATAAAACTGCCTCTCACCTCTGTGCCCCTCCACTCTCCAGATGCTTCTTAAGTCTCTGGCTCATCTCTATGTAAAGCGATGTTTTCGATGATTATATATTTTCTTTGCTGAATCTCAGAAAATGGAATATCATGTGCTGTATGTAAAGATGAATACACGATAAATGAACAAGTTCTAAAACTGCCATGTAAACACCTTTTTCATGATGAATGTGTTAAACCCTGGCTCAAACTGGTATGTATTACATTTTGTCATCAGAAAATCAGTTCTGATAATGTCTCCTTTTCTCTTTACTGTTATAAAATTCTATATTTTGACATAATGCCAAATTTTCTCAAATTCGGGCTCTCGTCTTCTAGGCCTGTCTTCTGGGCCTGTCTTCTGTGCTATTTGCCTGAACCTCTTCTAAGCCTTTTTCTGGGCCTCTCTTCTTCAGCTATTTCCTTTACTTATATTTTGTGACTTTTCTCATAATGGCATGATATCTGTACAACTTATTTCATCACATTGAATCAACTTTCTTAAGATAACGTATCATGCGTTTACTGTTTTGAACTCACATTCTTCCTATGAACCAACTTAGATTTCGACTAATTTGCCTTTTTTATATTCGTGCGATCATTTTGATTTAATTTTTGTCTTTTGCCACGTCCTACTCAATGTTTCAATTGTCAAGCAAATGTATTTTGCTTCCTTTCCAGCACGATTCCTGTCCTGTTTGTAGATGCTCGTTAGATGGCGAATCCACAACCCAGTATTCGTAGCAACATCCAGTTTGTAGTATTATTATTTAGTGCTTTGATAATTGACACCTATTGAAGCTCATTGAATATTTTTCAAATGACCGTTCCATTATTTCTAGAAAATACTTTTTCATGTAGTGTAGCTCTTTACAGTAATGTGTCGCAGAAATCATGATTGTTGAGTTGATGTTGGATGTTGCTTAGATTTACCAAATGTGACTGTATCAAAATTATGCACCATACTTCCATATTGCTAATAGAATACAGAGTTGAATGAGGGGTTTGCGACATATCACTCAAACTCGGGTTCCACTACGGTATGATTCAGCTGCGCAGTCTAGCGGCATCGAGGCTTGGTTGCGCAGAAAGCCTTCCATGTCATTTGCCAGAGAAAGAATGTTCAAGCTGGCAGGAGGAACAATGTTAATGGCTGTTGATTTTTTTGTATTCGATTTTAACGCCCTGGAGGTTTCACAGATTAGAGTTGGAACGAAATGAGTTGGTTTTCACTCATGCGTTTTTCTAACAAAAGTAGCCACATGTTATGGGAAGGATCTCAAAGAGTGTTATTGAAAACTTTAGTCTTCAGCACAAGGACAATATTCATTATTGAAGTAACATCCCATTACATATCGGAGCATACGTGTGATGTGTAGTTTCGTTTGGTAGAGTTTAAAGCCATTGTATTTTCGGGGCGTGGGAGAGGGGAGTGTATGACAGAATTTTCTGTAGAGGAGGTTAAGGATTTTTTGGACATTGGAAGAGAAGTGTTAGACGTATTCTTGTGGGTGTGTGTATCGCAGAGTAGGGGAGAAATTGATAGTAACCGGAAAATTAGCGACAAAAAGTTATATCCTAGCAGTATTTTACCCTGCAATATACCCCTTACCACATTCTGTGACCATTCTATCTCGAGGAATATGACACACACGCATGATTACAAAGGTCCAGCAACAAATATCTTGCATGCAAGTAGGTCTGTATGTCTGATTGTTGTCTACTTAGCATGGTATCGCACAGTTATTTTTCTTTGCCATTATGTTAGCGATCAGAAACATGCGAATTTCTGTGGTACCAATGTAAGGTTAGAACTCTATAATACTGGAAATCGAAGTGGGATGTTGGTTGCTGGAGTCTTATTTACAATGAACATCATCGTTTATCAAAGATATTCAATTAGAATTAAAATGCATATGTTCATTGCGTTCTAATTTGATGCCCATCTTTCGGACCCTTGATCTTTGTTTAAATCTTGTTTTCTTTTAAACTGAGATTGCATTTTAAGGATGTTAATAGAACAATACAGAGATAGATTTTTCAAATTCATATATGTTTTCAGCTGCTCTTTAGACAGAAATTATATGCTGAGTTTTTATGCAAAGACAGCGGGAGAGTTTGCGTAGCAAAATTCAGTTTGCTTAAGGTTGTGGCCATGTTTTCTCATTTAGGTTGTTGCTCCTGGCCAGTCCGAACACACTATCCACATTTAGTACTACATTTTGTATGTTTCCAGATGCTTAATATACACCCTTTTTCATAAACAAAGTTTCTGCTTTCAGCATGGGTGTTTCTTGATTTTGCGTCAAATCCAGTCATAAATGTTTCTTAAAAGGGTTTTTTGAAAAACATTTTTTTCAAGTTTACTTTTTAGGTTCAGCCTGCTTTTGTTTATTAATTTGTTCTTAAATTTTACGTGTATTATGGCACCCAAGTTTCATCGGAGTATGATGCATATTGGTGTGATGAAAATTACCGATCAGGAGATTTTTTGGGTTAGCAGAAAACAAGAATTATTGAGCTTTTTATACAGTGTTTGATTCTGAAATGACCGTCACATTTTTATTTGAGAAAATGTCACAACGTTAAGTTGTTTCGAGGTATTCTTAGCAGCCATTCACAATTCTGAATTTTCGGCAATCGGAGGACGAGTTCTGCATGAAATATTTGTGACTAGTAGGATCGTTCTTCGTGGAAATATATGCTAGCGTCAAAAGTTTATTGAGCGATGCTTGGATGTCAGCCCACTTCATCATCGAGCTATATGAGAAAACACATTGTCGATGTATTTAGAGATCAATTTTTAACCTGAGACCACGTGATATTACTTGCGATTAGGGACTGGTTATTATCGGAACATCAAACGACGGCGGCGAGAGTGATCCAGAAAATATGTTTTATCACATTCATGGTAGATGAAATAGCAGCGAGTGTTTTTGTTGCCTGCTCATATTGAGTTTTGATGGATGTGGTTCTGTGTTGTTTACCTCGTACACATGCACGGAAAACAATAAAATCATCAATACTCACATGGCTAATTTTAGGACCGTGAGCATAGACTTCATACTTTGGGTCCCACTTTATTGTTTCAATTCAAGCTAACCAGTTTGCAAATATATATGTATATGTATTTATATAAAGCACTCACTTAAATGAAATACTCTTATGAAGACCAGTTAATATTATCTGTGCTGGCTTCCCGCTAAATATACCACTATTAGTTGATACTCGGAAAGTAAATACTAGGGCAGCTGTGTAGAGGCTGTCTTTTATCATTCTTTTTGGAAGCGTATGATAGAATCGTATAATCACCTAGAATTAGTCATATACACACCCTCCGTATTTGCATGGCTACCGTTCGGACAAGAACAGCCGGCACACACGCGTCCCTTACCAAATGAGCGTAGATATATAATAATTTTTTTTTTTTTTTAAACTTCATTTCATTCATCAAAAATTTTAAAGTTACAACTATACATCTCACTAATTAACAGGCAATGTATAATTGGCATGTCTGCATAAAAAAAAATAGAACAATAATATTTAAGTAACATACAATAACAGAACGAATAAATACTGAAGAGAAAGACGAAAGAAGTAAGGTTGGAAAAAATAATAATAATAATAATAATCAATTTGTTTAAAGTTGGTAACATAAATCTATGGTACACATCAGAGGAAGTGTACTAATTAATACCAACTATTTACATACTTACAAAAATAACTTATAAAATTAGTTAATTACAATTTATCAAATTCTTTAAATGCACGTTTATTTACAAGCTCTGCAGGTACAGGTATTACCACCCCACTCTCTGATTTGCCTTTTGAAAGAAAGGACACTCTCACAACTATTTACTGAGAGACTGTGATCACTGGCATGACCTGAAAGCAGTTGTCTTGGCACGGTTTGACAGTTCAAATTGTGGTCTTAAAAATGTACAATTAGCTATGTAATGATTAGTGGGTATGCTAATTACTAAATTTATTGCAGAAATAACAACAGCATGACAATATGTTACACAAAAAACGTTCCATATGGCAGATAGGTGTAATCATGAATAATTTGTAACTTTGGCTTATTTTAGGCCTTGGTCATTGGACAGCTACGTCCCTTGGTTTTGAGAGTTTTCTTGGATCCCACGTAATGCCATTCACTTAAAAACCTGAGAATGGAGTGTTCCAAAAACACTTGTCAAGAGTAGTGATTTTTTCAAAGGGACAAACTAACTTGCATGTGCTTAAATACCATGGCATTTTAAAACGAATTTCGACTTGTGGAAATTCCCCAAAAAGGGCCACAAAGATGGGAAAACTTGTGATCACTCCCTTAGATATATATTGGTAGAAAGTAGGGAACACTACTTGGGAAGCTCTTTGATTTTATCTTACCATTACTGGGGAAAGCATTGGGCCTACTGGGGATTTTTTCTCAGCATTCAGTATGTTGAAAAATGCCCTGTTATATATATCTTGTTCCCCCTTAGCAGTGACTTTTTGCGTTTATGCTTGAAGCCGCTGACGTCATGAGGCGGAATGAGAAATTCATCCCAGTGCAATCCAATTCAGTAGTAATTTTGATCGCTTGGACAGGGAAGAAGTTCATCGAAAACAAGTTATGTAAACTCACAAAAGTAAATGCCGACAATCTCAGTATTACTGGACGAAGTCTTAATTCAGATGCACATGATCCAAGGTTATATGTATTGACAACTTATGCATGCAATGAAATGCCGAGGCTTCACATACAAGGTAGTATACTTCTCATTGAATGCCATACACTTGTCGGCAAATTGTCGATATAGAGCGTGTAAAAAGTGAGCAGAAAATCAATATTAATTGACTAATGAACTTGTTTTAAGCATCAGCCTAGAATACCTTCATGCCGGTGTCAAGTTATTGGTGATAAGCCCATCACCTTGACTCTTCGGTGGTAAGCAATTTTTTCGTTAAAAGAGTAGTCCTGCACAAAAGTTGGTATTATTATTGTCACAGCATACAAGTTATGTCAATGAAGAGCAATTTGCCGCAGTTTTAACTGTATTGTTATTTGTAAACCAAGCATGACTGTTGTACAGACTTGGGTTGGGAATATTGTTACGACAGGTCATCTTAAGAGAAGCTGTTTCGAGTTATGAGCTTCCTGCGCCATTTAGCTGCTTTTATTTCATGTATAACATCTCTTGTAAAGCATTGAGAGCATGTATCCACCACCATTTTCCATCATATAATAATCCTTTTGCTAATTTTTCAGTTAAAAGGGCCAAAGTTGAACTGGCAAATGACTACCAAAGTGGTAAGTCCATTTGAGCTCTTTGGAGATGATCAAATAGTTAGAAAATATAAGCATTGTTTATCAATAGAATTTTGTTACCAAAAGAGAAATGTATTAAATGCTATAGGAATACTTTTTAAATCCTTTTTGTGCATTTTGGCCCACTGATTTACCTTTCCAATACATGAGTAAATCTCAGGGGTATGGCTAAAAGTACTTGATATTTCTCTACTTTATTATAATAAGCTAAATTGTTACTTTGCAGCAAATGCCATAACCTATATTGTTACAAGTGTCAAAGGAAGGAGTGTTGAAACAATATTGGTTAAAGGAGCTGCTCCAATATGGAATCAGAATTTTGCTTTGTAAGTAGCTTCTTTCTTATTGTTTAGGGGCTTTTCATTTCGAGGGAAAGCTAAAGATAGCTAAATCTACCATGTTCTAGACCTGAGGCCTAGCTGTCAATCTTCATACCCCACCTCAATTCCAAAGTTTGAGATAAAATATTCGTGCCATTTTGAGTTGTTTGCATTCATTGACGTAAGTATATACAGTCAAACTCACATAATTTGGCTTGGTTTTTTCTAGATTTTGATGTATTCTGGACAGAATAACTGTGCCCAATTAGTTCCCTGTTAAAATGTACTGAAATAATTCTCATTATTCAGGTCCCCTAGTCTGGATGGATGTATCAACCAGATTAAATATTTTGTCCCATTTATTGCATTTACATGCTATTTATTGACTGTAATCTGGATCAACATTTTTCCAAATATTTCAATAAACACAGGTGTGTTCTTCACTGTGTTACTCTATCCTTACAGCCTATGTTGTAGTTGGTTACCGACCTGACTTCCTGTTGCAGGCAAAGAGGGCATCATGTAACCCAGTATCTTGGGAGTGACCTCCAAACAACAACATATATTTAACAGGGTCATGTGTAAATGGGTGGTATCATTGAAAGATTTTTTAATGTAATCTGGATTTCTGGTAATCCAGACAAAGTTTGTCAGTCACATGTGATCCAAGTTATGTGAGTTTTACTGTAGTAAGTATTTGGCATTGTTGATCTCAGACCTCATAAACAGGTCAATTTTAGCAACAATGCCTGCAAAAAGTACTTGGAGTGTCCACAGATTTTAATGAATTTCTGACTCCTGTCACTTTTCCATGATAGCAATTATAGTTTATGCTCCCTCCTCTAAGTAAGTATATAGCATTTACACATGCATGGTTTCTGTTCCTAAGGTTATTCCATATTTGCTTCAAACAACATTTAGTATGGAAGCTTTGTCTGTAGTGTATATTATAAAAAGTGTTCCTAGACTTCTGGCAGACATTGAAGTATTGTCTTAGCTAATCAACAGTTTTTCTTAGGCTTTTAGAGACTTCTTCATTTGCCGTCTGCTTTTGATTTATTGTTTTATGTGTTTTTACCACAAATATAATGACAGAGTCAATTTCTCCTATTGTGAAATGATGCTGTAATTGAATGCTAATATCATATGAATCTGCTTGTGATTGTATAACAGGTGCAACTATATAGTGTGTCATCTTCACAATTTGGATATATCTGAAGACCAATTCAGCGGGGCCAAACCAGACTGATCTAATTGAAGATAAAAGTATTGCAATATAGTTTAGTGAAATATGAAAGTAGGAAATGTACAGAATATGATTTCATGCCCCAACATGTTTCTGAGTAGTAACTTTCAATCAGACCATAGTTGAACCTAACTATGCTGCAACATTTAGTTACAGTGTGGTATGAGACAAATAGATACCAGGAGACAAAGGGGATAGAAAAGAGGCACAGCTCTTCAGCCAGTTGTAAAATACAGATACTTGAAAACTTGAGAAATCTACAGTTAAATCAATGGGATTCCTTTGCCCCTTTTGAATGTATCATGTGTATGCCAAAGATAGATTTTTTACTGATATGAAATAAAAGCAGGAGTAGCTGATTACAAAGCTAATCTATTTTGCCAACCATCAAAAGTCTGATTCATGAGCTTTCCTGGATGTCTGTGAACAATTGGATATCCAACATCCCATACCCCCCCCCCCCCATTGAACTACACCATTGAATTCAGTCATCAAGAATTTACCTTTCAAGCTATGTGTAAATTGACAGCATTTGCCTATTTTTCTTATATTGTCTATGGAATATTTATTATTTATATTGTCTGTGGAATATTTATTGTTTAGGCAGTCTAGAATGCCAGTTCATACCAATAATGTATTGTTTACAGAAAAATGGAGTTATTTTTTAGAGACATCTGTACTCTTGAGCCAGAAGAGTGTCATTAAGAAGGCAGGCACCTCCAGCTTTGTTCCATATCAGTTTGAAACTTTCTACTCAGTCACTCCTTCAAATTGTCAGTCAGTTGAAGCCTGCTGCCTCTGTCTGTTGGTTGCCCACTTCTGGGATGAATGATATCTGCTAGCTACAGGCAGGCTTCATTGGCAAATTTTCACAGTGTCTTTGAACTTTGCCATGAGTTGGGGGATATCATTCCCACCCGTTTTTACTCATTATTTTATAACTTATTTTTACTTTAGTGATGTTAAAGATCTGACAGAGTGTCTCACATTTGAATTCAAAATCAAAGGCCTATTATGGGACAAGCTACTTGGCTACACCACTGTCCCCTTGTGTCAGATCAGGCATTCATCAAAGGTACAGATGGTTTATTTTAGTGCTTACTTTTTATCCAGTCTCTTCAAATATTCTTTCCACAATTTATCAAGATCTTAAGACTAGATTTCAGTTTCTTCATTCCCATATCTGAATCATAGGTCATGCACAGTAGCAGAGCCATGGGGGCACTGGGGGAGTACTTCCCCCAGCTCTCTACAGGGTCACTTGTTAGTTTGTCTGTATTTGTGGAGAAAAATGTGGTGAATGGGAGATTTATAGAGTGTTTTAATTCTTTGTTATTTGATGTTGTTGTACTTTGTAACCCTTTAGTTGCGTCTTTTATTGCATCCTGTTGTTCTGAAGGGTGTGGCCCTTAAATGATTTGGCCTGTAAAAGTGCATGGCCCACTGTGGTACTGTCAGTTTGCAGTGGCTAATGCCAACAGTGGTCATGCATGACAGTATCAAACAGCTTCATTATCTGAATGAAACGTTTATAGTCATTAGATTAGATAGTCAAACACGGATTTTCAATGATGTATCAATATAAGTGTCATGGTTTTCTTAGTTGGAATTGTCGCCACCAAATTAATTTATAAAAAGGCTATGTTCATTGTCGTCTTTGTTTTTCTTCAGTTCTTATATTTGTTAAGAGCAACAAATTCATTAATGGTAGTGTTGTTTTTCGCTTTTCCATAACATGCAATTAGAAACCTCAACTATGAAAGACTCTAGTGGCCTCCAGCCTCCATTCTCCGAAATTATTATCATGCGGTTTGGCTGTTAGTCCTTATCTTGGATAGATGTTTTTGATAAGTATCTTTTGTAAGAAACTAGCCCAAAGCAATACGGAGACTCGAGCAGAAGAGTACCTGACTTGGCACGGTTGCACACTTAGCTTGCGCATAGGGTAGTTTACTATCTAGGATGCCTCCAGACCCTACGGCTTTAGGCCAATATTAAATCATCAAGGTATTGGATATCTTCGTAGTTGACTTCAAATGAAGGAGTTTCAAACTATTCTTATGTAGAACCTGTCTTTCAAGGGGGCGGGGGCTTTTTGTCACCGAACTTATGTTGCTTTTGCTTTTTAATGGCAAATATAGGTATGGAAAACCATTTTTTAACAATCAGCTTCTTCAACTATGCTTACTCTGTTAGGGGTTTTATTTGTAGAGAACATACACCAAATGATTTTGTATAAGGTCAATAGCTTTCAAAAGCACACCCAACATCCCGTTGCAGTGGGGTATTCCAGAGTATTTGGTTAAATTGATTCTGAATTAGTGCTATTGTAGAGTTCTCGCCTTGGTAGCGTTGGTCATTTTATTGTGCTTCTTTAGTTTTCTCTCTTCATTAATCTTTAGATGTCGGATGGATCTTGGCTGGGATTGTTCACTAAAACACCCTTCGGACTGCAGGAGACAAGACACAAGCTACTAGTAGATGCGAGATTCGCATTACCAGAAGGTATAAGTTTTTCCGCATAATTTCCACGTCTATGGTATTTGTATATTTGTTCTTATAAATTTCATCCGTGATGTAGTTTTTAATTGTAAGTGTTTTGTATGAATCCCATTTCTGAATAAGCGACACTGTTATTAGTTCAGCAATCATCAGTTATCACTAAGTGCTCCATTGAGATTGACTCCGATCGTATAATACCAGGAGATGCCAACCAACCTGTAGCAGAAGAGACTAAACTAGGATTGACACTTTTCGGACCAACGTGCCTTAGACTTGAAACTTGTACTATTAGCAGTAGTTTAATGTTTTGTTGTAATGAAAACGGATCGCAGATAACATCAGACATAGAGAAGCTATGGGATTTAGAGACCATTGGAATTCCAGATGGTGATGAAGTTCATGCGACATTTAAAGACACTTTTACGTTCAACGGAACAAGGTACGCAGCAGAATTACCCTGGAAATCGGAGTTGCTCAAAAATTCATTTGCAGGTCAATAAGATTGGACACGGATTCCATAAGGGTTGGACATAATTAGTGAAAATGCAGTCAAGGTAGCTGGTCGGTAGCCCAGAAATATGTCCTCTAGGTCTGTATGAGCTCTGTGGTCGAATTTAGGTATGTTTACTTAGGGGCTTTTGTGCTGATACTAAAAGCAATGTTACCAGTATACTAATTAATATGGCAAGACAGTTCTCCTCCGTGTCATCCCCACGAGGCGCTGCCCTAAATCTTTTTCTTATTGCTTTTTCGTCTGCAGGCATTCTGCCTATGTAAGACCATCAGTTAGGTTCTTTAGCCTCAATTTATGTTATTTTTACTGGCCACAATTTATCTGGGCTGTGGAGAGGATTTTTGAGTCCCTGGTCAGAATGTAGCACATATCTTAAGATACGCCAGAGTTGCAATTTTCTTGGCCCCCTATGCCCATTTGCCCCTGGGTTAGTAACTTCCCTGACCCCTTCTTTCTTCAGCAATTAATTTTGCTGCCGCTATCAGTTATTTGGTGAATTCTACTCGAAATAACGGCCTTAAAATCTAGAGCAATAGATACTTAAAACGAAAATATTTAGGTATTAAAAATTTTGTGTATTTATATGCCGAAACGGACTTGAGGCTTTTTAAGTGAGATTATAGATTGTTTCCCCAGCTGCTTGGTAACCATGACAACTTTAGATGCCTGTTCAAATATGGTGGCAGCGTGGTTAGGAACGCATTTGTCTGTAGACTCAGATGCTATGTCCTTTTGTCTCCATCCTTTGAATACCTAAAGTTTATCGAGAATTTATATTAGAATTTGCGATTGTAAAATGGCAATCAACCACTTTAATTACTAAATACAATACTCTTAACATTGGGGGGGGGGTGGTATTTTTTCAATCAGTCTTCACGGAAATTCAACACAAGATATTCAATCATGACTACTGTACGATGAAAAAGTCGAATTATTTCGTGATGTGGCATTAATGTTACTGATGACTACTCAGTTAGATAGAAACACATTCCATGCGCGGATGCAGCAGCATTTTCCGCCCAGTATTATTAATAATAAACTGAAGGACCTCGAATGAAAATTCCCACTCTGTAAGTAATCCAAGCCCCTATTGCTATTTTTGGAGATCTGAAAGCTATGTCTGCTATTTTATCTCTGCCTACTAGTTTTCGTGTTCCTGGCTATTGTTCATTGGTGTACGGTTTAGTGACCAAGTATTTCTAATCTCCTTACTATTTAACCCTCTGTAATGTTACGGATCACTCGTTCTGTACAAACCCTTCTTGTACTTGGGACCGTAAAGTGGTTTTCGAATCTCAATTTTCTTACCAACGTTCAAAATGCGTGCTCCAGACCTGCGCCTAACCTGACTCTCTCGATGAGAGTTTGCATAGGAATAGCAGATCAAGGTCTTTAGAACCCTATGTTTATACTAAAAGTGACTAGCCAGTAATGTTGATTCATTTTTTCATAGGATTGACCCCTGAGGAGGAGAGACTCTTAGAGAAGAAGCTTCATTTTTGTTATTCTATGCTTGGCCAGGAACTTCAGTTCATTCATCGTCAGTGGGAGAGAATAAAAGTTGGTGAATTGGACTCCCCCACCCGAAGTGCATCAAGTGATGAAGGTTGGTATGGGATCTTGCGATACCTTGTGAAATACCGGAATATAGTGTTCATTTTTTGTTACGGTGATTGTGTGATCAGGTCTTATTCTTGCTCAGGGGAGATATATTTGCAATGTCACTCATCAACCTGTTGGTTTTTTGAAATGGTCTTTTTACCTGAATTTCACTTGGTAGGTTTTGCAAAAGACATTTTTAAGCAGACTCACTTTTTGTCATCTTGAGTTTTACCCCTTTGTTAGTTATGCAAAAATTAAATTAAATTCAACAGAATCATGGGAGTTTTCAAGTTGCGATTTAGTTTTGATATATCCTTGAAATATAGTTGTATATCTATTTTGTGAGAATAGATAAATAGAAAATAGACGAGCATCAAAGTTTCTCTTTTTGCTCATGTTTTTTGCGAGGGTGCCCAAATTCCTTTAACAAGAGAGCTGGACGCAATAAGATTTAGTTGACTGAGGGCCGCAAGATAATAATGATAATTCATATCAGCATTTTTTATACAGTATTCAATATATATTCAATATTCAATATATATTCGTATATTCAATATGATAGTATTGAATTACGAGAACTTCTATGTAGAATTTTTGAAACCATGTTTATGTAACTAGATTAGTTAATAGTAAACTCGCTATATTCATATTTTTTAAAAAATTTGTTCTTACTATCTGTTGGCTTGAATACGTTTATTGAGCAGCAAGCTTAGTGTCGGAGCCCCATGTGGCTCGCGAGTCGTGGTTTGGCCACCTCGGTCTTGTAGGGTAGATGCACAAGACTGCAAGTGGAAGGAGCGATAGTTATGACTGTTCAATATATTGCAGCACGGTGTTCTGCATGAGTTATCTTTTCCTATCATTAAACCATATCTTGCCCTTTAAATCGATTTGTTGGCTAGGAGTTCCCTTTTTGCTCTTTTAGAAGATAGGCGAAGTCAGAGATCACCTCGTACTCCTCGTGTTGATAGAGGCAAAGAGACAGCTGATGGTCCTACCTCATTACCGGTTGGTCGTATTGTCAATGGTGGTCGTTCTAAGATAGGCTATGAGTCAGATGACAGCGAAGGTAACCGATCAATTACGAGAGGTAACGATGACAACGAAGTCACAAATGAGCTTCCAGAGGCTGATCAAAGAAGGATTAAATCAAACTGGAAAGCGAGACAACAGTGGATCCGTGCTTTTCGGAATATAAATGCAGACTATCTTTCGAGAACTGGAGAGTATGTTGGTGAAGAGGACGAGAAAACTGGCCAAGAATCAAGGAAGAAAAAAGATGACGCTGACAATGTTGGAGGAGCGGATGAGGTGATGCTGGCATTTAGTGAAGTGGTCTTTTACATATATATATATTTATATATATATATATATATATATATATATATATATATATATATATATATATATATATATATATATATATATATATATATATATATATATATATATATATATATATATATATATATATATATATATATATATATATATATATATATATATATATATATATATATATATATATATATATGCTTCTCTACCGTATTCTATTCATGTTATAAAATAAGTTTGACCTGGTCATCTTTTTCATTGTCAATCCATTTGGTTATATTTCTCTATACAAGATTCCTTTCAACTAAGTGAATTATTAGAAGACCATAAAAGAATATCTAGCCCAAGAGAAGTATAAGAATTGCCTTCCTTATGTTCTGCCTTGTTGAAACATTATGTATAAAGTATTAGGTTATGTTTTCTCCAAAATCCTTTAATAACATGAATCTGAATTAGATGGGGCCTGGTCTCTTCTCATTTCTATCTTACTTTGTATACCTGTTTAGTTTATTTGGAATTAGGACTAATAATTTTGAAACTATGATTTCACTCACAACACAACGAAAATCTTCATTAAGTAACAAGTTAGAAGTTAAAATGTAAAGCAATTGTCATTTAGTCCCAATTTTGGTGAAAGAGACCCCGAAGATTGTTTACGTATAGTACAGGGTCAGTGTGGGAAACGTTCCCAGACCAGAGACTAGCCGTATAGCTGACACTCAATACAAGTACAGAAGTTCTGGGGTTATCCAGCCCGTGCTTCTCCAGCAGAAGATATAGTGCGATGGCCGAAATGTACTTTTCATACATTTACTTTTAATGTTTATAATGCTCATCATACTAATGATAAGGATACTGGAAACTTTCACTCATATATTTAAAAAGATACATACAAATTGAAATGTCTGAGCTATGCAGTAAACTCACGATAAGAGAGTGTTCCTTACGCATTCACAGTCAAATGAAGTGGCAAGCATTTATAGACGTCTACTCGATTGAGAAGATCAGGCTCTTTCTATTCTTTGTTTCTGCGACAGAAGATAAAATCAGACGTGCGAATACAGATGTTTGCTATACTTTTAGTTAGATCACAGGAAAAAAGCGGAAGTACTATGCCTAACACTATTTCCGCTTTCGCGTCGAAATTCTGTAGTACCAGCAGAGTATTTGCCTTTTAGTTAGATGCAGGATATCTGTATCCGGAAACCAAAGTTTCTTCGTAATCTCGAAGAACGTTTTACTACACTGCACTACTTCGTTTAGTTGTTTTGTCCTTTAAATATATGTCTTTTAAGATTAGTCCTAAACATAATAATAATGCTTGAAAGTAATAGGAGTTCTAATAATAGTTATGAATATCAATAGATGCACAACGCATCGCTTCTCTAAATGTTGATTTTAATTCAAAAGACGTTTCATCCATAGCTTGCTGAAACGCTACAGTTCTCATAATTCTCTGCTTTGCATCAGGCGCAGGGCTTACATGGATTCCACCCTGGGCTGTATTGGTGTTATTGACAAAGACAACCGTAAGTGGCATCTGCAGTGAGGACTCGGTGACTGTCTTTTCTCTCTGCGGTTGTCACAACATCTTGTATTAATTGTATTGTAGTTGTTTTTTGTTTTATTACTCTTGATTGCAAAAATTTACAAGAATTGTTTTTAGTAAGTAGATCAATTTAGCCCATTGCAAGTAAAGAGTAAAGAACTTTAAGCCCAATCAATGCTTCTTATTTGCTGGTAGTGCAACAAGAACAGACATCATTTCCTTAGGAAAGCGTGAATTTTTGAAATTGAAGAATATACTGTGGATGGTTTCGTCAATTTTTTGTTTTAGGATTGTTCGAGAAAATATGCTGATAGACTAGATACAAAGGAGAGCGAAGAAAGCGAAGCAAAGGACCAAGTCACTAGCCTTGATGATGATTCTCCCAAATTGAAAAGACAAGGCGGATTTAAACTAACCCCTTCTTCAATGAGGAGGACAACATGGCGGAAAAGGAGAGATTCGTAAGTATTGGCTTTCTCTTTTGTTATGGCTAAGATTTAAGATGAAAGATTTCAGTTTGTCATGGCTGAAAGCCATTTATATAACGAGTCGGTGGTTCTACTATATCATCACCGCTTTAAAGTTAGCAGTTGATGTGGAAGTATATGCTTGATAGAGTAATAATGAAGTTTGCTTTAAAGTTAGCAGTTGATGTGGAAGTATATGCTTAATAGAGTAATAATGAAGTTTGCTTTAAAGTTAACAGTTGATGTGGAAGTATATGCTTAATAGAGTAATAATGAAGTTTGCTTTAAAGTTAGCAGTTGATGTGGAAGTATATGCTTAATAGAGTAATAATGAAGTTTGCTTTAAAGTTAACAGTTGATGTGGAAGTATATGCTTAATAGAGTAATAATGAAGTTTGCTTTAAAGTTAGCAGTTGATGTGGAAGTATATGCTTAATAGAGTAATAATGAAGTTTGCTTTAAAGTTAGCAGTTGATGTGGAAGTATATGCTTAATAGAGTAATAATGAAGTTTGCTTTAAAGTTAACAGTTGATGTGGAAGTATATGCTTAATAGAGTAATAATGAAGTTTGCTTTAAAGTTAGCAGTTGATGTGGAAGTATATGCTTAATAGAGTAATAATGAAGTTTGCTTTAAAGTTAGCAGTTGATGTGGAAGTATATGCTTAATAGAGTAATAATGAAGTTTGTTCTTCAACCCGTTTCCTCTGTACCCCTAAGTGGTACCTTTAAGTTTATTTCCATTTTCAAAATTTGATGGAGGCTCACAGTGGCTAGCTCTGCATACAATTATCAGCAACATTGGCAGATAGTTGTAGTAGAGGAGCATGAGTTATAGCCAAATTATCGAGAAAATGACAGGAAGCCACTGAAGTATTTTTGTACTTTCAAGATTGACTTTGTTTTTCAGAGTATCATTTTTCGAAGGGATTGATTCAACTTCAGAGATAGATACCGGGCCAAGGCGGAATTCGATTTTTGGAGTGAGTCCATTTCTTATTTTGCTACTGTTTGATTACCGTTATATCTATTTCATTACGACTACAAGTTTCAAGATGAAGTGACTTTTAAATTTTCCATAACGTCATACTGTTCTATGTAAACATGGAGCAATTTGGTAATTGTTTCAGAGAATCTGCTTAATGTGCTTGCGTGCATGTGGATTATAAACATAGCTGCAAATTATGCTGCTTTGTGTATTAACTGTCATCAGACGTTCCCGAAGTTCTTTTTTAATCTTCTTTTTATTGTTCATATTATTTTCATTGCTTTGAAGAGACAAGCCTAGGTTTTTTAACAAAGGATATTGAAGCCAGTCTAAGGAAGCAAAAGTTGATATGACTCGACTCCAATATTGTATTTTCAAGGTCTCCATTAGAGTTTCGTATTATATCCTATACCGAAGAAACAAGAGTTGGATTAACGCTCTAACTAAAATTTCTGCGTTTATATTGCTATTGAATTTCATTGCTATCTTTAATCTAACAAGAGATGTGCCCTGCAAGTATTCTGACCCCGTTTTTGTAGATTTGTTCATCATTATTACAACTGCTGTATTAATCATTCATTTTCAGTCAGCCAAGTAGTATTTCCATCATCCAATCAGTCAATCATTCAATGGGTCAGCCAACCAGCCAATCAATCAATTAATCAATCAATCAATCAATCAATCAATCAATCATTTAATCAGTCATAACTATATTATTCAGTCAATCAATACGCGATTTCAGATTTGCACCAGTGCATTAGATTTGATCTAGGAAAGTTATATAGTTGATTGCATTCAACATCTGAATGTATTATCTCACTCTGCAGGCAACGGCTTGGGCATTAAAAAGACAATCTAGAGCAAATCTTGCCAACAGAGCTTCTTTAAATGACGAAGAATTGGCAAGTTTGATAATTATCAATATCCTCTTTCAGTATTTGCTTTATTTTTCACGATCACCTGTTGCTTTGAAATATCACTTTAAGCCAATATTACTCATCTATATATTGGAATTTTACCACCCTTGGCTTCTTTTTAAAGTGTATTATGTGACTACCCAATGGCATTGTTATTCCTGTTATATTTCAAATTAGTACACGATAAACATCACTTTCTTTTCCGTGTGTTTTGAATTCTATAAAAGTGCCATGCACCTTAACTTAGATTTCGAACCTTTTGCTTCCAAGGCAATACTACAACCATTGATGGATGGATATGACTCATAGTAACAGACACTTCAGTAGTTTTACATAATCAAAATCAAAGCTGTTCAGTTCTACTCATATTCACTCTAAATTATAATATCTAGTTTCTATCAATCCGAAAATCTGATTAGTTACTAACTAATTAAAATTTATTAGATGGAACGATCTTATGATGGCACAAACTGAGTCCTTCAAGCTTCGTGTAGTAGTGCTATTGGATGCGCAGGCGCACTCTGAGTGGCTATGGATTCTCATGCTTTATATGCAATTGAAGAGCATTAGTACTTCAACTTTTCATTTCTTCTCATTTAGAAACTTCATGTTTACAAGAAAACGTTGCAAGCTTTGATTTATCCGATATCAAGTAAGTTTTGCGAGTATTTTTAGCTAGTAATTGTGATTTTCTTCGTAATATGTGCAATTTTTTATGTTGTATTTTTTCTATTTTATATAAACTGCTTGAGCTCTTCCCTTCGCAACTGAGGATGACTTAAGCCTTAGCCAAAATGTTTTTCCCTAACCTGATTATGTCGTTTCTTGAATTGCTCTAACCAGATTATGCCGTAACTTGAATAAGTGGACTTGTGAACTTAATCCAGGGCTATAAGATTGAGTGTTCACTCGGGCACAGTTCAAAACCAAGAACTTAAACTGGAGCTCACATTTGCAACGGTCAGTAGCTTCCTGTCAGCGCAAACTCTAATTCCAAAACTATGGTCACTTGTTGCTCTTCAACTTCACACTATTGAATAATCAAAATGTGCCAAATGAAAGCAGCAGAGGTAGCACTCTTCTGGGCAACTTGGAGATGCTGCACTGATAGAATGTGGCCCAGGCATCACCATCTGAATTGGCCTTACATAATCGAATGTGCTGTCTTAGTTCCATCGTAAAAGAACAGTGATATCTCTTTTTTTCGTCGTTCTGATCTGAAGATGTATCGCGAACCTGCTTTTTCTACCTCAGACATTAAGCTTGCTCTCAAGTTCGAATTTTTCCTATTACAATTTGTTTTTACTTTAGGTACAACTCCACACAGATTTGAAACATTTTCCGCACAGCATCCAGTTTTCTGTTATGAATGCGAAAATGTCTTATGGGGACTTGCAAGGCAAGGTCTCAAATGTACTGGTAAGTCAATATTCGCTCATGTATAATATTTTTTACAATATATATATATATATATATATATATATATATATATATATATATATATATATATATATATATATATATATATATATATATATATATATATATATATTTAATTGTGTGCTATATCTGTATTCTTGTATTATACTATATTATATTATATTGTATTATATTATATTATATTGTATTATATTATATTATATTATATTATATTATATTGTATTATATTATATTATATTATATTGTATTATATTATATTATATTATATTATATTATATTATAGTATATTATATTATATTACATCATATTAAATTATATGATGTCATATTATATTGTATTATCTTGTATTATTATATTATATTGTATTTATGTTGTATTATTATATTATATTGTAAGTTATGGGGTAGCTAGCATTCATGGTGTATGCCTTTCTCACTGAGTTTTTCATTTTGTTAATATCCATCCTTTACATTTACTGTAAAATGCTATAGGTACATTTGATTGTCTCTGTACAAGGAGTTTTCCCCATATATTTTTCTACATCCAATTATGGGCAATCCTGAATCAAATCGTCAAATTTTGCAACCCATCGTGATTGCCGTTGGGAAAAATTTTCCTCCCTTTTGTAAAAGAGGGATGTACAGTAGGAGTATAATACCTTGTAAGTGGATTTCTTTGCTTCTCTAATGACATTTTATTTTCAGAATGTGGTGTAAAGTGCCACGTAAAGTGTAAAGATTTGTTGAATGCTGACTGCCTGCAACGTAAGTCGTTCTTGAGTTCCTTCGCATAATCTTCACTAACTGCATTTATGTTAATGCCCAGTTCCTTGAAATGTATAGCAACCCACGAAGCGATTGTGTAGCAATCACATCCTTATTGACCATAATACAATTGTCTCATTTGACTCCTGTTCAGCTTGGCTATATCGAATAAGCACTCAGGAATCTTTAATTATTCCTCATGAAATCAATTACTAAACTGCATTGATTGTCTACTATTCCGTCCTTTATGCTTGTGATTTGATCATTGGAAGAATCATTTTCTCCTATGATGATAGAGAACTTTTTGAGCCGCTTTTGCTGTGCGTCGATTTTGGCAGAGTGCTTCCAGCTATTTGAGTGTATTTATATATAAAAATATATATATATATATATATATATATATATATATATATATATATATATATATATATATATATATATATATATATATATATATATATATATATATATATAAAGAATAAACCACAAATATACTATCCTTTCAGTAAACGTTTCGATTAGAATCTTCATCAGTTCATGAGTACTGATGAAGATTCTGATCGAAACGTTTACTGAAAGGATAGTATATTTGTGGTTTATTCTTTTTATGTAATTTATATACGTTGTGGGTGTGACTTAGGATTAGTTTGTATATATATATATATATATATATATATATATATATATATATATATATATATATATATATATATATATATATATATATATATATATATATATATATATATATATATATATATATATATATATATATATATATATATATATATATATATATATATATATATATATATATATATATATATATATATATATATATATATATATATATATATATATATATATATATATATATATGTATGTATGTATAGGCTTCGAAGACCAACGACCTCTTTTTTGAAAAACGCCTGTCTTCACTCATGTGACCAATCATTCGACCATCGTATAGTTTTCTTCTTTCCAGTGGAATGAAATTTCTGTATTTCCTCTAATAAGAGCCCTGGGCGATTTTTAAATTTTTGATGATAAATAGGATGGCTACACCCTTCGTTTTGAGGAAAAAGAAAGCAAATATGTCACACTACCTTTAAAACTGTATACCCGATCACACTAACAAGCTATCATCATAAGATAAGGCTAGGTATTTACCATATTACATATTTACCATATAAATTTTCAATGGTTTTGGGTGTGCAATTTTTCGAGAGGGTGATTTTTCGAGCGTGGGCGCTTTTTCGAGGAGGTACGGTAATTCGCTATTTCATATACACCTTTTAGAAATATTTTCTATTCAGGTGCTGTCGAGAAATCTTCAAAGCACGGAAGTGACGAAAAATCTCGAATGATTTTGAAGGATATCAAAAGAAAAATGGAACTCCGTGTGTCCGAAAAGGAAGATGTTTTTGATATGATCAGGTAACCATCTAGATAATAACATATGAATAATTGACATCACGATGCAGACAGTGCAGAGTCCAGAAAAAGCCGTCTCACGAGTCCACGGCTTTGGGCGGGAAGAAGATTTTGTTTTTATGGGACATTTGAGGAATGTTAAGCAATTTTTATTTACAATCTAATTTTGGAGCAATTTTCATTTAGTATGACGTTGACTGAAAGAAGCATAGACTGAAAGAAGATGCCATTATAGACCAAAATTCAGGGTCAATAGTGTAGCTACTTACTTTAAAAAGTGTCTGAAAATGAATTCACTTACTTTAGGTAATTTCAGTCTACTTATTGCGTGCGACTTTCATTAGTGGCTTTCCATCCTGCAAGAGAGAATACGTATATAATATTTTTATTTACAATGAATTACAAGACTAGTTTCTAATTGCTAGAGGTATCGATAAAACGTAGAGTTCAACAACTCTGGCTAGCTTGATTTTCTTGAATGAGGAATATTTATTTTATATAGTTGACAGCCGAAGGAAGGTTGGACATTTTTCTAGACTCCTCGGAGATGATTCCAAAACTTCCCTCTCTTACCAAAATCTTGCCGTTGGATGATAGATAAAGCCCATCAATTATCATTTACGTTGATTTGGTTTTTGTATAAGAATTCTAGCTATTAACATAAGCAGAGCATCGATAGAGCATTATGAAAATAAATGAACACTTCGTAAACTTATGAAGAAGCAGGGAAGACTTTTGATAAACTCCCAGGTAGCAAAGTAACGCCTATCATCGTGTTGGTCTTAGGAAAGTGTTCGGAATTGAAGATGCTGACGATCATAGAAGATTTATGGATGAGGCGAAGAAAAATATTTTAGACAGAACGTCAGTATGGAATGCAAGGATTTCTATAACAGGTACATTGACATGAGAGACATCTTTTCTATTGGTATATTTCCTGCTCTGTAATTGTGTTGAAGACTGTTTAAGAGAGCGACGGCGTATGTTTGCAGATTTGCTTTGCAGATTACCATGGTATAGGCAATAGTGTGTCTTAGAGGAATGATCTGAAAAGATGTTTTCATGTTTGTTTGTTGCTGACTGTATCGTCGATTTGTTTACGGCATGCCCTCCCATTGTTGTTTCCTTATTTTACTTAGCGTGAAACGTTCAATATGATTGTTGCTTGTTGTAGCTTGTTTATTGTCAAATAGAAAGTGAAAATGTGGCAACAATCTGCATTCCCACGGAGGATTCCTACCTTCCCATGGGACTTGGCATCGAAAAGGAATCATGCAGCCTTAAACCCATGAGAAGAAAGCATTTTGTTTTCTGTATTGATTTTATTTTATTTTCGTTGCCGAAAACACATTGTCACGGTGCCCATTTAGCTGTCACATCTTAAAGTTCTCGTTTGTTTCGAAAATCAGCTCGTCCATCATTCTTTTAAGCTATATTTGAGCTGCCCATAGATTATTCTTCATAGAGAATTCTCACAATCCTTTTATCCTGTAGCTGAGAATTTTGCGTTGTATTTTTTTTATTTTATCCTCCCTTCTTTCTGAAGTTTCGTGGGGTCGTGTACGTTTTGTCATCCAATTCGTTTTTTGTGGGATTGAATTTCTTATGCCTCTTTTTGACAGTTGTAAGTGCCCAAGGTCTGATAGCCAAGGATAAAGAAGGTACGTTTGATTAGAAGCATTTAAATGTCTATCTTGTGCAGTGTGTGATTTTTTAAGTATATCATGATATTAAGCATTTAATCACAAGTTTCATATGAAATTGGATTTCAAAATTTCATACCTCGTTGAGCTTTTGGGTTTGGGTTTTTGTGTATGAGATTCTGCAGGCACTCCGGATTGGTTGTAAGCTATTGTTTTGGAGTGCGTCTCACTGGAGGAATGCCTAGCGCCAGCAGTGTGCTCTTTTCGAATACAATTTTAGCTTGACTTCATTCGAAGAAAATGACACACCAGAGCAACATGTGATCATGGGACACTAGGTCATCATCTCGTGTCTTGTGCCCAATGAAAGCTCTCGTTTCTCTTAGCGAAAACACTAATTTAGGATATTAGTAAAAATTTGACGAAAGTTACACATTCCTTCTTGTAAGCTCAAAGAAATGGATGATAAAAGTCGATGCTCAAGAGGTAGAAAAAGGGGCCTTTTAGAGACTAACATGCTTGTGAATTAGCATCTCTGATCTGTTTTCTTAATTGAAAACCAACACATTATAGTAGAAAGACACATGGTAGAGATATACAGCAACTTTGTATCGCAAGATAGCTCAGCATGTAAACCCTTGGATTGTTATATTTGTCTTGGATGACACTCTACTCGTTTTCCCTTGATTTGCTAGGAACAAGCGATCCATATGTCACTGTTCAAGTGGGAAAAACAAAGAAACGAACAGCAACCATAACAAAGAGCTTGAACCCTGTTTGGAAAAAGACATTTCAGTTGTAAGTTTTTTAAACCAGTATCAATTTCATATATAACTGTTTAAATTTGGGGGTATCAAGGTGATTCAAGTGCTGAAAATTCTACTGATCATGTACATTGAATCAGAAAGAAAAAGTGGCCAAACTAAGACAAATAATAAGTTAAGTATATAAGATAGGCAAAGAAGTATTTGGCCAAATAAAAGAGAAGCCAATTCTATGAAAACACATCGCTTAACGTAAAGCATACCTCTCATACTGTTGAATAAGCCAGCCATTTCAAATGTATGTTATACAAATAATATTCCTGCTACTCCATTTCAAAGAGTTAAGCGTTTTGTCAAGCAATTAATCTGCAACTCAGTTTGATGTTACTTTTGGGTTCAACTGCAAGCTCTTGATAAATTTAGATACAACAACGAATGCAGGAAGGAATTACTTTTTAATATTGTTTTTTTTATCAATCGTATTGAACATATTTATTGTGAACTACGGAGTTTTCTTGGATTTTTAGCAAGTGTACAGTTGTTTAATAACGTATTTCCTTTCTAGTGAATGTCACAATTCATCCGATCGTATCAAAGTTAGAGTATGGTACGAGCAAATTATTTTCATCTGAAATTCTTACATCTATGTATTTTATATAATTAAAAATAATTAGTAAATTCATCGCTGTGTTACTTGAGTCTTGTGTTCTTGATTTTCAGTCACAAAGAGAGCTATGTTAGCTCTTTCTGTGATGTTTGCCTTTGATCAAAATAATTCACCCATTTAGGTGTTTTGGAATCGGTTTACATCAAGACTCAAAACCCAGTCTTGTGTAAACAAAAAGAGTTCGTTTTTTCACTTGGACTCTTCAAGTAAACAATGGTGAATAGGTGCTAATTGGCCAATCATAGGGCCAAATAGACGCATTATTCATCATATCACGTGCACCCGCATCTGGCTATATATTTCGGTTCACCTTTCGGTCGTTATCCGAAGTTTCATACTCTGACGAGTGTCGGACGAAAAAAGCTTTCAGTATGCTAAAAGAATGTTTCCGCTTTTTCGTGCTATAGTGAAGTTCTGTAGTACCAACAGACTTTTCACCCTATTAAGTATCATTGCGATTATTGTAGTTCAGAGAATTTTGGCTTCTCATAATTACTAGGGTTCATTTAATCGTTACCTATCGCCAGCTTTACTGTTTTTGAAGCCCTCCCCCCCCCCTCTCGTAATGCTCCGTGCCACAGCTCTACATTTAAATTAAGCAATAGCATTACATATCAGGGCACCCTCCGTCCCCGTTAGAGGCTTTACGTAACTGGTGAATGTTGCCCTAGCACTCTGTACCCAGAGTCCAGAAAAAGTTCCAACCTTCCTCCGGCTGTCTAATCTTCATCATAAACTTTCCTGTTTTAAGACAATCAAAACTCGCCAAAATTCTTGAACTCTGCATTGTATATGTCTCAAAGAATTTTTACTGTAGAAGGGCTGTGCCTTTAGCAGCCGATGTCGCATTATCGAAAATTTCGCTGAAACTGGATTGTTGATACAAAAAACTAAACCTTCCTCATATACGACATAGAAAGCAAAATCTTCCTCCGGCTCAGAACGTGGTGCCGTGACTTTTTCTGGACTCTGTCTGTACCTACACTCAGGAAAGAATGGGAAACTTCCCTGATAATCAAGGGCATAGGCCGTGATCCTGCTTGTTCTACGGTTTATGATAAGGCTGCGACTTCCTGCTAACATTTCAATCAAATGTATATTACATTTTTTCGCCAGGGATGAAGACTACGATTTAAAAGCAAGAGTGCGCTCGAAGTTTACTCGGGAGCCTGATGAATTTCTAGGACAGACAATAATCGAAGTTAGAACTTTGAGTGGTGAAATGGATGTGTGGTATAACCTTGGTAAGCTCACAAGTTTTCTCACGACTGTTGAAATTTTAATGATATGTTTCACTATAGTAAACGTAATAACTGCTTTGGCAGTATTATTCCATGAACTTAGATCTTATAAGGCCACCTCATCCGCTTTGACTTTAATTAACGATTTTGAATCACATTTTACACGAAAACCAATATTTGTTTCGATTGTTTTGACGACAGGAGACAAATGTGTACCCTGAAATGTGTGCTTTCTTTTCAGAGAAGAGAACAGATCGATCGGCGGTCTCAGGGGCCATTAGACTGCGGATTAGCATCGAGATAAAAGGGGAAGAGAGACTTGTGCCATATCATGCTCAGTATACTTGCTTACATGAGGTACTTATGCGCTTTTCTATAAGTCGTTCATATAATTCAGTTATTTTGAGAGCCTTCTACACTTAGGCGATTCCCAGTGGGGCAATTGCTGTAGATATGGTATTCTCATATAGAATCTTCAGACTCTTCCTCCATTTGTGATACTGTCTTCGGGAGCTTTCTATTGTGAGCACCTACACTGTTGATTCGTATCATATGGGGGTATTGGCGTCAGCATTTTTTTTGCAATATGCTGATTTGCAATAGTTTTCACCTAAGGAACAATAATTTACATAGACACAGTCCTGGTGCTTGTCAGTTGCGATTTTGGTCTCCTAATTTTGAAATTTAGTAAAACATCAAAAGCTATTATAGCAGAACAGCGTAGAACTTGTATCTTTTTAACTTTTCTAATTCAATTCATTCCTTCTACACAGAATTTATTCCATTACCTTTACGAAAATGCCGGCAAGGAGATTATTCTCCCTAAAGCAGTGGGGGTAAGAAGCCAGCTTTTGAACACTGTTTATATATATATATATATATATATATATATATATATATATATATATATATATATATATATATATATATATATATATATATATATATATATATATATATATATATATATATATATATATATATGTCGTTTCTTTGTTTTAACCTATGTCTATCGGTGCAAGTTTTGACTGTGTTTCTAATCAGTGTTTTAGGACTATCAATACAACTTTATTAGTAAACTCGTATACCCTCAAGTTTCCTCAAATCTCCTCAAATCATAATGATTTTATTTTCTCAGAAGCTCAGAACGCAATTTTGAAAATTATAAGAGCCTCTCAAAGTAAGGCTCTCCCCCCCCCCCTCTCATAAGAAGAGTAGTGGTTGAGAGAATTTGATACATCGACTTATTGATGAGTTTCATGTGTGTAGATTTCTTCTCGATGCTTCTCTATCTTGGAATGATGAACATTTGACGTTTCTTCACAGACTGATGCTTGGAAAGTCTACTTCGATGAGCCTGCCCTGGAGATTGTAAATGAATTTGCAATAAGATATGGAATTGAGACAATCTATCAAGCTATGACGTATGTCCTTGAAGTTACAATTCGTCCTAAATACTCAAATGGTCCCTTATAGTAGCAGGTTAATTTTTGTTTTGGATTATCAGGACTAGAGCTAAAAGAAATTCTTGTGTACACTCTGAGTGGCATAACCGATGACGAGCATTCCATGCAAATTATAACTGTGAGAAAAGGAAGCATACGATTATTTGTGATATGCGCACATTATTGTGATAGCAGCGTATTATTTTGTTCATGTATCATCTAAATATTGTGAATGTTTTTGCCTGATAGCCAGGCTTTGATGTTGAGAAAGGGGAAGTTGACGATGAAGTCTCATAGTTGATTTCCCATCACTCATAGATTTACAGTTGGTAGATTTAAGTAGTTTTTGTGCATAGCTAATCCACATAAACTGAAGCAACTTAGAATAATCAAAAATAGTTACTTAGAATTAAGGTGTGTTGAACATATAAATAAATAATTTACAACTGCATAAAGGAATGTTCGTATCATGATAGTATACTTGAGGAGCACCTAAGGAAATTTAAACAACACAGTAGAACTTTTTCAGAAGGCGCAGCTTTCAATGTGAATAGGTTAGAGGATATGAGAACTCATTAGGGCAATATTGCGCGTAATTTGAACTTTGTGTATTAATTTTCAGGCATTTTTCGGCGTTGGCTACTCATTACATTGACCCTGGCGTCCCTGCAGCGATGAGTAACCTTCTTGCCAATATCAATGCATTTTATGCACATACAACTGCCACGTCAGCTGCCTCAGCGTCGGATCGATTTGCTGCCACAAATTTTGGGGTACGCAGTCAGTCAGCTTGAATTTCTTCATACTCCTGTATACTTCACATTGTCGTTATCGTCATAGCTCTGACTTACTATTTTTTGCCTTTTCTGGCCAATATGCCCACTGTGCATTACCAAAATTTGTTTGTGTGTCCAATGTCTGAAAAAAAACATTTCCAGTAACATGTCAAATAAATAGATGGGGGAAGAGTGAATGCTACAAAACCAATGTTGTCTTTGCACATTTGGGTCATCACACACTGCGTTGGTAATATACACTTGCTATTATTCCCTTGCATCAGCTCTACATATATGGGCTATTTGGCTGCAAATGGCTCAGAAAGTGTGTCGCTGTAGTCGGGAATACTTACGTATGAATTTGCAGTTTTTTCCCTTAAAATTCGGTCACTTGTACTTGCAAGTGTTGTCAGCTCAAGTGCTCGTCATATATAATAATTTTTTCAGCCATTATATTCCTAGCCTTTATTTTCGCGCATTCACTGCCTATGTTTTCACGTCTTTCTCCTTTATTTGCAGAAAGAAAACTTCGTGAAGATATTGGATCATTTGCACAATTCTTTGCGAATAGACCTGTGCTCTTATAGGGTAAGTCTGATTCAATAATTTCAACTTGTTTTCAATCGTTTTCCATTCCTAATTTGAATGCTTTGCCTCCAAGTCTTAATTTGTAATGTTACCTAACCTTCGGTCTACACTGATCTTTTCTAAAGGTTTTTGATTGCTGGAAATACTGAAGAATTTATTTTTGATCAATGCTCTTCAAACGAAGTATAACGTTCTATAGAATTAAAGTGTATCAATTTTGAAATAGATGGAACTAAAAAAGTTGAAAGAAATGTATTTATTGATTAACCAATTCAATCGGTAAGTGGTAAAGATTGACATTTATAGAGTGAAAAACACCCTTAATCCACATTTGATCATAGACATTTTTTAAAACCGTAACAGATATAGTCCATGAACTGATAATCAATCATTTGCAGTTGTCAGAAGCTGTGGTTGTAGCACATGTTACATACATATTATCTGGCACAGAGGCTATCTTTTAGTTTTGCTCTCCACTAAAGGATGTAAAATATCTTAGCACTCTTCCTGAGTTCATGCAAATTGAAACATATGCAACTGCAGTATGTTTAGAATTGTTGTGCCAGTTGCAGGGCGGGGGTTATTTACGCAGAATTTGCAACTCCAATTTAAAATTGAATGTTCACGAGAAGTTGTCTCATTCTTGGAGGTGGCTACTGCCTTAAAATGTGTTTTTGATATCTCCTGACAGTGATTGCAGAATTACGCCTTTTTCGTGCAATGACTAGAATTCACTTGATGAAGAAATTTGCTCTCCAATCTCATTTGGTTTCTATGAAAAAGTTCTTTCAATTCCATGGATTTTCGTTTTCAGTTCCAATTGCCTCCCTCCAACCCCAAAGAAAGGCACCAAGTCTAGCTTAGAGCATCTCCTGTAAATAAATATTACGCATTGATGATAATTGAAGTGAGATTTTATTAGTATTTAGTAATATTCTACGTTAGTTCGATAATTTGCAATTAATGCTTTAGTAGACATCTGCAGTACTTAGCATTATTTAATTTTTTCTGGTTAATTGCCAAATTAAAATAACTTGACAATGATAGTGGTAATATTTTTTCTAGACAATATTCCCCGCCGCCAACCCGATAAAACTATCTGATTTGAAATCAACAGTTGATTTGCTCACAAGCATTACATTCTTCAGAATGAAGGTATCTTCCTTACTTTAATGTACTTCTCAGTGATAAGCATTTTTCTTTTGAAATTAGGTTTATCCCTTTCTTAGAATTGTGTACTTAACCCTCGGTAATGCTGCTTTTTCGTTTGCTTTTCCAGTATCTCTTTACTGATACTCTTCGGCGAATAATGCTTCTCAAGGTCCTTAAGAGCATTTCCTTCTTTCCTTATTTGAACCTTCCAAACGCCATGATATGATTTAGAACGGTTTTCGGCATATTTTAAGTTTCATGGAAACTTTTATACCTCTAGTATTTTCTCTTTCTGTGTTCACTGCATCGAATCCTCCTTGGCAAAGTTTCTTTCCTTGTTAAGAATTAGTGAATAATCACTTCATTGATTTTGTTTGTATTACAAAGACTCTACCCATTCCGATCCTTTTTACTTTCCAATATCTGTCGCATGCCGTAGTAGTAATAAGATCTAGCAGCAGCCTCCTTATCGCCTTTCATATACACACTCCGTACCGTACTAACCTACTTTCCCACCTTCTCAAGGTTTTGGAGCAGGCAAGTCCACCAAGAGCGGCTCATGTCGTAACAGAATGTGTAAAGGTAATTTATTTTGTTACGTACAGACCCCCTGCTTCATCTGTCAAGAACAGGGTTTGTTTTGAGACATTTTAGATATGATTGTGGATTATTGCGATCTTCTGCTTCTTTCGTATATGTTATATTTTATTTTTTATATTTATATTTGAAATGTTTAAGCACGAAATACAACCTTCAGCTAAGATAAAAAAAACTACTTTTCAATAATGAAATAACCAACCAAAATATATATTTGATCCTGTTACGAGGGGCCGCGACTAATGAGCTTGATTAGAGCGATTACAGGCGAGCTTACACGCCAAACGTCTTGATAGCTTTCTTCTGATGCAGACAATTTGGCTATTGACAAATGTAATATCCTGGTTTTTTTTTATTTCTTAGAATTGTTTGAAATCAAACTATAAGTTCTTGTACAATACTTCGATGGCTGAGGAAAGAGAGGAGAATGGTAACAGATCGCCAGAAGCTCAGGATACTATTGCTCGACAAGTGGACTTTTGGATGAAATTGATCAAATTAATCGTGGCTGTAATTGAAGAAGATAAAGCTGTCTATAAAAATATCCTCAACCAGTAAATAGTCTCACATTTTTTGGTATATTTAGCCCTTTGTGACCCAATAACTAATATATCAACCTTTTGTGACCCCAACACTGATGTATTAGTCAAGACAGTTGGCCACAATTTTTGATACAGTAGTTGATTTCCTGTACTGTAAAGTCAGGAGTTGAGTATTTTTACATTCCTTCCATCCCTGTGCCTAACCAGAGATGCATCGATGTGTTTTGGAATCGATTGGATTCCAATAAGTTTTAAATCCGAGAGTTTTGTTTTGATAAACAAGACTTACACTGCTATAGGCGAATATCTTTTATTTTTGTTTTAGTTTGCCTTTTTGACATTAGAAAAACCAGCGTTCTTAATTGCCTACAATATTTTTTTAGTACGCTATGGTGTCTTGTTCCTTAGATTCCCAGCTGATTTTGATGTTGGTGAAGTTAGTGCATACAATATGTGGCAATATTTCATACGTGATCTTGGCGAATTTCTTGAAGGTAGATACTGAAATTCTTATCATGACATCACTTTCTGTCTTGTCTTCTCATATCCTACAATCTTTTGAATTGTGTTGTGTCGACCTCTATGATCTTTCTATTCTACCATTTCTCTTCTTCTCTTCAAGCCTCCCCATCCTTTCAAGGTATGCTATCCCTTTCAAGCTTTTTCTAATCCACTACAGCTTCCTACAGCCGAGATAGCACTGGGCCTATTAATTATTTTCATTTATAGAGCAAAAGAACCAAGATTTGCTTTGTACCAAAGACTACGTGAATTTATATTTCAAGGTAAACTACAGTCTGTTCAATTATTCCATTGAATATTAATTGTTTATTGGATACTGGATTTTCTTATTAACAAAATGTTTGTCAAATCAACATTTTCAAATTTATCCATGTTTACTGAAAGCGTTTTGAGATCTGACAGTAATTATTAACAACTGCTGAAAACAGTGCTAGAGCCTAGATGAAAAGGATATCTGGTTGGGAACCAGAAAGAGCAGTCAAATGTGTAAACAATATCATTGACTTCGAAAGTTCCAGGTCAATTAATGCCTATACCATATTTAGAACGTATCAAACGACAAAGCCATAATCATTAGAAAGTGTATAACGAATAGGTATCTTTTAACCACTTAAATATAGCGAAATCTTTTATGTACTTAGCATTTGACCGATGAAGTGATTTACACTACTAGCTGCTGCTAACTACTATGTTTTTTCGTCTTTTCTGCATACTACAGTTTTAGTATCTACATCTTTTGTTTTCTTGTTGCTTGTGTTACCCGTTAATTTCCTCTCTTCGAGTAATTTGTGTCTAGCATTTCGAAATGATTCCACTCTCATTATCTAGCTATTGTCATATACCAGGTAACTGTTTACAATGTCTTCAATTAGGTCAAAGGTTTGTTTCAAAACCAGATCAAGGATTGCCCAGAATATGAGGATAAAATACCAGAGTACATGACGTATGTTACACATATCGGTATCATTATTACTCTACCTCGTTCCGGTGTACTTTTCACCTTTTGGCCACGTGTTCTTCTGATTCTATGATCAATTAGCAAGAAATTATTCAGTTTCATGTATTTTTAGGTAGTGTTTGCTGAGTGGACGTTTTTTGAGTTGTAACTAAGAATTTATAAGAAACCAATTTACGAAAATCAAGTTTGATGGATTGAATCCTAGTTCTTTTGCCTGGAAGTGCGTCTTTCTTTTTGGTCAGTGTCCTAATTACACTTGTCAGTCGATGTTTTAGACAGGAGTTTGTGTAGTAAGGGAACTTTCTTTATTCTTTTCTAGCGCACTCTCTTTGAAGTTTTTGCCGTTTTAGATTAAATGTATTGTTTTCATTTTCAGCATGTTTGAATATTTCATCATGCTTTGGCTTGCTGAAAATGACGAGATGTCACTTGAATTTATGTATGGTGCCATTGACAAAGACAAGAAAGACGGTGTATGATATTTTATTTCTATCTTTATAAACATACATATATACATACATACATTTATATACATACATACATTTATATACATACATACATACATACATACATACATACATACATACATACATACATACATACATACATACATACATACATACATACATACATACATACATACATACATACATACATACATACATACATACATACATACATACATACATACATACATACATACATACATACATACATACATACATTTATATACATACATACATACATACATATATATATATATATATATATATATATATATATATATATATATATATATATATATATATATATATATATATATATATATATATATATATATACATACGGAGGTACAGAGCATTTGCATACCGGAATATAGACAAGAGAATAAACTAGTTCTCCATTACACCGAGTTTCGTGCTTGCACCTTATACCTATAACAATGTACAAGCAAGATGTAATAATGAAAATCAGTGTACAATGCAGAAATTATATAGTTATATATCTACATCTTGTTGTCTTTGCTTGTTAGATAATAATGTTAGGATGACATCGCAACAGCATCACGCAGTTGAATTTTTGACACTAGAATTTACTGCAAAATAATGACTGGCCGATTTTTTCCTTTTTTTCAGTTTCAAAAAAGTTCGGAGGGAGTTGATTTTTCTGTCTCCGTTGTTGATACTTTTTCATGCTTGAACCAGGTAATCTTTTTCCTGTTGACTTTTAAAAGTTACTGCATTGTTTTAATTTTATAATTAACATTTTTATCAAGCACATTTCCCGCAAGTAATTTTTTTATTTCCATCAATTTCAGAGTTTGACAATTCTGAATAAGTTGGAGTGCCCAGATCCAGAGATAGAGACAAAATTTTTGCACAGATATTCCCAGGTTCCTATATTTTTCTTTTAATACGGCTTGCTTGTACTAATTCCATTTAATTTTATTATTTAAAATTACTATAGGCTTTACTCAGTTGTTTAGAGATCTTGATAGAAAACATTCTTGTCATACGTTTGGAAACCCCTCCCAAGATTCTACTAGTAGCTTTATCAACGTTCACAGTCACCTTACGTCTTCAGATTTAATCTAGTACACCATGCTTTCAACAATTGTATTTTTTTCGTGTGACTTATTGCATCAGTTCGTTGTCTTTATTCTGTGTAGACCGTTGACAAGGTAACAAGACAGTATACAAAATGCCTGGAGGATTGTTTCCATAAAATATGCCAGTTTAATACAGACGTCAGCATTGTAAGTATGATGAAAATTGTGAGTACAATTGTGATGATAATCATAGAGAAATGTCTGGAATGTAACACATAAGTATTTTGAACAATATTAGACTTGTGTTGACTTTGTTAATATCGTTTAGCATCAAATGATATTCTTTTTGTTTATGTAAAAAGTATGATTGTAATCTATGCTTGGGTATAGTTTCCCTTTAGTATTTCGATCTGTTTTACAAGAATTCTGTGGTCAGATGATGATGATGGTAGTGATAATGATAATAAAGATTATGATGATGATAATGATTATGAGAATGCAGTGAATGGTGTTGCTGATGGTGATGATGATAATGTTGATTATGATTCTAATGATAATGATGTTGAAGATGATGATGATGATAGTGAAGATGATGAAGATGATGAATTGCTACCTCATCTATATTTTGCAGTTGTTTTTTATCTCTTACCACTGTTTATTTCAATTTCTAGATGTGTATCGTAATGAACAATGTTCAACAGGTTAGAGTCCAAATACAGAAATTATACGAATCTGCAGGTCCAGAAAAGGTATAATTTAGAGCTTTATGATTGTTTTAACAGAACAGAGCTGATCTCTGGAATTTGAGGCATTCTTGACGATAACACATTTTAAACAAACTGCTTATAACATATACTTTTCATTTTCAGCTTTCTGAAGATACTAAAGTGCTCTTCCAAGATCTACAGAAATATCTTAATCTTCATTTGGATGAACTGAGTTCCGTGTATGCACAGAGGTAATTTTTATTAGCTATTTGTCTTTATCTCATTTTCTTGATTTGTCCCACTTTATTTACTCTTTACCTTATGCTCATCACTCTTGGCCTCTCTTCTCCTGCCTTAAAAGTTTCGTCTTGAAGTCTTGTCTGGGACTTTTGCCACAATTCCTGTTACAGGGATAACAGTCTGCTACAGGGATATGGGTTTTGGCTTTCATTTTAAGGAACCTAATTCATTCATGGAGATTAAGTTTATATAGAATCCTACGAGTTCCATCAAATGAACACTATATCACGTTATGATAAGGATGAGTTTTTAAATCTTTTTTATAGTCTTGTGCCTAAATTTGAAGAATGCGCACGTAAGATGAGCAAAATCTTAATTCGGTGAGTGAACATCTGTATTTAGAAAGTACAAGATAGTAATGTATTCCATTTATTCCATTAGATGCTTTTAATTGTTTCTTACGCACAGTTTTTTCTTTGAGGTGAAATGGTCTTTGACGTTTTTGTGTTGTCATTCGTAGAGATGAATGGTTTTATAAATATAGTAAATATAATGATAAATATAATGATAAATATAATGATAAATATAATGATAAATATAATGATAAATATATTGATAAATATAATGATAAATATAGTAGTAGAGTTTCAACACAAGTATTAATATTTTCAATACATGTCATGATTAAAGAGAAAGAAGATATTAAGAACCCAATTCGGGATTTTATATCTCAAAGTCAGAAAGAAGTCAACTAGTTTTTGGATAATGTGGACTTGGATAAATTAGAATTGAATAAATTAGAATTGGATAAATTAGAATTGAATAAATTAGAATTGGATAAATTAGAATTGAATAAATTAGAATTGAGTAAATTAGCATTGAATAAATGAGAAATGAATAGTGCATTCGGATTTTGGTTACCTAGGCCCTTTTCTGCCTGATATTCTATCTAGGTTATTATCTGTGTTTTCATTCTTTATCCACTGAGACATCACTCCAACCTGTTCGGCAGGCAACCGCTTTCGTGGGTGCTCCAAAACATTACAGCATGAATTCTGTAGGCGGAGTCTGCAATGATAAGATTAGTGTTAAGAACCTGTACCTTGATTACTGTAACTACCTCATCACATAGGAAACTTGAACAGGATCATTTCAAAATTGAATGTTGTAATATGCGGATTTTTACAGTAATTGTAGTTGTTGAGCAACGATTATGAAATGCACCGCCAGAACTGAAAGACTTATTTGCAGAAATTTATCTAGCTTTCAACAAACTTCTACTCTATTAGTTTCATTGATTCATGAGGTATTTTTTGATTGATAAATGCGCAGTATTTTGCTTTATAGTAACTTTCCAATGATTAGCATTTGAAGTTAACTAAATGCATTGGCTTTACTATATCTAGTTTACCTTTTTTGTAACTTTGAAAACTACTTCAGGGAAGGAATTATCCTTTTTCAATATACTTTCGCATCAAGGGAATGTTAATATTTTCCTTTTTCAATTGTTTCGCATCAAGGGAAGTGTTAATATTGCCCTTTTCCGATATTTTAGCATTAAAGGAATTGTTACTATCGTCCTCTTTCAATATTTTAGCATCAAGGGAACTGTTACTATCGTTCTTTTTCAATATTTTAGCATCAAGGGAAGTGTTAATATTGCCTCCATAAACGACAAGCATCAAATCGATAAAGATGTTCAAGATGTTTTGAATCCGCTGATGGAATTTATGGACGGAAAGTGAGTTCTTGACTTACCACTTTGAATTTAAAACTGCATTTTACCAATTGATAAATATTTGTTTTCTCAATTCCAACTACTTTGATTAATTCTGTGAAAACTGAGCACAGATATACATGGGAAACTGCGAATATATGTAACATTTTAAGTCGAAATATCAACAGGAAAGTGCTCCTTTATATATGAGGACGATATTTACTTCAATTTGAGGATGATGACGAACGATTTCGAATGGTTACTTTAAGAACAACCAATACAATGTATTGAAATCTACGAGTCAATGAAGACAGATAAGTTTGCATGGTTGAATTTGGCACACTAGCCTTGTTGTCTCTTTGAAATGTAACCTTTGTTGACGCTTGTCTTGTTCCTCATATTGACGGTTGTGGTGGTCATTGGAATTTGGATTCGCAATTCAATGCTGATTATAGATAGATTACGTTTGACGTAGAAAGGAACTCATTTACAAGATGTTTGTAAGATGTTTGTGATACAATTTCATAATAGAAGTCTAACTTTGTAATGAAGTCTAGTCTATTTCTACCGATATTATTCTTGCTCAGCTCTAAGGATTTGTGGCCAGCTGTGATTCAGCAATTTCCACTATCTTCTAATACTACTTAATTGCACATTAAAGTAAGTCAAAATTTATAGTTTCTTGCAGAAGAAGTTATCCCCTAAATAATATTATCAAATCAGCATCTAAATTAATTACTGTATCTTAAATATATTGTAGTCTGTGTTTTAGTAAACTCTAGTGTGTGCAAATTATTTCTCAAAAATAGCTTAGTATATTTTCTGTTATGTTATAGCTATTTTTCCATTTTTCTTTTTATTAAATAAAGATTCCCAAGTTATGCTGATTTTTGTGACAGAGCAGTTCTTAAAAGACTTCTCAGAGTATGTATGGCTTTCTATAGATTTATTCTATAATGATTGCTCGAACTTTAACTCAAAAATTTTTTTCTCGCTGTCGATTGGAGTCATGATATAATTTTTTTGACCACTTTTGTGGAATATTCCTTTGAGGTAGTTTTCCCTAGATGCAGGCAAGATATCTCTTCGAGTTCCAGCTATTGCTTTTATCAATTGCATCCGAAGGATAAGTTTGATTGTGGAGCAAACTGTTATGCCCGTTTTCGAAGTGTTCATGAGTTTGCCATTGAAAAAGCATGATTTCAGATTTGAATATCTTTTCACATCAACACTCCACCAACAGGGCGTTTCATAGAACCATAGTTTTGTTGTGTGTATGGCAGTTGCTTATCGTTTCAAATGATGTCACTCTTCTACAAGCTGTTTTAGTTTTTACTACACAGCTTCGTAGCCATTTCGCAAACTATCTTGACTCAAAATTGTAAAGGTGAACTTGACATTTACATAAATTCTCATAAGCATGGGATTGGAATAGACAATGGGCTGAATAGTCTTGGAGACATTCAAAAATCTCTATGCGTCAATGTTTTTTTAAACAAACCTTCTTTGTGAAAAGTCATGAGGTATAGTGCACATTTGATATCTGCACAGTGCTATGACATCAGTCTCTTGAGAGAAATGTGATTATTAAGCGGGATGGTTGGAAATACTTTGAGAAATATATATCGGAAGAAAAGATTCAGGACGAAATAGTATTGCCAAATCATTCTTCTAACTGCAGAAAAGAGAACTGGGTGAAAGGGTCTCTTGGAACTAATTATCATACGCCACAATAACTCTTTTCAATAATCTTTAGATTTTGTTACTTGTTTCTCGCAGCAGGGCTTGCTGAAATTTGAGTTATTCCATTCAAGAAATACTTTGCATTTTCATCTCTACGTAATCACTCAAAGTGCAGCCTGCACATTCGTATAGTCTTGTCTAGACAGTGAATTGCTTTCGTAAACGTCCAGAACTGGATCTTCTATTTTATCGGGTTTCCGCCTATCTTTATCTCTTTTAAATTGTTTTGGTAATTTCTTTCTCACATTACAAGTCGGCTAATCTTTAAGATTATTGCTTCTAATTGCGGTCTTTTCTCACTTTCTTGTCTCTCAGGAATTGTGGAAACTGATACTTAGCACCATTGAGAAATTTGTTATTCTACCAAGTCCTGAAGTGAGTTATTATGTAGTCTTATTGTCTACAACATTATCTCTATGGTTTTTACTATCGTCAATAAAGCATTCGTACTTTTTAGACACTGCCAGGTTTCATCTCGAGATATGTTGTTCAACAGTGCTGCAAGATAACATGCATAAGCTTTTGCAGTTATAGCAACCACTTATGCCACATATCGTCAATCTGCTTTAGTAATTTTCTTTAACTATTTTAGGCGACTGCCCTCCGATATATTTTGTTTTTCTCTTTTGTGGAATTGTGAAGCTCTTCATAGTTTTGAAATACCGTTTCCCTTCTCAAGCATTTTTTTACAATGTTCTAGACCTTGCTAAATAGCGTAATCAGGGAAAATTCTCGGGAAAACGAAAATATTTTTTAAGTATAGTCAGGAAAAAGTCAGGGAATTTCATCTGCATAATCTTGTAATTATTTCATTTAGTATCTAAGAACAAATGTCAGAATTAGAATCTCTTTTGGATAAGAGAGTCATACATTTCACTTGATACAAACCAGGCCCTTTGGATCCTGCTGTGAAGTGCCTGTGACAATTTTTTTATTAAAAGTATTTCTACCTATCGATGCTAAATTTCTAACTAGTTATTCTACAGCCATTATCTCTACATGGTCCTACGCTTTAAGAATGAGACAAGCTTCGAAATTTGAACATTGAGCTCACTTTCTCACACACAATAAATTACATAATCACTGTGAATCTCATATCATTTAGCCAGTGTGCTACACACATCTTAAGTATTTTCAGTACATTAATCCTAATCATTTGCTTAGAATCCAGACCCTCATAGCTCTAACCATGATATAATTGCCTTTCAAATATCAAGTCATTTTTTCAAATTGGAATAGATTATACCTGTTTTTAGAATAAGACATCACTTTAGACAGCAAATTATGAAGGTTGTATAATAATAAGAATGTTCAAAACTTTGTAAAACTTTAAAAGTTAAAAATTTTGAAATAAATGCATGCGTTAATGATTTTTTTGAGCGACATTTCGATGTCAGCGTAACATGATTCATTATCAAGCTATTTTAAAAGACATGTCGATATAAAGCTATTTATGTATATTTTTTATATGAATATTGCTTTCGGCAACCTTTTGTTATATCTAGGACGATAGTGATGCTAGGGTAACATCCAAACAACGCTCAATGAACTTTTTTGTATAAGAACAATTTTATACGAACACGAGCCTCAAAATTGATGGGAAGGCAAAAACAAATTAAGAACAAGCTGAGGCTGATGCACTGTCGTAAACTGTATTTTTGGACAACACTGTATATTCTTTCCAATAACACATGGACATGAAATATCATTTCCTTGTTAGCCTGACGAGAATTGACAGTTGTCACTTCACCTCTTTGATGTTCGTGAATTAGTTGGCCTTGGTGAAACATCCAATGTTCTTTTGAATATTGTCAAATGTCTAAATTGCCTACACCTAAATGATTTAAGGACAAATGAAGAACAATTCAACCTAAAAATTAGGAACAGCCAGCCTGAACCTCAGTTTTTACTGGTTCTTATAAATAAGAATGTTAACTATAAACACCTGTAGTTATTATTAAGAAAACCTGAAAATGAACTAGTAACCCTTACATGTCCCTAATTTAATGCATTTTGTGCCATATTGAAACTTTTTTGCCTGAAAACATCAATGCTTTAAGTGCTTTGCTCATTGTTTTTCAAAAGTTTCGTTATCAATTGTTGTACGCTTGTCCACCAGACCCTCATCTGTAGACATTGGAGTCGCCTATGTGGATTAGGTAGAATGTAAGAGGAAACATGAGCGCTGGTGCTTCGTGAACTGAACTGTAGATTACTCCTACTAGGTCTCTCTGTGTCCATGTACGTCAGAGCTTTAGATTTTGATAGACCTGATTTCCATTGAAATCTAGGTATTAGCCTACACGACATGCTGTCGTGAATGTCAGACGAAAGCATGCCGAAATGTATGGCCGGTGTCTTGAGCAGTGTGGTATTTGGGCATTTTGTTGGTCAGCTTCATTCATAGCTAGAGCTTTTATCTTACTTACATAAGAGTATATCCATTCATAGCTTTTTTTGAGGACAGACGAGACCCTTATCTGACGTGCATATGTTGATCTCAAATTGTATGCATTGCCAGCGTGTTAACCACTCAAGATTAACAGAAGATCAAGCCCAAATCGGTTTAGAAATGTGTTGAAACTCTCAGCGTAAATTGGTCGTTGTGTGGCCTTGCCATGTTGCTCCCCTTTACTTTTCATCACATTAGTTCAATCTGTGTATTGATTTAAAGCTGTGCTAAGCTTAGAAAAACACTGCTGTATCTGTATTATGACGTATAGGCATTGCATTCACAGACCTAGAATCTGAGTTTTACCCTCCTATGCAACAGTATATCTGAAGCAGTCATTTTTATGCATATCTTAAGTTTTTCACATTACTACTCGGATTTTTTGAATGGCAGACTTTCGAGATAAGATCGAATGTTGAAGAGCATGAAAATTATTTTTAGACGAAAATGTCAACGTACGAATGGCTCTAAGCCGCTCATTCTAACAGCTATGTACAAGATTCTTATTGAAATAAAATAAGCCGTTTTTTTCATTCGTTTTCAAGACATTTCAGAGAGGATTGCTCTTTCATTCTATATAGCATACATAATTTTTGTATACTACTAGTATTTCACCTTGCAATATGTTGTACATCAATTTTCTAACATTGCAAGCTAAAAGCCTATGCAGTTATAGCAGAAGTACATTCGTTAGATTTTTACGATATGAAATTTTGTTATCGTTCATACTTGCAAACAGTGATGTAGGGAGCATTTGGAAGACGGAGGAACACATGAGGTGAAGGGCATTTATGCCACACCCTAACTTTTAAGAGCTACTCCCAGTCGTGCCAAAATTGGATATTACAGTAATGTATTTGTTGCAAACGGAGAAGAGCAGGAAGGGTCTAGGTAGGGTAATACAGATTCTAGGAAATCGTCTTTGTTTATAGTATGTGAAAAGAAGATTTTGCTAGGGCCTCATTTCTATTTTTCTGTAGATAACGGGCATATTTCAGCATTATGAGGACACTTTTTGTATCTTCAAACATTGGGGAGCACATGTTCCCAAGCCCCCCTCCGGTTCCTAGGCCTCTGGTTGCAACACCTTTTTTCCGGGTTGGGCTCATTGTCATTCTTGTGTGTCATTTAATTTCCCTTTTATTGGTTTTTGAAAACCTACAATTTCGTAGTACAATATTAAGTTTCTTTCCATCTAGTAAAGGCATAATGGATTGATAATCTGACGTTGCTGTAATGTTGAATTACAGAGCTACAGACTGTATTTGACAGAGGCTAAATTAAGAGACGGTTACAGATTCACGCTTAAATGGCAACTCGTTTAGTCTTTCTTTTGAATTGCGCGCAAAGGGTGCGGCAGAAATTAAAAACTAACAAGTTATCTAAAAGGTAAAATGATAAACCTTAATGTTATCTGATAGTTAATAAACTTCACTATATGTCATGACCACACATTAATTGATGGTAGCTTTGATATCATACTACTTATAAATAGGTATGCCCTGTTTGCACTCATCCACACTTTCCCCACTTTCTCCCATTTCACCCAACAAACCAAACCCCATTTGCCGTCATACACTATTATTATTTTCTAGCTCACCAGGGAAGAACCGAACAATCTTAGCCAGCGGCAATGTTTTATCATGGAGAGAGGACTTGAAACCGTGAAAGTATGCAATCCCTTTCCATCTTTTAGCGCTTACGTTATTTCTGATATCCTATCGATAATACAACCTTGTTTTCATGATGTGTCTAACTGTTTGCACCTAAATACTGTGATCTTGTGAAGAACAACCAGCATGCCCCTAGTAGTCACGGAAGCTTGGGGTCAGACCCCTAATAACCGCACTGGTTTTGAAATTTGAACTGATCAATACCGCTGTTTGAAACACTTCCACGCTAGTATCACATAATCCTTGGTTTAGCTTGTTCAAATTATGCTACCATGTATGCAATTGAACCTGATTTTTTCATAAAACTGCAAGATTTTAAGCTAGCATTCGAACCCTCATTTTTGTGGCTCTTCTTAGTTTTTAGTTTAGAGAGGCATTGTAATGGCTCCTTTTCTATGGCAGTAATTTGGACCGGCTACCTTGCGACAAACAAGCTAGTTGAAGGTCCATCTTGACTTACGGACATATGAGAACGTCACGCTGTATATTACCTAGTTTGTTTACGAATGATGCTATTGATAGATGTCATTCAAGGTCAATTGGAACATTAGAGATATAATGATTTTTACAGTTATTCAGTACCTTAATTTTTTAAAAAGCTATATGCGTCATATCATACTTATAGAAGTTTTTATCATTATTATTATTATTATTAATTTGACTAAAGTACTTTTTGATAAAATCAAGTAGTATATTATTCATTTTATCTAATCCTGTAAGTCTGAATTTGGTAATATTCTGTTGTTTAATAGTTGTTAATCGAAGTTTGTAAGTTCTTAAATGAAGGACCCTTGAAGATCAGCAATGCCGAAAGGCAACCCTCCTTAAATTTTTGAAATCATATTAAATACATGTGCGCTTTGTCTTTCGCTCTATCAGAGCCTCTTTGTAATTTATCTGTATGTCGCGCCTGAATGTCACTTAGATTACTATGCATGTCAAACATTTTAAATTGATGCAATGAAATCAAAATTATTGAACAACGCACGACAATTTTTGCTGACAACATAGCTGTTGAATTGGCACACTACTGCAATGAATTATGCATCAGAACAGCAGTCATAAGTGCTTCTCCTGATTTTATTTTTAAAACACATATTTCATGTCTAAATCCAGACATTTTATGAAAGATAGTAACAGTATTGTGTCCGCTCAAATAGCGTCCCCTCGTGCCTTGTGCATCGATGCTGCCTTTAAAAATAAAATTGAAAAGTGTCGGCGTATTAGAGAGCTGTTAAAACAACAAGGAATTCAATGTGCTGTCAGTGCCATTATACTAGGATCATTAGGAACAGTTCATAGTCAAGCGGTCAAAGTTTTGATAAATCAAATGTAAATTAAAGCATTGCTGAGGGACTTTTGAAATGGTGGTCAACTTGTTATGTCGTATGTGCAAAAGGAATACGGAAGGTTATGCATTATCAAATATGGAAATGAACTGCAGAGTTTTGGAAGATAGACCTGATTTCCAGTGTCTCTGACCGTATAGCGACTCCTTACCTATTGGTGATTGAACACATTGGACACTTCACTGACGTTTATACTAAATTATTTCAATAAGTATTCCATGCGTATATCTGCTTGTGCGTATATTCGTGTTAGCTAATTTTCAACAAATCTTTAGTATAATCTGTTTACGTTTGTGATTTTCTTTGATTTTTTTCCGATCATTTTTGCTTCTACCTATTGACTGTTTGACTTTTTAGAATTACTTCTGGCAAAAAGGACAAGGTCTTCGTAAGAAATATTTAACAGAGACTCAAGAGTTAATCTCAATAAGAAATGCGCTGTTTTTGTATTCGCAAACAACTGATGCACTTATTAAGACTTTCATTCAAACGCAGACACAACAAAGTAAGCAGTTCTTTCTTCTTGTGATTATGCATGTTCCTATTCGGTCTGTGCTATGTTTGTTATTCTTGTTGCTCCTTAAGTTAAGCAAGTTCATTGTTATTGCTTTGTGTGTTCCGTTTGGTCTGCTCTACTTACTGGTATTGTTGTGTTAGCAATACATAGTTAAGCATCATTTGTCACCACGGGACCGTCTCTTTCGACTTGCATCCACTTACCGGATATCTTTGTGTTTGTTTACCGTCATATTTTTTTACTTTTATTTTTTAGGTTCTCTAGACTCTGATCAGACTTTTGGGGAAGTTTTTGTTCAAATTGATCTCTTCACATACCATGCAAATGGAGAGCACAAAGTTACCGTTAAAAGTAAGAAAAAGACGAGTTTGTTTATTGTCATGTATGATTAGATGTAGTGTTATGAAACAGGCTTTTAGAAGCTATCTTCTAGTGCTTCTACTTTCTTGCGAAGCAATCCAATTTGTTGTTTAATTTTTTTGTCTATTTACTGGAAACTGAGCTATATACACATGAAATATGTGTCTTCATTCTCATTGCCGTTCCGGTTGAATTCATGTTTCATCTTAATAGTCTTCTAAATGTTCGCAAATTCATTTTAAGTTGTGGAAGCAAGAAAGTTGAATTGGGAGACAGCAGGTATGTTATAGCTGTGTTGAAGCATTGACTACTCAAAGCTCACATGACTTTCTCTCTCAACATTGAGGACCACTGGAGTTTTATTTCCGCCTCAGTTTACTGCTCAATCTGTTGCATTTGAATATTGCTTCGGTGTTGTTGATCTATGCGTTTGTTCAAAATTGAATTAAGTAGGCGACTGTATAATCAGAATGTACAATTGCATATTTAGATAGTAGAAATACTATAAAGGAAGAAAAAAAGTTGAAATCCAGCGGATAGATGAGCAATGTAGCTGCGAGAAATCTTTCTCAGTTTATTTTCACACGTTTTTTATAAGGACCCTAGCACAAGGTTTAGTTTTAAAAGTTCCACATTTTTGAACCTGTTTTGACCACATTGTGTTCCTTTCTATAACTGTACATATAGTACTCTAGACAACGTAAGTATTCAGTGATAAGAAAGGGCACTATGGACTTTAGAAGTTTCAGAGGAAGCCCCCCTGTGAATCACTTGTTGCAAGGTTTACACACAATTCACTTGAGGCCTTCTACATCTAACTTCCTTATTTGTTGATTCCTTTAAAAAAGAAAAGCGCATGTCACAACCTTGGGACAGTCGATTCCTCTTCAGTTTTAGTTCTTACCTTGCTACATAATAGTGTCATTACATTGATTTCCATGCTATATAATCGCCCGCTTTCTTTGATTTATATTCGATTCTTTAATTGTTCTATTTTATTGGCAGCCATGTTTAGGCCATATGTCGAAGTCAACATAACCGGGCCACACCTGAGTGACAAGAAAAGACGTCATACTACTAGTAAAAAGCACAACACCTGGTCACCAAAATTTAATGAAACATTCTACTTGTAAGTTTGAAATTTCTTTTCATTAACTGTTCCCTATTTTATCCTCGTTTTACTGTTACTGTCATCCTTTGATATCACTCTCGTTTTGGATTTGTCCTCTTTTACTATCTATCTATCATATGGCCTAAACTAGTCATGCGTTCTTTCTCTAACGAAATCGGTATCTACGCTGAGACGACATGATGGATGCTTTTTAGTCGTTCGTATCTATTTCAGTCATCCAGGTAAGAGGTTATTCGCCTTTACAGTGTCGTCGCATGTTAATTCTATTTTATCGTGTTACTTTTAGTCACCTTGGCAATGAAGAAGACCTCACATGTTATGAGTTGCAGCTTAGCGTGAAAGATGCATCTTTGCTTCGGAGGATAAAAATGATTGGAACGTCGACGATTCAACTAAAAAACATTGTTGATCTAAAATCATACGTATCGTGGATTCCTTTAGAGGGAGCGGTTACCATGGACGATACAGGATGGACCATTTTGCAAATTTTGTCGCAACGTACAAATGACGAGTTAGCACGTGACTTTGTCTTGCTGAAATTCGAAAGAAGGGATGAAAGTAGTCATTAGAGAAACCTAAAGTGGATGGAACATTTCGACTCGCGGTTTATTGGTTTCTGATGTATAAGAAATTTTAGTTAAAGGAAATAGGTTTTTGTCATAGTACCTCAGGCATATTATAGATATATGTACGTGTATTTTTATACAATGGATGCTCATTTTTACACTTAATGCGAAATGATGTTAACTATTAATTAAAGCACTAGTTTATTTGCTTCCTTTGTTGTAACTTAATAGCAGCCTCCAGCACTGCAAGAACCTCGAAATATTGTAAACATGCTGCCTAGGCCAAGAAACTGTGCCGGAGAAATCATTACTAGTGGTTTCGTAGTTAGGCCGCAGCTCTTTCGAATTTTTGTGATTGGGAACTTTTTCAATATAGTATATCATGCTATGGAGTCAGCACTGACATATGGTGTTCTTGAATATTGATCATTATGTTGATTTTGTATCCCCTAAACCAACTTGGCCGCTTTATCCTGATGTGCCTTGAGGAGCTAGATCGACACCTTGTGAAATGTTTACTTGGATTTTTTAAAATAGAGAAACAAGCTTGTTGCATGCATTTTAGCAAGCACTGAGATTTATAGATTTTTTGTAGAGGTTGAAAGCGAGGCTATCAAGGTTGTATTATATTTAATCACGGTTAAAGAAATCCTAAAATGTCGCTTCTTAGGACTTCGGCAGAACCCCATGAGTGTAGGAAAGCTTGAAAATTGCACACTGTTACTTAATCGGGTATATCTTTTTGACAGTAATAGATATTTAATTTGGGAGCAATTTAATTTGTCGGCTTAGATTTAGTGTATTATTCTCTGTAACATTTTATTACTATTTTTGGTGTATACTAGATTCAATGCATTTTTAGACATTCGGTATTTTCTCACAGCCTTCTCCCTGCCTTGCCTAAGTAGTGTTTGCTCTGATCTAAAAGACGATTCGTGATTTTTCTTTTTTTTGCTTGGTTTAAAATTTTTTAACATTTTCGTGTCTTTCTATATTTCCAGCGTATTTTTGCAGCTTTCAGTAAAGTGACCATTCACAAGGTACGTTTACCAGCAATCGCCAAAATGTCTAATCTAAAAATAACGTACATCAGTTTCACTTTTTCACTTTCAGTTCCTATTGACAAATATACCTAAAAATACATTTAAACACAAATATATTACTTGACTTAATATATTAGACAGCAAATATACTACACAGCAATACAATAGTTGCTTAATTAGAAAACATTACAAGACAATATGTGTTTATTAATATATGTGTCTAAAAATTGCCATCATTTACGAAGGAGTGACTATGATGATAGGCTCAAAGCTGTTCCTAAAAATTTTCTCGGGGTGTAGGACTTATAATTTGCAGGCAAAATGGGCGTGGCTACCATGATTGAAGAATATCTTCTTACATTTTTAACCATTATATGTACATTTTAACTAGTCCATGAGCTATCTGCTACGTTGCAGTACAAATTCTTCCTCTTGGGTTCTCAGAATTACACGAAGTGAAAACAATTTGCCAAAAGAAATGGCACCTTTTGGCTATTTACCGACAGAATTGTGCCTTGGGGTGGGCTACCTTCCATAATTCACTGCAGGAACGGGCTTGTATAGGCTCAGGAACCTGGATTTGTCGGAGGTGTAAAGTCGTTGCTATTAATGCACTGTGTGAGGCTGGGACGTTGGTATTACATCATGCTGTCGCGTGATCATGAGGCCTCGATTCCACCAGGCACTTGCATAAGGACTAAAGGACAAGGACTATAAGGGCTACGAAGTAAATAACTAGAGGGGGAAAGAGTAAGTCTCAAGACTTTCTTGGCAAACTTAGAATACATGCGTGATTTGCTGCTGACCAGTTTTTGGATAGCAGCTTGTAAATGTAAGGAAAGAGCACTTTCAAGGTATGATAACCAACTTCTTTCATTCGCTTTCATTGCCTGGACTAAATGGATTAAGTGCCAGGTCATTTTGTTGAAAAAGAACAGAAAATTTCATTGTCGCCAGTTTTGCATTGCTACCATTACAATATAATGCAATAGGATTGTGAAGGATAGGGAAATACCACATATGCATATTAGCTGAGCATTATTTTGGTGAAGGTTGGTTTGCTTAAGTGTTGACACTACTGCTGCTTCCAGTGCCTTTTCTAGCATGGATCATTGGGTCCCTTCACTTCCTCATGTGCAGTTGTTCAGTAATTCGTCATGTTTTTCTGTTTTAGTGTCTCTCCCATATGTGCTAGAGTATCACTGGATTCCTTGGATATTGGCTAATTTATTGATGGTATAGTCGATATGTTATCTGTTGAGGTTGATTGATCTATTGATTAATGTATAACTTATCTTGCTCTCTTTCTTTGGTTAGTTGGTTGGTTGGTTGGTTGGTTGGTTGATTGATTGATTGATTGATTGATTGATTGATTGATTGATAACCTGATATACTGAATATTGAATTGATTTACTCATGGGTGGATTAACTACTGACATGGTTTTTGCCTTTAGTGACAATTTTATATTTGCCAAATAGTTACTACTTTATTTTATTTTTAATAATATTATGTAGTTTAAGCATCCTTTGGCATGTGTAGCACATGTTTTTGTCTTACATATGTTTGGTTTCAGCTCCATATTTAGAAATTGTCAAGACTGCCTTTTAAAATGGGTTGCTGCAGTTTTCTTGCAAGAGGTATCAAGAAGATTATCTCACCCCCTGGACAAACTCCTCTTGACCTAAAAATTATGAGCACAGTTTTCATTGCCAATGTATGTATTAAAATTTAAGATTCCCAGTATTAGTATTTTTGTATCTGCTTATAGCATTGAGTTATTGAGAAGTAGGAAAATGGTAGAGTAGTAAGTGGTCTATCAAGTATGGAAGCTGTATTGGCATTGTGCTCTGATTTTTCTAACCCTTTTCAATAGATTTTGTAGCCTTCATTGACTCTCTACCAGGAGTTAATGTTGATACTTCTTAATTTTTACTGTCTTCACTTTAAAATATGGAGTTCAAAGACAGTTTTGAATCTCAGACAGCTTTCTAAGTTTGCCCTTCCCATTCAGTATAAAGAATTTGCTTGGGAAGCTTAAAGATTGATTTATAGACATGAACAAAGGAGGATATGTTAAAAGTATATTAGTACATTTGATGACAAAAGTTTTATACTCTAATTGCTTCTAGATGTTGATTGGCTGTGTATTTTTCTAACATTTCTATCATGTTTCTACATGTCTTATTATTTTTCTAAATGTTTTATTAGGTTTCAAATTGTTTTGCTGTGCTCCTAGGTTGCTAGTGCAATGATCATCACAATGCCTTTTTCATTTTTGCCAAGGATGATGAGAGTGAGTATTTATCACATTTATTTTTATACTAGCTTGTGATCATAGTGTTTGTAGATCAGCGTTGAATATTTATCTTTTCTGCTTTGTTTGCTCATTTGTATATTATCTCATTCATTATAGAGCTTTGGCATTGTGGAAGAGCAAATAGGTATGACTTGATATGTAATTCTTGAATCTGTCTGAAGCAAAAATACCTGTTAGTCTTATTTTTCAAGACCTGACACTGCCAAATGAAAAGTGGGGGGGGGGGCTGGACTTAAAAAGTGGCAGGTACAAACAATAAACTGTTTGATAAAGGCTGGATGGATGGATGGATGGATGGATGGATGGATGGATGGATGGATGGATGGATGGATGGATGGATGGATGGATGGATGGATGGATGGATGGATGGATGGATGGATGGATGGATGGATGGATGGATGGATGGATGGATGGATGGATGGATGGATGGATGGATGGATGGATGGATGGATGGATGGATGGATGGGATGGATGGATGGATGGATGGGATGGATGGATGGATGGATGGATGGGATGGATGGATGGATGGATGGATGGATGGGATGGATGGATGGATGGGTGGGTGGGTGGGTGGATGGATTTCTGGATTGATGGATTGATGGATTGATGGATTGATGTATGGGAGCTGTATAGTGTTGAAAGTAGAAATCTAGTGGGTTGGCTTGCATTTCAGAAAACAAGCTTCATCTTTTTAATATATACTAATTATATGCTTTTTTGTATGTATTCTAGCATGCTAAAATTTGATTAGCTTTTGCTAGACTATTATATATCTAATTGAGACAACCCCCTTTTGCTACAAATTAATAACCATAGGGAGGGGCTCCAATAAGAGTGTTATAGTGTGCATTTTTGTAGAAGTAACTAGTCAGAGGTACATCTGTTTTGGACAGGAGAGTCAGTTTGTGAATGTTACCAATGGACTCCTCTACCAATTGATATAATATTTGATAGTTAGTAATAGAGTAATCAAGTTGCCCAAGAAGTGAAATTTGGAGTGATAGTGTAAATATAGAAAATTTTCCAGAATTGTTTTTCATTCTTTTTAACAGGAAGTCATGTTGGTTTTGTTGCATCATCACTGTATGTTGGAAGGGCTATTGGGAGGTATGTCTTTCAAATTTCTGTTTATATTATTATCAGTTCATCAGACACTCCTTATGACCAGTGTTATATCAGCAGCAGCTGCAACTCCTCTTGAGGTGTTTTGTTGCTTTCATATCAATTGAAAAGTGATCTCTTTCAATGCATGAATTAGTACATTGGGATACAGGACAATGCCAGACCATCATGTCAGTTTTATTTGTTTCCTCTCTGAGCAACACAGAATTCTAGAATTACTTTGTATAAGCATATAAGATCTTTTCATCAATCAATCTTTTTGTGATTCCTTTTTTAGTTACATATGGGGATGGCTCTGTGATAACATTGGACGGAAAACATCTTTAGTTATTTCAGAAGTTTTGATTTTGATTTGTACAATGTTGTTTGGCTTTAGTGGGTCACTCTCATGGGCACTTGCCACAAGATTTTTGCAAGGTGCTTTTGGAGGTTTGTACTTTTAAATTATATTAAGCTATTCTATTATAGCATATGTGATATGCACAGGAAGTGTCCAGTTAAGGCATGACTCACTGACATGTCATGATTTTCAGAGGTTTATTGGAAGATAGTCTTCTAAGGTGGTGCTGCCATGACTTTGGAGCACTCCCATAGTGATCTAGGGGTGTATGAGCCTTAAGCAGGTCCAACACAGTACCCTGATAGGGTCTACTCAGCAAATAGTTCTTTGTCTTGTGCAAATTTTTGGTACTACAGATACTTCAAGTTGAAGGAAATCTGGTGTTCGTTTATCTGGTTTTTTTCAATGGTTATCTTTCTCATTGTATTTGGCACCAGGCTATCTTAGATTCAGCTCGTTTGTATTTCTTTGATGTAAAGTAAAGCTTTAGAATTATAAGTCTCATCCAAGGTGGGGACCAGATGATCAAGCATCCTTTCCTGCTTTGGGTGAGACAGCAGAATGTAGTACTGTTTTTGTGTTCTTGTTTTAATCTTTTAATTTCCATAGAAAAGAAATTTTTATGAAAGTATTTCTTGAAGTTTAGATTTTTGTATATTTTTTATTGCCTTTAAAAAAGTTTTGATGAAAACATAATGAATTGTCCTCTCATTTTAGGATTGATTGTTGCACTTAAAGCCACTGTTTTTGTACTATGTGATGAAACAAATAGTGTAAGAATTATTTGATCCCTATAAAAACATGTTTTGTGCATGCTTTTAGACTTCAAATGAATCTTAGTGTGAAGATTTATATGAGAAAAGTGCAAACTCATTTAGCTATGGATTGGATTATAGTTTCATCTGAAACTCCATCATCAGCATTCTCCTGCCTACTTGTCATTCTAATTTCATTTATGTGTCTACACCATAACTAAGCAAGTTGCTTTTTTCTCATATTCATCTTCATGCTGAGATTCATTGACAGTCTGTGATTTCCCAGGGATTTTTCAATTTCTAGACATCATTGCACAGTTCATTATTTAGTTCATAGTTTATTTTACTTACTGCAAATGAATAAACCTTTATCATAGTACACCTATAGTAATGACTTATACAAAGCAAAGATATGATAGCAGTATGCTCCTGCCTACTTTTTCATTATGATTTTGTCAATTGTTTTTGCTTTTTTGTATATTTATTGAGTCCAATCCTTTGAGTACTTATAATTGGTTGTACTAGATTATATATATTAAGACTTGCATTTATTTTCACCTAGTGTCTCTAGTTTTATTATAATGTTTTGATTTATTTTATATAGTCATGCCAGGTGTAAATCTGACAGTGTAAATATATATTGGATGTCTTTTCTTGCAATAAAATCTATATGAATATATGCAGCACTTTTACATAAATGCAGCACACACTGTTCTTCCTCATATTTTAAAAGTAATTGTACCTTTTTTTATTTTTTCCCAGAGCATTGGAATGGCAGTAGTGCTGTCTTCATTTCAGATTGGTTTGATGGTAGGCCCTGCTGTTGGAGGTATTTTCTGAATTAGTCCCTTACTGATCTTTTTATATGTTGACAGTATTCAATGGCCATCATCCAACTCATATCCTTAAGATTCAGAATGTACCATTTTTGTTCCTATGAGCAGTGCTCATGTACATTAATGAGCCCTGAGAATTAGACTGACCCTCAGAACTAGGTTGTCAGTACACATTCTAATCCTTTAGCATTTGTCTTGCATTGCACACCATAAGAGCTCTTGAGTGCAGAATGGTGTGGAATGCATCAGCTTTGATTTTCGGGAAAAGTATGGACGATTTAAGTCCCAGTGTCGACTTTCTACTTGGTACAATCTAAAAGTAAAATTGTTGCAGTTTTGTTGATGACACATCGTGCCTCTTTGTACATTTCACCTGCTCCATCGATTTTTGCATTGAAGTGCATATTGGGCATGTAGGTCAAAGTAAAGAAATGGAAACTTTTTTCGGCTAATAATTTTCAATTTTTCGACATTTGAGCTGTTATGGATTTGTGAGCACATCAAGTTTTTGGTTCTAGCCCCACCCCTGATAAACGCTGTTGAATTTTGAACTTTAATGTCAAAACCAGATCCTGTGCTTGATTTTGTTAGTGGCTCCCATTGAAGAATGTTTGAAAGTTGTTTTTGTATAATTCACCCTACCCTATTTTGACTGAGTTTGTACAGATATCGACGTTCTGAAAATTTACCCTTTGTTACGAACCTTGAAGCATTAAACTGGGAAGTTCCTGAACATTTATTTCCTTGTATCCTGTTTACTTTACGTTCAAATTCCCTAACATTGGCAAGTATTTAATTGAACTAAGAGGAAGGAATTAACCAGGGTAAGCACACATTTAATTTCGAGACGTATACAACTATTTTCCCTCGTGCGATACTTAAAGTATGGTTCCTTCGCACGCCATCTCTGTCGAATGGCGCGTGTAATCGCGTGTGCATACGATCGTACGCATTTCATGGAAAAGGTTGATTGCATAGAAGGAGTCAGTGTTTTGTGCCATATAACTGAGCTATACTGTTTTAGGCATTTCATCATGATTTGAAAAGCTTTTTTGTGTTTTAAGTATTTGATAATGATGTTTTTTTGATAAGATTTCTTAATAACTTTCAAGTCCATGCATGTTGTAGAGTTTTACCTACTGTGAATTTGCATTCCAAGGTTATTTGGTATTTCCTGCAGAGTCATATCCAGAAACATTCTCAAAAGGTAGTACTTATGTTTTTCATTCATGTATTGTGTATTTCTTCAAGCATTCAGTGCAATGCACTCTTTGTTTTCATATTTTACTTGTAATTTTAATCAATTGTAGTACTTGCTTGCATTGAAGTTAACGTTGGAATTGAAGAGGAAGTTAATTTAACACTTTAGTAATTTGCTGCTCCTGCAAGTCTTAAACTTCTAATGACTGGTAATGTGCACTGTCAGGCCCACTGAGAGGGGCGTGGAGGGGCAGACTGCCTCTGTCCCTAGGCCTGAGAAAGGTCCCCAACAGCTATGAAATGATTCTTTGATGACTTTTAAATTTTATAATGATGTCACCATGGGCCCCACTTTTGATTTTTGTCCCAGGCCCCATACCACACTTCGGTGGGCCTGTACATTGTAGCACTTTATCTACATATTTTTGGTAGACGCTTGTTTGCTGAACAAATGAAATAAATCACTAGTTACAGTGACAACTGGGTAAAATTAGTTTGTTCTTTTTACAGATTCGCTTTTTGCAAAATACCCATTTCTACTTCCGATTTTGATAAACAGCATCATACTAGCAATTGGAACTTTGATGACTGTTTTCATAATCCCGGAGACATTGAAGAAGTATGCAGCATTTTATCATTTTTCTCCTACATCAGTTGACTGTTTTCAGAGCATATAGTTACGTTTATTTATTGATTCAGCCGTATTGTCACAATTATGCGGCCTGTTAAGAAGTTCTGCTGGAAGACCGTATGTGATCTATTCGGTACAGTGTCCATCTAGTGGCCTTCTAATTCGTGTACAGCCTAATCCATCTGCAAGTTACCTGGGCATTTGCAATGGTGAAGCTCTTTTGCTGATTCAAGGACACAGTTAAAAGTAATTTTTCCTTGAAAAGCTAATAGCAAAATCTTCTGATAGTTTTCCAACGAAGCACAGAAACACTTACAGTTTTCTGACAATTTAGCAACGGTACTGTGGTACAAGTCGTCCCAGCAAATTATGAATGGTCTCAAGTCAACCCACTGTCCTTCAGTCACTGTACCTCTTGATTGACCTCTTGTTGGGAAGGAATAGCTCTGATTTTAATTGCTCGATCGGAATTTATTTCCTGTTAATATTCTATTTATCGGTATTTAACTTTTGTAGATGACATGTCTTTGTTAGCTTTTATTTAAAGAATTGGGGTACCTTTCGCTGATAACCATTGTGATGATGACAGTTTTAATAGCATTTCAATCTGAATGAAGTAAAAATTATTCATCCTAGAAATGGTGAAGAGGCTAAACTATTGAATGATGATACCATGAAAGAAAAACCACTTCCCTTGGAAAGTACCCACTCAAGATTAAAATCTAGAGGCTACATGGACCTTTATGCATATGATGTACGTTTTTTCGAAGAATCCTACACAGTTTTGTCAGTTAAGTCAGATGGCATGATCAAAAGTGATGATGATTGCTTTGGCGACAATGATGTTTCCGTGTCACATTTTCAAATAGCGGACGATAGCAATCACCTACTCAGTCTTAAAAGATCTGTTTCAGTTCCATCTTCTAAATGCTGCAAGACTTTCAAGGATTCATCGGCTTGGAAGCTGTTAAAGTAAGAATGAAACAGCTTAGAAATTATTATTTCCAAAGTTTTTGTTTAATCTCTGTGTTCATTTGAGTAGTATTGAGCCATAGATTTCTAAGCAATGACAGGGAATTCAAGCCTTTGAGTAGAAGTTTCAAATGATAAGGATTCAAGAAAATTTTTTGCTTCTTGAACTCAATAGCTTCTTTTTCGACTTGTTTGAGCACGATTTTTCCCTTTGCCAGCTGTGGTTGAGTGTTAGTGCATAGTGCGCAGAATCATAATATTGTGGAGTCGGATGCTACCACTAGTCATCAGTGTGTTTAGAGTGCCTTCCGGTTTTCAATGCTTCAGCCCCAGAAGTTCTCAGAAAAGAAGCTTTTAAACCTAAAGTTAATCATCAGTCGTTTCCATAGGTGAAAATTCTTTTCCTGACTTCTTCGTTAACTACTACCATCACCCTTTCCTTTTAACTCCAGTCTTGTTGCCTTGCTCATATCCCAGAAACGTGCAAATTTCCTTCTTGCCTGCTGAGTCCAATGAATATTTTTTTCTTCAAGTTCTGTTGGCTCCTCTTCTTTTACCATCTCTTCTACCGCCAAATTACTTTAGCACTTTTTTAACTCCATATCATGAGATAGGAAACCAATGTAGAATCTGCCTTGTTCTTCTCGAAGCAAGCTGTTAGGACGTATTCGGCCATCTCGCTTTTTAATTATGCCCAGTCTAATCTTCAGACCTTAGGCCCTGATTCTTAGGCTGTCTGTTGACCTTTCAACATTTTTTTCTCCTATATTTCTCCCTTTCATTGAGTACCCTTCTCTATATTTCATTGGAGACTTACTATTGTGTTCCTACATCGTTTTTATTTTTCTTAAAGAACTCTGATTCTTCTATTCTCTTGCTCATGTCCGCTCGCTCTCTTTTTTTATGATATCGTGTTATACTCAACCTGCGCTCAGTTGTTTTTCCTATTGCATACATTACATCAATTAATTTGGATGCAGTATTCATCCAGTATGCAGTTGACTGTTCTCATTTCACTTTCCCTCATCGACCGTAAATCCTCGAGTTAGTTTCCAGGGGGCTGATTCATTTTTTGCACTCTTTGGATGGGGGCATATTCGAGGGGGGTGGACTTATGAACTTTCTTGACACGTGCTTCATAAGAAGCCCGTTATCAAAATTCCCTTCCTCTGTAGTATCAAAAGAACTGTGAAAATTTAAGCTTTAGTCTTTATCATGTTCTTTATCATCATCTGGGACGGGGGCTTACTTGAAGGGGTTCCAATTCGAGGATTTACGGTATTTAGCTTTTCCAGACAACCTCCAATTTCAATTTCTTCAGCTATCGTTACTTTAAGATTTTGGATATTTTCACAGTACACAGATACATTTTTATTAAGCTCTGTTTTCATTTAGCTCTTTTTATATCACCGTTTTCATTTAGCTTTTTTTTGGCTGCAGTAACGTAAACGCAAAGCCAAAAATGGAGCTAAGAATATCTATTTTGATCCAAAAACACAGAAACACTACTTTAACATAGCTATATTATTCTTCCTTCAGGATAAGATCAGTCCAAATCGCCTTGTGGTTGTATTTTATGTTCTCATTCATAACGATTGGCTTTGATGAAACTTTTCCGATATTTGCCGATTCATCGAAATCCTATGGTAGGCACTTGCCAATTTTTTGTTTGGAGTTTGGTGTTGTATCTATGCTTGTATTTAAGCCCATGGAAGATTCAAGTATCCGTTATCGTGTTTTGAAAACTTTTCATTCACATTCTATTCTCTTACTCGAAAATATATGTATCCTGTGTTTTTCTATGATCCCCTAACTCATATTGGTGGTCTTGTAAAAATAAGCCAAAGTGTAGCACCACAAATCTTGAACTTAATTTCTTTATTTGTTTTAATATATCTCCGCGTTAATAGAGAATCTAAACTCTTGAGCTTTAGAACCCCCGCTTTTTGATTAATTTTGTTATTACTGTGTTTGTCAATAAAGGTGGACTGGGATTTTCATCAAGTGAGATTGGTACATCTGTCTTAATCGCAGCTTCTCCGATGATTTTCCTGATATTTTTCATTGCAAGAGTGAGTTTGAAATTCATTATTTTAATACTTAAACATTCCAATTGTATGTCAAGAATGTCAAGGAAAAATAGAGATAGTCGACAATTTATGAGGTGGCATTTTACAGGGTCTTCGTTTAATGATTGTAGTTTTTGTTACAATGCCAATTCGTAATTTGTCGACGGTTTTAGAGATGCTTTGACGGTTATTTTTAATATTTACCCTCGCTTTATCTGTAGATATCTCGTTTCTGGAATGAGAAAAGGAGTTATGATCTAAGACTTATCCCACTGCCTACGAGGCTATATTAAAATGGACCCTGTCAGCATTAACTCCAGCGCCAAAGTCTAGTGTGAAACAATAGAAACAATTATCTGCTGGATTTCAAGGATTCCTCCGCAGAAGGTATACATGCTCTTTGTTCCTATGGCTATTGACAGTCTGTAGGGAATGCGCGGAACAATTGGGTCCTCAAAATAGTATTTAAGGCCTGAAGTCCTTTATGTCTTGGCGGTAGGGTGATATAGAACTCTGTGGTATTCTTGAGAGCCAGACTTGACTTATTGCTATATAGGTAAGCATTCATTGCCACAAATATTGAATTATGTAAAGATTTAATTTGCAATTTACCTCGTTACTTAGGTTCAGTTGTTTGTGGTTGTGATATACCTAGTTGTTTCTTAGAAATTGTGTCATAAACTATTTGCAGGACTGTCCTGTTACCATTTTTTTTGTTTTTCTTGTTTTATAGTTAACAAATAGATTCGGTGATAAAATGGTGAGTTGGCTAACCGCTTAGTGGTTTTTCTAAACATTTAGTAAATTAGTAAGCAATTCGGCTACTGCAGAATGCCCTCGACTCCACGTAGGCCTCCTAGCGCTGGGTGAATGCGACCCATGCCCACCTAGCAGCAGATATGGACGTGGTGAATGCACTAAAAGGTAAAGGTGAGTCCCGTGTACGATTCCGTACGTTGGGGGAGTGCCCGTTAGAGTGACACTTATCCTGAGCCATCGGCATAATGAGGTAGGGTGGCCATTTCCTTTCCTCGCCGCCTTTAACTTCCCCAGTGTTGCCACCAGGTACCCATTTGCTGCTGGGTGAACAGTGAGCGAGCATCCCAACTATGATCCGAGGGTTCGGCTCGAATCATCGATGTTTCGCACAGCAGTCAAGCGCTCTAACCACTTGGCCACTCGCCCACGGTGAATGCACTAAGAGGGATATAAAACAAAGAAAGAATATACCATTCTACCTTAGCTTAGCTGATGGCTCTATTTGGGTGTCGATAATGTTTTCAGAGCTAGCTTCGATACAAAGGGCCCAACTTAGCAAAGACTTGATTCAGAATGAATGAGGCTACGCCCTTCGTGGCTCACAGAATTTCGCAAGCACTCACCTTTCATTCCATACGTTATGATCAATGATCTATTGTAGCAATACTTTGAAGAACAGACATTAACATTACCAACGAAAAGAGAATTGACCTTAGCTCCTCTTCAAAAAGTAGAAAGGGGGGCTGATCTCCCCCCTGGGTACATTCTTCTACATGATCTGAGTACAGGGGACCCATGCTTTGATTTTAGAAAATAGCATATCGAGTAATTCTTTATATTTTACATAATTTTCATTTGATGATTTCCCATATGCAAAATTCTTCACCTCCTCGTATGAAGTCTTCGTTCGCTAAATATCCAATTTCTTCATTCCTTTAGTTGTTATAATTTCGATCCTTTGAAATGTCTAGTTTATATGTTATTTGTTGCAGATTTTCATTTCAACTTTGTTTGTAATGATATTTGGCTTACCACTGTTTCCCTATATTGCTATGGTTCCTGGCAGGTTAGCATTTAGTTATTTATTTGTTTATTTGTTTGTTTTGTTTGTTCCTACTATTTGTTGAAGGATAAGCGCTAGCATTTGTTATCACGGGAGAAATGATTAAGCTTTGAGATCTGTGTATTGTTTTGCCAATGACGTATTCTTACGGCAGCTGTCTTGATATGCTCCCTCACTCCTCTTATCTGGTCATGCAGAGTACCTAGCATTGGGATTATCAAGATCGTAGATACCTCCAGATTCTCCCCTTTGCTTTTATGCAATCTGAAAAATATTCTTGATAGACGAGTAAATTGAAGACATGAGTTGATATGTGAAACTCTGAGCATTCTGCACCAGACTTTCCTTGACCTGTGTTGACATACAGAATGTTATTGCATTTAAGAAATCTTAATTAGAGGAGACTCGACGAACTCCATATTGAGCTCTCCGACTCTAGTCATAAACGTAATTAGCTGTGATCTGTACAGCGAAGCGAGGAAGAACCATAGGAAAGTGTGTTTATATCTTGATGGTATCTGTGGTACGGGAGTCATTGTAGGAATTTTTTTCCCAAACTATCAAACTTGTTGATAATTCGAAGGATTATGGTTATATTACACCGGATTTAAACTTGTCCCATTTTGCTTTTTAGTTATGTGTGGTATGTCTTGATGCCTTTTTTACTATTGCAACGATCCGCAATGTCCACTGGATTTCTAGCCGTCAATGTATTGTTGAATAACTCGGCAGATGCAGAGTACATGGGTTTGGTGAATGGACTGGGTATGACTGTATCGAGTGTGTCCCGGTAAGCAGTTAACGATTTACTCAAATACCAGTCTTTTTTTGATGAAAATTCAGCTTAGCGTATGTGAATACGGCTAATTACAGCACTGAAAGATGGAAAATGATCTTCTGATTCTTGTTTCACAGACACACACGCAAATTGGAATATGTAGGAGTGCTTTATTGCAATGGACTTCTGACCTTCGCAGCGCTTTACGTTGCAGCTGCTCGGAACGAATGCCGTTGTCGAAGCAACATGCTGACTAAGTTGAGATCTCCGGGCGTCTTCATATGCTGTTGTTCCTGTTTTAACACCTTGATGAGTCCGTTGTTTCTATGGGCTTTATTGTTCGATCTACACGCAATAGCGTAGAGAGAAGGGGGTAATGGGGGGCAGAAACTCCTTTTAGAGCTAGACTACCATTTATTGGGAAATGTCTTGTCCAATAAATGTAGCAATTGCTTTTCTCTTCTAACTAGGTGTGAACCTTTGAAAGGAAAGGATTTCATAATTTGCAAATATACTTCCAATTTTTGTTTCGAAAATCTTCGTTTTCTACTCCTCCTATAAATTTTCCTATCTACGCCTCTGTCTAAATCCCATTTATTTGACTAAACCATTTTTTAGCATATATATATATACATATACATATATATATATACATATATATATATAAATATATATATATATATATATATATATATATATATATTTATATATATATATATATCATATCATATTATATTATATTTAATTCTTTGAAGGGGGGTAGCCCTTCATCCGAGGCTGATTTTCTAGAAACCATCCACCAAACTACATTTATTGCAAAAAAGTAACAACCTGCTGTACAAGCTAGTGAAACATTTATAAATTAAATCCTAATGCATGTAAAAGAGCAATATAAAATACATTGCTGTTAATCGAAATCAACTTTTAATACAATACATTCTATTAATTCATTCCATTTGTGTTGATTTTCGTTTGTCGTAAAACCAAGGATATTTCTCTAGGATTAGATGCAGGAGGTTTTTTATAAGTAACTTGGGGTTTTGATCAGATCTGTAGTTGCTTATTTTCAACCAAAATATAAACCCACATCAGGCTATATATTTCGGTTCACCTTTCGGTCATTACTCAACGTTTCATAGTCTGACGAGTGTCGGACATAACAACTGTTCAGTATGCTTATAGAATGTTCCCGCTTTTTGGCGATAGTGAAATGATGATTTCAGCATAAATTGTGTTTTTATTTAGGAATAGAAGTAGTTGCAGGCTTGTTTTTCTGCAATGTTGCGTGAATTGCTTTGTGTAGATTTGAAAGTGACTCTGTAGGTAGAGTGATCTTTTTATTTTTGCTAGGCAATGTTTTTGTAGTTACTTATGCTCACATCCTTACAGAACCGAAGTTGCTAGCTAGCTTTTCATGAATCGAGTGTGTTTGCCTATGAAGGAGTTGCTTATAAGAAATGTCATGTAGTTCACTTTTGGTACTTGTCACAGATCATGTGCTGGAATCGGTAACGGAAGCATTGGGGGGGGGTGCTTTCCCTTTCTCCACGAATCCCAATAGTTCATATCAGGTCCCAACATGATGTATTACCAGCATTTGTGCTGATGTGGGTGTTGTCTCCAGGAGTCTTCAAACAATGGCGTAGCAGAATGGCTTGAGGCCCATAGAGGTATTTGTTTAGGTCCCTTTTCAAGCATAAACCTTTTTCCTAAATTTAGACAAGGCAATGAATAAGGACTTTTTATCGGTAAATGAGAAAAGAAACAATAAAAACCCGTGAATTGGGGATATCGGCTTATTCAATATCTCTTCCCGTCATTTAATGCAAAACCCCGTCCCTTTAAAATCTCTGAGGGGCCCTTAGAAGTCGCTATAACCTCAACCATTTAAGTGATGGGGTGTCACTCACCTTATAATTTCAATATCCTTTCCCAGTCGTACAGTTAATTCTGATCTGGTTGTAAACTTGGTTTTTTACTGCTTTTGACGCGCAGGGTTGTAGTTAGGTATCGTAGACATTATTTAATTCATCTGCTTTTTCTATCTAGAATGGGCATATCTCCATATTTTTGAGTATTGTTTCCCTAAAACGAAAGGCCATGCTTCTAACAACCCCTAGACCTCTATCTTCTTTCCTCTTCTTCGTATGTACTTACAAACAATGCTTAGGATCTAACTGAAACTTTACAGCATGTGATGGTAATAACTAAGCATGGTAAAAAGGCTGAATTAGATAGCAAAGTTGTCATATACTATTTTTCTTTGATATTCGCTCCAGATCTTTGTCTGTTGTTATCCCGTTTTAAGGTTTCTCATGTGTCTATACTTGGGTCTAGAATTTTGGCCTTGTTTGGCATTGAAATATTGGTATAGTTTGCAAACTCGTTTTTCTTCTTGCTCTGATCTTTACAATGTTCTTCGTCGTTGCTCTGATAATTTTTATTTGCACTATGCTTGACAATCTAGTATGGAAATCGTCTCGTCTATCAGTTGATAAATCGATTTTTATTTTTGCAGGGCTATTTCTCCGATGATCCTTGGCTCACTCTATTCATGGTCGTTAAGAAACGAAGGAAAGATAGGCTACCCTTTTAATCATTTTTTTCCATTCGTTTTGATTGGTTTCTTTGCCCTTCTAACTTTGTTTAGTGCAATCTTTATGCCAAATAAGAGACCTTCTTCATCCATTGTTATTGACCCAGACTCTGTCGATGAAGAACAGACATCGAGTGAAAGCACTCACGAAGATAGCACAAAGGTTTAGTGCTATCAGTTCTTCAAATTTATCTAAACCCACGCTTCCCAACCTGGTAGAATTCCCCCTTATGAGGGTTTAACTTTAAAGGGAATGGTAAGTTGCCGTCACTGACAGCAAAGGTTTTATTCTATGGTAGGCCCTGACAAACACGGCTTACCTATGCTAGTATCCCTTTTGCGGCTTTGTCGTTTTATCTGATGTACAAGTGCAATACGTAATATTACGCCACTATTTTTGGATTATAAGCCTCTTTCATTGCATTTAATAAAGGGGGGAATCTTGAACAATGTTGGGAAGCGGGGGTCTAAGCTATAGCGTTCTCTTGATGGCAGTTTTCCTAGAGCTGCTCCTTGATATTCATCTTCTTCACATCAGCTAGTGAAATTTATCAGTTTATTTTTCGTGTAGAGTGACTTATAAAGTTTGCATGGAAGAATAGCTGATTCATTCGTTATCTAGGTAGAAGATGTATTGATAGTGATTATTTTGATAAAAGAAAGTAGTAGGCAGCGTTATGATTGCATTAATTTCCGATTGTTATTTTTGAGTTGTCATACTCTGCAAATTTTTTCCCATTTTTTCAAAACCAATATTTAGATTTATTCATCGGATTTCAATGTAAGCTAAGATTCAATTATTCTCCTTTTTGTGAATGCGTTTTAGCTGGACATTTCTGGCTTGTATTTGCGTGTTTGCAGCGCCACAAAGAAAATTATATATTCTATTACAGTTACGTTGATACACAGTAGTGTTGTAGTTTTACATTGCCACTGGCCTTCTAGCGAAGATTGGAAGATTTTTGTTTACAGAACAAGTCCCTAAACAGCATGTGCATTCTTGACTTTCAAGGTATAATATGTTTATCGTGATTTTGGTGGGTATTTTATCATATTCATCAACCGAAACGACAACGGAGTGTGATTAGGGCATCCACCTCACACCGGGACATCATGGATTCAAGCTTAGGCCGGGTCATACCAAAGACTAAAAATTGTACCCATTGCCTTCTCGTCTGGCGCTCAACATGTAAGACTCGAGTGGGGAAATTAAACACGCGTTGCTACCAGTAGACCACCTCCCTGCTGTACCTTTTCACTGCACCAGCAGATGAGTGACTTAGGGCTGCAGAAACGGAGAATGGCGCCCGCACTATGCTCCTTTGGCACAACAAGACTGCATGCACAGACAATATCTTCTAGCTATGAAGGAGCCGGACCAAGCAGTAAATGATAATAAACAATAGGATTGCTGACATTGTAAACTGGGAGTGGTGCTCGAGATTTGTCAGGGAAATAAGCTCAGTGTAAAGCAAGCCCCAGGATTTACGTAATGATTAAAGACATTCGCTGTTTGACTTTAGTATTTACTCAATATCACTTTCGTTTCTTGTGTGCGGTTAGGCCATTTATTTTACGTAGTACGTTTTGCATATCATTACCGGGTCCTCCCCTGTAGTTAGTGCGTCACAATGTCTGCATCATCGCTGATGTATAGCATTCGCGTACTCCCCTTCCTTTGTTTAGGATATGGGCACGGGATTTTCTCAGCTTTAGTACACATTAGGCATAGCATAGTCATTCGTTATTCACGGCGTTCACGTATTATTTTAGTTTATTCACCCGTATACACCCTGCCTAGCCCTTCCTTCTAGCTACATGTTATTCATCTATCTACGTAAATCTTTAGTATAATTTTAGATATGTTTTACCTATATATACAACAGTATGTAGAGAAATTAGACAGATAGGATTTGGCAGCTCAGTAGAACTAGAGCCACATACGTGCACAGTCCGGAGTCACTTCGTGGGATTAGAGACCATGCCACAGTTCTAGTTCAGGATATCACAGATTTTGTAAGTGTAATGTCTGTTCGTGGACTATTCAGGTTATCTCTGGTATTTTGTTAGTAGACTTTATGAACTAAATATATTAGACCTTTACTGTGTTTCCTCATTTATATTAAGGGGCAGATATTTAACTAGGTTATTCTTGTTTATATCTCTATGAACTATTCAGTAGAAATTTACTTGTATTTCAGTTTATATTCAGACATGTTATTTGTTCTAATTTGTAGATTAGTAAAACGTGTATCTTGTTTTTAGTTACCAATAAAATTCAATCGCTAAGATACAAATTACGCGATACCAAAAGTGGTTTATCTGCTTGCCAAAAGGGTACGTGTTACCCTTGAGGGCGAGACAGTAAAAAATCTCTTCCTGGAAAGAACGACAAGATGGCAACCAGGCAAGGTACGGCTTATGGTCCCCACACGACAGATTCAGCACCGTCGCCAACCAGCAGTAGTCCACGGAATGTGGAAACAGACAACAGGCCAAGATTGAGTGAAAACCTGATTGACGATGATGGCAACAGCTCAGTGTCAAGATCATCCCGCCAGTCTTCAATTTCATCTGTCAGAGCCAGGGCCAGAGTAGAAGCTGCAAGGGCCAAGCTGCAATTTGCCACGAAGCAAGCCGATTTATCAAAGCAAAATGCTGAGAATGAAGCGCAGTTACAGGCTCAAAAGTCCCAGCTCACTATTCAAGAGAACACTCGAAAAGTGCATTTCGAAGCAGACATGGCGGTACTGCAAGCCGAAAAAGAAGCAGCAATCGCCACAGCTGAGGAAATGGTTTACGAAGCAGCAGAGCTTAATGGTGAAATCTTACTTGACCCAACATCAAGTGTAAGACAAAGAACCGAAGAATATGTCGCGTCTTGCACCTTGCCGGAACCAAGTGAAAAAATGGCAGACCCATTCTTTACAAGAGAAGACCCACCATTGCTCTATACGAGACCAGCAAAAGTTGAGGAACAGTTAGCATCTCTATCGACTTCCCAGTTTCCCGCCCTCAGATCAGAACCTTTGAGTAGCCAGCCTCAGGTAACGCAAGTTCAGCAATTCAGTCTTCCATCACTGCAATCAGTTCCAAATTCAAGGTTCAGTCAGCAGCCCTACCCCCCAAAAAGCAGCATGCCATTACTCATAGACGGACAAGGCTTCCCTGTCACATCCAATGCTTACATCCCAAAACAGCAGCAGTCTGAACCATTTTCAGCATTCACAAAGCACCTTATGAAGAAGGAACTCATCTCAACTGGCCTACTAAAGTTTGATGACAATCCAGCCAACTTCAGAGCGTGGAAAGCAGCATTTAAGTCAGCCACCGAGGATCTTGAGTTGACCGCTGCACAGGAGCTTAACCTTGTGATGAAATGGCTTGGAGAAAATTCCTCAAAGATTGCAGCGCCTCTCCGGGCAATTCACATTGACACCCCCCACATAGGCCTGCGTGTTGTTTGGGAAGCCTTGGAGAAAAAATATGGTACAGCTGAGGTGATAGAAGACAACTTAATGGCAAAACTGGACAGATTTCCAAGGTTTAACTCCAAAGATAGAGACAAGTTGCAACAGTTGTCATACCTGCTGTTGGAAGTCATGGCCGCAAAGGACACCGGAAGGTACAAAGGGCTTGTTTCATTTGACTCAGCAAAAGGTTTGCGGCCAATAGTTGAAAAGTTGCCTTACCCACTGCAAGAAAGATGGATGAGAGTCGGGACAGCCTACAAAAGAGACAACAATACTGTCTTCCCTCCTTTCCAAGTGTTTGTGGACTTTATTAATACTGAAGCTGACATGAGAAACGACGTCAGCTTCATGATTTCAACTCAAAACGTGGAGAAACCTACATCAGCCAGAACTTATCATAATAATGTTGCTAGCGTCAACAAAGTTGAAACATCAGGTCATTCCATGCCTCAAGCAGAAATAGATGTTTCCAGAATCTGTGCTATTCACAATAGCAACCACACCCTCCGGGATTGCAAAGCATTTCAGAAGAAACCGATGAGTGAAAGGAAACGCATTCTTCTCAAGAACAAGATTTGCTTCAAGTGCTGTCGCTCCAACTCGCACCAAGCTAAGGACTGTCCAGAATCTGTCAAGTGTGCAATATGCAAAAGTGAATGGCACATTACAGCGATGCATATTGGCCAGGGAACAAGACCTATCGAGCAGCGAGATGATGGTGGGGAGCGTGCAAGAAGGGTTGAAGATGTCTCAACGAAGCTTGTCACCAATGCCTGTACCTCTGTGTGCCAGAATATACCTGGTGGAAGATCCTGCTCAAAGATCTGCAAGGTTAAAGTGCAAAACCATGAGAACTTGGAGTCAGCCATCGTCTATGCCGTCATAGATGACCAGAGCAATGCAACACTCGCTAAGCCAGAACTGTTGGATGCCTTGGGTATCTTTGGCAAGACTATTACATACAAGATGCAGTCATGTGCAGGAGAAAGATACATTACAGGTAGAAGTACCAGCCTCCTCAGTGTCAATTCATGTGATGCAAAGGTTTCAATCAAGCTTCCACTTGTAAGAGAATGCGAACACATCCCAGACAACTATTCTGAAATTCCTGTTCCTGAGATAGCACAAGCATATGCACACCTCACACCAATTATCAATCAAATTGATCCAGTAGAGCCTAGTGTACCCATAGCTTTGCTGATTGGAAGAGATGTTCTTCAGGTGCACAAAGTCAGAGAACAAATTGAGGGTCCAGCCAACACACCTTTTGCACAGCGTCTAGATCTTGGCTGGGTTATCATTGGAGAAAGCTGTTTAGAGACCACAACAGACAGAGAAAGTGATAGATGTCAAAGTTATGTTGCAGTCCTGAATGATGTGTTCAAAACTACTGAAGCAGACAACACTCCAGCCGACTCAATAGAGGATTCTCAGTTTATGGATATCCTTGAAACAGAAGCTAAAAAGAATCCCAATGGCTATTGGGAAATGCCACTTCCATTCAAGCCTGATAGGCAACGACTCCCAAATAACAGACCAATGGCATTAAATAGAGTCAACAAGATAGTACAAAGGATAAAGGTGAACCCCAAGCTAGCTCATCAGTATCAAGCCTTCATGCAAAACCTGCTTGACAACGGCCATGCAGAACCTGCACAGCCCTTAAGGAGGGGTCAAGAAGTCTCCTACTTACCATTTTTTGAAGTCTTCCATCCGATGAAACCAGACAAGATCAGAATTGTCTACGATTCAAGTGCAAAGTACCAAGGAGTCTCTCTCAATGATGTCTTGTTAGGTGGACCAGACCTCAACAATTCACTGATCGGTGTCCTCATGAGATTCAGGAAAGAGCCAATAGCAGTCATGGCAGATATTGAACAGATGTTCTACAACTTCTATGTCAGAGAAGATCACCGTGACTATTTACGATTTATTTGGTTCAAAGAGAATGACCTGGCGAAAGAGCTTGTTGATTTCCGGATGAATGTTCACGTCTTTGGAAATAAACCTTCACCATCAGTAGCAATCGGCCTTTTGTCTAAAGCAGCAGATGAAGGGATGCAGCACTACGGTAAGGACGTGGCAAACTTTGTGAAAAGAAATTTTTACGTCGATGATGGGCTGGTCAGCACAACTTCTCCAGAAGAAGCTATCAAACTGTTGAAGGCCACCAAGCTCATGCTCTCCGATAGTCATATCAACCTCCATAAAGTCTCATCAAATTCACAGGCAGTGATGGACGCTTTCAATCCAGAAGACAAAGCCAAGGGGTTATGTGACATTGATCTTGCAAAGGATGAGCCACCCTTTCAGAGGAGTTTAGGAATCTGCTGGAATCTGAAAGACGACACTTTTCAAGTAAAAGTCCCTTCGAGGAAAAAAGAATGCACTAGACGTGGATTATTGTCTATCGTCAACAGTATATATGATCCATTGGGATTTGTGGCTCCTGTAACCTTGCAAGGCAGACTACTTATAAGAGAGTTGACAGCAGGCACTACCAGTTGGGATGATCCGATTGAGAAAGAAAAGGAAGTGAAATGGGTTAATTGGCTCAGTTCCCTGGAAGCATTGAACAACCTAGCCCACCAAAGATGTTACACTGGGGAGTCATTAAAGAGTGCATCTAAAATAGAACTGGTGGTATTTTGTGATGCTTCAACTGTTGCAATCGGAGCTGTCGGCTACCTCAAGGTTCACTACAAAGATGAATGCAGATCAGGATTTGTCATGGCCAAGTCAAAGCTAGCCCCAAAACCAGCTCATACTATTCCCAGGTTGGAACTTTGTGCTGCAGTTCTTGCAGTTGAAATGGCAGAAAGCATCAGCAAGGAAATCGATCTTCCTCTGGATAGAACAGCATTCTACTCAGACAGCAAAGTCGTTTTAGGTTACTTGAATAATACCTCACGACGTTTTTACACATATGTAGCGAATCGAGTGAATCGGATAAGACAGTCAACTAATCCAGGCCAATGGCATTTCGTAAACAGCGTCGACAATCCTGCTGATCTTGCTTCAAGACCTTCCACAGCTGCAGAGCTCAGCACTAGCCGTTGGTTTGAGGGACCTAAATTCCTGCAGAGGATGCATGATGACAGCAATGAGATTACATTCAATCTTGTAGATCCTGAAAGTGATGTTGAGGTAAGATCTGAGCCACTTGTTTGCAAGACAAACCTACAAACACCAGGCCTAGGCAGCAGCAGATTTAGCAGATTTTCAAACTGGAAGAAACTGTGCAGAGTTATTGCCCGCTTGATCAATGTTGCTAGAGGTTTCCAGCATGGTGGTAAAGAGGGATGGAAAAATTTTAGCGTGGAACCAGACCCAGACGCTATTCGGGCTGCATCACATGTAATTATCACAATTGTGCAGCAGGAACATTACGTTCAAGAAGTCAAATGTTTACAGAACAATTTGCACGTCCGAAAAGAGAGTGAAATTCATAGTCTTTCACCTTTCATTGGGAAGCATGGTCTGTTGCGTGTCGGAGGCAGATGTGAGAGACAAGAAGTTCCCTATGATCAGAGGCACCCACTTATCTTGCCACAGAAGTCGCACATTACAGGCATTATATCGCTCTACCACCACGAAGAGACGAGACACCAAGGGAGGAAATTAACTGAAGGTGCCATTCGTAGTGCTGGGTTCTGGATACCAGGAAGCAAAAGACTTGTATCCACCCTGATAAAGAAATGCACAACCTGCAGAAAGCTGAGAGGGACGACTACCACACAACTGATGAGTGATTTACCAGCAGATCGTGTCACCCCTTGCCCCCCATTCACAAGTGTCGGTTTAGATGTCTTTGGGCCGTGGGAGATCTCAATAAGAAAGACTAGAGGGGGATCGGTCAATAGCAAAAGATGGGCAGTGATGTTCACATGCTTGTACACCAGAGCAGTACACATTGACATCCTCGAAAGCATGTCTACTTCTAGCATGATCAATGCGTTTCGCAGATTTTTTGCATTTAGAGGGCCAGCTAAAATCATCCGGTCTGATCAGGGCACAAACTTTGTTGGAGCAGCAGCAGAGCTTAAGCTGGTTTCGGAGAAGGAGAGCGTGAAACAAATGTTACAAAAGAGAAGCTGTACTTGGATTTTCAACCCTCCCAAAGCCCCTCACATGGGTGGAATATGGGAAAGGATGATAGGAGTCACCAAGAAGATTCTCAATTCCATTCTCCAGAGTCAGAAGAACCTAACTCACGAAATTCTGTCAACTGTTCTTTGTGAAGCCATGGAGATCATCAATTCAAGACCACTTGTGGAGGTTGCTACAGATGCAGACTCGCCAGCAGTACTAACACCAGCTGTACTGCTCACTCAGAAGTTTGACAGAGTATCAGCCCCTGAAGATACCCTGCAACTAAAGCGTTATAACGCCAAAGAACATTGGAAGCTAGTTCAATCTCTTGCAGATATGTTTGCAGATCAATGGAAAAACGAATATTTGAAGTCACAAATGTTGAGACGAAAATGGAGACAGGAAAAGCCCAACATTTGCGTTGGAGACATTGTTCTCTTAAAAGAAGAAGAACAGAAAAGAAGAGATTGGCCATTGGCAAAAGTAGAAGAAACATTCAATAGTGAAGATGGAAAAGTGCGCAGAGTGAAGGTTCGCGTGGCTAAAGAAGGAGACCAAAAGATGTATATTAGGCCTATCACTAAGGTCATCCCTATTATTGTTCAAGAAGAGTAGTGGCCTTGAATTTACAAGGCCAGGTGGGGAGTGTAAAGCAAGCCCCAGGATTTACGTAATGATTAAAGACATTCGCTGTTTGACTTTAGTATTTACTCAATATCACTTTCGTTTCTTGTGTGCGGTTAGGCCATTTATTTTACGTAGTACGTTTTGCATATCATTACCGGGTCCTCCCCTGTAGTTAGTGCGTCACAATGTCTGCATCATCGCTGATGTATAGCATTCGCGTACTCCCCTTCCTTTGTTTAGGATATGGGCACGGGATTTTCTCAGCTTTAGTACACATTAGGCATAGCATAGTCATTCGTTATTCACGGCGTTCACGTATTATTTTAGTTTATTCACCCGTATACACCCTGCCTAGCCCTTCCTTCTAGCTACATGTTATTCATCTATCTACGTAAATCTTTAGTATAATTTTAGATATGTTTTACCTATATATACAACAGTATGTAGAGAAATTAGACAGATAGGATTTGGCAGCTCAGTAGAACTAGAGCCACATACGTGCACAGTCCGGAGTCACTTCGTGGGATTAGAGACCATGCCACAGTTCTAGTTCAGGATATCACAGATTTTGTAAGTGTAATGTCTGTTCGTGGACTATTCAGGTTATCTCTGGTATTTTGTTAGTAGACTTTATGAACTAAATATATTAGACCTTTACTGTGTTTCCTCATTTATATTAAGGGGCAGATATTTAACTAGGTTATTCTTGTTTATATCTCTATGAACTATTCAGTAGAAATTTACTTGTATTTCAGTTTATATTCAGACATGTTATTTGTTCTAATTTGTAGATTAGTAAAACGTGTATCTTGTTTTTAGTTACCAATAAAATTCAATCGCTAAGATACAAATTACGCGATACCAAAAGTGGTTTATCTGCTTGCCAAAAGGGTACGTGTTACCCTTGAGGGCGAGACACTCAGCAAGGGTAGGGAAGTTCTTTTCTTCGAGAGTGACGTTATCTCTCTTCAATTCACTGGGCGACAGTTGTCACGTAAAGCGCAAGCCTCACGTGTGTGCCTGTTTCAAAGACGAATGGTTTGTTTGGTTTGTGCGTTTCGCAAGAGCAAATATCTTTGTGCTCGAAATATAAAAGTTTCCCGTGTGTGGTATTCTCTTGATCTTCGTTCCGTGACTCTCGATACTTATTGAATTAAACCCAGTCGTTCTCCTTAATTCCTTCGCAATTATCTGCGGATTTTGTATGTTTTATTTTTAGATAATTCTTAAGGTCGTAGTGTAGGGACAAAAGGTCTTGTTTAATGTTGTGAGAACTGTGTACACTAGATTAGATAAATTGCATTGCATTTTGAGCTCGAGGTTGCACTGCGACTTATCAACAGAGTTTGCAAATATCTGATCCAAAGAATTTATAGGAGGCCATTCCATAAAAACAGTTTTCATTATTACGAAGTGGATGCTTGTGCCCTCGTGATTTCTGGTGGGCTCAACTGAGGCAAATTTTGTTATACCCAGTCAAAAACAGTTCTCAACATCCAATCACAAACCTGACGTCATTTGTTTCCTACTTTGATATTATCAATTACACTTATGTGCAGCATAGCCGCCTATTGTTTAAGAACTCTGTCAGGTCTGTTTTCTCCCAACCTAATTGACCAATCATCAAGCAGGACTGTGACCACACATGCTAAGACTAGGCCCATTCTGCATGATGATTGGCCAATTGGTTTGGGAGAAAATAGACCTGACAGGGCTCTCAAGCATTTAGCGGCTATGCTCCTATATGCTTAATTAATGCAATTCCGTGATATTCTTCGTTAGTTACATTGCCATGTCGCTTTTCTCCATGTACATACTTCCGTTACAAGAATACCTAATTTTCCGATAAGCCTTAATATTCTTACAATAATTTTGAAGCTTAGATTATTCTTGACTTAGTCTTGGACAACAAAAGTGTAATTTCCCCAGAAAGTCAAAATGAAAACTTCAAATCTTTTGTTGGATGTTACTTCATCAAAGAATGGAAGACAAGAACAACAGAACAGGAACAACAGAACAAACCAGAACAGAACTGACAACAGAACAGAACAGGAATAAAACAGTACAGAACAGAACGGAACATTTGGCAAAGCCAGTATAATACTTAATCTAAAAGCAAAATTTGTACTCTCTCTATCTCATCAATCCCATTGCAGTCCTCAGTATCATCTGGATATTTAACTCTTTTATTTGGCGAGAGATTTATTACAGTACTAAATGTTTCCTGTAGACCACCAGTATACTTACCTAACTCACACTTGTTTAGTTTCTACCATAGCTCAAATATGGGAAAATATGTATGTTTTGATGTACCTTGGATCATAAATTATTCTTAAATTATACTTCGATTTCAGCGATTTTGAGCCTTAGTAGTCGCATATGTTGAGTTTTATAGGGTTCTCAAAGAAAGACTCAATAATGGCAACGTCTTTATTCCATTTCAAAACAACTACAACTAACTAGAATAGTATAATGACGTTTGTTAAGAAGTCTCTGTTGGCTGCAGCTCAATATATATATATATATATATATATATATATATATATATATATATATATATATATATATATATATATATATATATATATATGAACTCAGTAGCTTGCGAGTAACCAGGATTTCTCCTTTTTCAGTGCAGACAGAAACATTATTATTCTCAGAAAAATCAGGAGAAAATTAAAACTTGCCACCACCGGGAATCGAACCACGGATCTCTTGCTTTCCGGGCAAGCGTCTTAACCACTAGACATATATATATATATATATATATATATATATATATATATATATATATATATATATATATATATATATATATATATATATATATATATATATATATATATATATATATATATATATATATATATATATATATATATATATATATATATATATATATGAAAGGTTGCCGCTATACCAGTTACAACATATAGACTATATTCTTATAAAAAGTGTTTAATCCCGTCTTCTTTTTGGACTAATACCAAGGATTTAGTAATACAATATAAATAGAAACACACTTGATTCTCCTAAAATCCCATATGCAGCCTTCGTTGCATTGCTGCTTTTGCTTTCGTTCACTTTGCCGAGCACTCACAAAGAATACTCTTGGTGCACTTCAAGTCTGCATTTAATTTTCATTTTTTATTTGTTGGTACGTTTATTTTAATTTTAACGTTCTGTTTTATTTTATTTTAGTTTGAATCTCTAAAATCACATGACTTGAACCTTGCTGAATATTATGTCTGACCGTTGGCGTAAAACAATTTAGGGCACCTTAGTTCAAAAACAAAGGCGCCCAAACAAAGAGGTCCCCACTAAATTCCCGCATTGTTTCTGGACATACTATGCAAAAAGGCTTTGTAAGGTTGTCCGAAAAACCGTACTGATCAATGTTCTTGGCCCAACATTGGACTCCTAACCCATGCTATATTAGAAATGAGTAGAAATTACACATCAACGTACTTTCGCTAATATGTAGCTCATTTCACTTTGCAGTGCCCACCTGAGGACCCCAGCTTACTTTATCTCTAAGGGCTTCGAGAGTCCCCTTTATGCCACCGAGCTCGACCCGAATTTTTTTAATTAAGCTATGAAATATATTTATAGGTTCGTTCTAGAGATGTGCTCGCATCAAGACTGTAGTTTTTCATATAACTGGCCGGCCTTTTAACGTCAGTTTGTGGTCAGCACTTTACTGTGGTGTTTAGTACATTCATTTAAGAAAATGACTGGATTGGCAGGTCTTGTTGCCCTCTTCATCTCCTTAGGCCTTATGTCATTTTGGAGAGGTTCTCGGAGAGTCTGTTCGTTAAGGAGAAAACTAGCTCATTGATTCCACTGTAAAATTTCAGTTTTCTTTTTTTTCTTGAGTGCTCATTGACGTGAACCAGATTCATGTTTTTCATTGAATAGATAACTCCATTCAAACTTCCAATGAAAGATGGGCCGAGGTATTTCACGATCCATAAACATTCTTCTGTAAGAATATGTGACAAAATGTTTGCCACATTAATCATCCCTTCGTTTATGTTAGGACTGTGCGAATGTATCTATAGATTTGAAGCAGATTTTTGATCGTCTGATAAGCTGTCTAATCACTGAAAAGCGGAGAATCCTAAATGGTCTACCAGGTCTACCTTCACTTATAGAAACGTGACTGCGATTTTTGTGATTTTTTGTCAGTGATTTTTGTGATTTTCACAAAGTGTACAAGACAGTTCCCAGTGGTCTGCCCTCGCTTTTGTTTTTTATAAGAATCCTAGTTCAAGGCCCAATTCTTTAAGTTCCTTATTGTAGACTTCTTTTGGCCACATTTTAATGTCCATATTCCCTTCATAGCTCTTTACTTTTAACGGCATATTTGTTACTATATAGAAATTATAATTTCTAAGCGCTAATACATAATAGTAAGGATATTACAAATTTCATTGCACACTCCCCCCCCCCCTCTGAAATGCTGCTACTTGGATTACACACAATTCATGCCAATTTGACTTCAATGAATAGAAATGACTCATTACTTGGCGATTGTTTGCAATGACAAAAATATTCGATATTGAAAAATTCTTTATGGACTTTGTCTTTAGTAGCACGAGCACGTAAATTTTGTTGTCCTTCTGCTCGGAGGTTCCTTATAAAAGGAATACCACCATGTAACATCATCATTGGTTTCCTGAAAGAGCGTCAAGGAAGATAAGGAAGCTATAGAAACGTCGAGTGATAGTCGGTAAAAGATACCAACCACATCTGAAAATTTATGAGGTTCCACTATGAATCTGTTAGTGTTATGCCGTACTTGCATGCAATGCTGTTCTTATTTCATAGACATAATACCAAGAAAGCTCAAACCCTAGATTCTGAGGAGAGACAGCGTGGAGATCTCAAAGAGTGCCATGCCATTCCCTCTAATAAGCAACGTATGCTAGACTGCAGTTCAAAAGGTATTCTCTCATTCTTATGGAGGTGAGTACAAATTTGAAATGTTATGCTGTTGCGTTGGATTAGGGGCTTGCCCATGGGGGAGGTATGGGATGTCACCCCCTCCCCACTTCTGTAGAAGCAGCCGGTAATTTGTTGGCTTGTTGGCATTTCTTTCAACAATTTTTGTGAGTGATATGCCCCTCGAAAATTCTTATATGCAATATTCTTAGCAACGTTCTCTAGATTGTCTATAAGTCGCACTACAACCTTGTCAGATGTTTTTGCCATCAAAAGCTAACTGGGTCCGAAACGTGCTCAGTTATCAACTGAAGAGAATTTCAACAAATTTTGAGCTTAAAAGGCAGTTGTCATTTTCCAGTTCTTCTCCCTATGAAGTTGTTGCAGAATCTCTTTTCACACCAAGAAACCATTCTTAGTGCCTTGCTTTGTTCTTTCAGGGTGTTTTGCCTTTTTACTCTCTGTTTTGAGCCGATCTACGATTGCTTGCAATGAATCGAAATTTTCGAGCTCCAGCACACTCTGAGACTCATGAAAGTAAATTCTTAATTTTCCTGCTGCTTATAAAGCTCTGTCAGATGCCCTCCAGCTTTTTATAGTTCCTTAGAATCAATCGTTCGACGTCAGCAGAGCATTGTTTTGAAGCAGCAATACAGGCCAAGGATCTCAAAGGCCACTTGAAGTTGTATTTCCTCAATTAGCAAGCTTCTTACTGAGTTATCTTCTTTCAAGTAACTGCAGCTTCTCTACTTCTGGAGTGTCTTTGTGTCTGGAGACAAATCTTTAAAACTCAGGCCAGGGCACATCACTGTGGCATTGCTTGAGCCTTTTATTTCGCTTCGATCCAATTTTCTTCGTTATTTAATAGCTTACCATTCATTATGTTTTGTTAAAAATCTTAAAATTTCAGTATAATCTTGTTCTTTTCAGAAGAGTCAAGTATCAATGAATCACCATTTTGAAAAGACTGGTGGAATCTTGCATCGCTGTCTGTTGTGGATTGTTTCAAGTGCTGAATTGCTACTATCCAGTTTCGCATCAAATGAGCGAGCATGTCGCAAGAGAACCTCAAGCACCTGCGTCAAACTATGATGGGTACTGAGAAGGCTCTGGTATGAATTTTCTTCTACTTTTTCCTTGAGATTGTTCTTTCTCATTTCTGCCACTAAATTTGCTTTACCCGATGTACTATTTCAACTTCAAATAGGGGAAACACGCTTTGATTAAGCACAAAATCGGTGAAACGGTACGTTGGCACAAGGTGATCTATTTCAATAGCAATGGACTTTATTTGTGCCATTGTAGCTGCTGATGTGTGAGGTCATACAAAAGCTATCTATATGTAATGAACAATTTTGTTATTATGACTATGTCGTGTTTACTTCTACAATAGTTTTCCAATGTACTTTTTGTTGTTTTTGGTGCATGAGCATAAGACAAACAGCCTCGTAGTCAAATGGCCTTGCGTTCAGCTTGAGGTTTGCATGGATTCTACCCTGACCCTGTACAACCATCTAATAGCTCCCCCTCAAAATGCATTGCTCTATGGCCTGGTTGTGGTGCTGTCAACTTCTTATGAGACCTCCTATGATGATATGTCTTTCCGAGTGGACATTGTTTCGACGTGGGAAAATTCATACCAGACTTCATCGTTAATGAGCAGATGAAGTGACAATAATGTGAAGACAGTTTGATACAATGCAACCGAATTTGCAACAGTACTCTATTTAACACGTCGGGATTTGGCCTATTCCGGCTTATCTGTCTGATGCCAGTCTACAACTGGACGGTAAAGTGCAGGTGAATTCCTTCTTGAGAATGACTTGATGGTAAATTCATAGGGTCAAACACAGAACTAAAATACACAGTTAGTCATTTATGGTTTAGTACGATCTGCTATCAAAGTAGCAATGTATCTTAACCCACATTCATAACAAACCTTAAGATAAGTGTGAATGTCTGACTCACTTTTTGGAGTTGTAAGTTGACGCAGTGGATCTGTTATTCAGTAAAATGTACATTCGCAAATGGAGCATAGATATGTATTGAAGTAGGCCGTCGAAGCCAACACAGATTAATGTGTGCACATGACGACCAGCTAATGTTTATTAACATTTGAATAACATTAAGTTTAAGATCCCAAGGAAAGGTCACACCCACTGAGTTTAGAACAGTTTGGATCTGTAAAAAATTTCTGATTCTAGGCTCTGATTCACAACCAGTCTAAGGAACACTGAGCACGCATGATTATTATTTTTCTCTCGAGATTCTACTCTCTTTCAGTCATTTTCCTATTTTTATTGCTATCTGGAATTGGTGTTGACAGTACATCCCATTGATTTGGCAAGTACTTCTCCGTTCCTACGATGAAGTTAATTTGTTTGAGTTTCTTAATTGCCCACTTGTGACCCCATTATTTTTACAGTTTTCGCTGTTGTCACATATATTGATAATGCATCAGATGAGAACACGATCGCTGAAGATTTACGAATAATTCGTTTGCTATGGATGTAACTTAGCTTTATGAGGTATGGACTGCAGTATGAGACCTGTCAACGGTTATTTGTAGGTACGGAGTACATGCTTAAATTAGACAAGAATAGAGTGCTTTTCAGCTGCAGTATCATTGCAAGTTTCACTTTCCAGTTTTGCTGTTTATCTTCACTGTGAAAAGAGACCAAACCAATAGAACATGCAATAAGTTTTGAAATGGTAGAACAGATTGTGCAACATACTGATTTTCATGAGAAACAAGGCTCGACGTCACTTTGAAAAAACTGAATTGTGTTAAGCGACCAGGGGCGCTAATAAGGGGGTGTGGGGGGCATCACACCCTCAATAATTTAAGTCACAGTCACTATACGATAGGTATAACTTGGTCCTGATAAGACTTTGAACTTACCCTTTTGCTGATTTAACCCTAATCGTGTGAAAGGTTGTAGATATATTTCCAGAAATGTCAATAAACATTATTGAATTCATCAGATATTTTCTATCTAGAATGGGCATATCGCTGCTTTAAAAGGGCGTTACCCCAAACCTGAAAAAGCGTTTTCCCAAGAATTTTCCGGACCCCCGTTCTTTCTGCCGTTTCTAGGCACTCAGCCCTCCTACCATTTTATTGGTACTTCTGCTACAGCTTACTTCCGTATGGAAAGAGTAGTACAAGCTATGTAATATAGCCTAATACAATATTCTATGATGCATAAACGATGTTTCCTCTTTGTTTTTATGATGAAAAATATTTACGATGAAAGCTGGGGATGACTGATCAATCGTAAGACAATCAGCTGCGGAGTATCGTGACTTGAGCCGCTATGGAGGCGATGACAGCTGCTAATCATTCAGACAGGTGAGTTAAATACCTTTGCTGAGATCGTTTGCAGCCAGACAGTGTTCATTACCGACAGCACGAGGGACACTCACAGACGGCATTGTAAGGGAGTTTCATTCATTCGCAGCAATGGCTGATTTCCGGGTTATTTATTTGTTTCTGTCATTGCTGAATACGGTGCTTTTTCAAATATCAGAAGGTTGGTTTTTTAGTATTTTTATAGATCTTGTATATTTTTGTAGAACTTTGCCGGCCCCAGTAACGCCCCAAGCTAGAAGTGAACGACCATAGATTAATAGGTCTTAACTTCTCAGTTGGCTTTCTGGCTGATTAAAGTGTTCAAAATTCTACTCACATGGAGAGAAGTCTGTCTCCTACTAGCCCTTTCGGGTAAATCGGATTTAGTCTTAACCGGGAGTGTAAGGCTCCAGCCAATCCAACACAGACATTGGGCAGTAATATTACCAGACTTCTAGCAGGTAGTCCACTGTCTCTTTTGCAATGGAAATTTTATCCCCCTTAAGGATATTCTATGCGACCACAACGCAGGCGGGGTACAACCGTGACAGGCTTTCGTGACTGGTTGAAGTCAAGTGTCTTTAGGGAAAAAATATCTGATATTAGATGGAACACCCTTTTTGTGTAGCCGGATCTTCAATGGCCTGTAGAATTACAAACAGGCCCATTAGAAAGGACAGGAGGTTTACAGACAATAGATGTATAACGTTGCAAAACTATTGTTATCAATATATACCACTGCAAATTGGCTGTCTGGTTTTGTCCGAGGATTTTTATCCATCTTGCCAGTGGTTATCTTACCGCCCCTCCTCTGTGCAAGTGACCAACGATAGAATCTTAGTCGTTCGTATGTCTGGTGGTATTTTGTATGCCTGCCAAATGCCATTAATAGACATGACAATGAGGAAAGAAAATAGCCGTGTTTTTGATCCATATCAGGCTACTATTCTCAAATCTTTTTTAAGCCTACTTTAAGTCTCATATCTAGAGTCCTCTTAGATTTCCATTGTCTTGGTTACATTACGACAAGACATAGAATATTAACTGTCGGGAAATTTTTTATGGAAAATAGTGTCTCTCATCAGTATCTAAACTTTGCATAGGCAATTCTGGGAAGTATTAACTAAAATGCTCTTTGGCCTCTGATAAACGGTGGGATGTTTTTTAGTTATAGAAATTTTTCTAGTCTCCCCGGAGCTTATTAGAACCCATCCCCGCTTATTAATTTTGGGAACCATGTCGTGAAAGACAATGAAAATGATGTAGGCAAAGCCGTTTTTATGGTTTTATTTGATGACTATTGTTCAATGATACTAAAACTTCTGAGGCTAGTATGTACATTGTGCTGATACTGTTTCTTTGTTATTCTCATTTCACAACTAATCAGACAGTATTTTCAAAAAGTTCCAACCACTTCCGTTTATTCTAAGCCACCCCGTTTATTAATTTTCAAAACAGTGTTTCAACCAGCCCCCCCCCCCGTTTATTCCAAGCCCCCCATTTATTGGAGACCGAAGAGTAGACACCAGGAACACTTCGAGAATTGGCACGCAAGACTAGAAGAAACTCTGCTTTCTGTACGATGCCAAACACCCTCCCCCCCCCCTGTTCTCAATGTCCACATTCGGCTGTTATTTTTTACCTTTGCATATGTAATCAACCGGTATATACAAAAATATGTTTGCACGTCTTTTTTGTTAGAGAGTAGTTTGTATGAAGTAATTCTCGTTTGCTCAAAAAGTTACACAAGTTCACTACTGGCTGTTTGAGAGAAGAATGTTGATAACTTCAGATTTATTTGATATCCCATATTTACACGCAAGGTTCTTTTATTTTTGATCTATTTTATTTAATTTGTATAGATTTCTTTCAAACTCTGCGTATTTCACTTTCATGTTTGAGTAGTGCCTGTCTGTATGTGCAACAGGTGCAACACTGCACTATTCGACAACCTCGAATATTCTTAAGAAGAAAGTCGTAGGAAAGTATCTGTACTGAGATCATGGAGAAACATCAAACGCATGTGATCAGACAATTTATGCAATCAACCAACCTTAGTACCTACATATACCAATATTCTTACCTGCTATTCAATCATAAGCTTCTAATCAACCACGACGTGTTTAGTAGTTTGCAATACATGCTTTTTGTAAGAAAACGACGAGTAGTTAAGAAAGTTCAATACTGGATTTCTGAGACCTAAGAAAGTTGATCAGTTGATACACACTTGAAGTCCCAATCTTCATGCAAGCCTGTCATTTCCTTTACTTGATTTGCGTAGATTTCCTTTGAAAATATATATATTTCAGTTTTAGATTTGTGTCTCAGTACTGATATCATGAACAAGCTAATAAAGTTTCAGTACTGGGTGAAGTAAAACTTTATTATTAAAAAAACGTGCATTTGAGATATACTAGACTGAGCAGTTTAAACGTGTTCGCAATTTTGACAAACATATATATTTATCAAGACGAATTCATTCAGAACTAGCATGGTGGGTAGAAACTATTTGTCCAAAGCCTTCGATAAGTGCACTATATTCTCGAATGCTATATAAGTTCTAGTTAGGTACCTTGCTAGTTAACTCTTATTGATACCAGCGATATTATTTCAGATTTTAATCAAGCTACTTATAGTCATAGTGTTTTATCTTGGTATTTGCAGTGGTAACCAGTGGATACAAACCCTAGCCCCTATTATGGAGACAGCTCTTGCCATGACTCCTTTCATTCATTATAATTATCAGTTTATTTCTTTAGCGTTGGGATTATAAAAAGTGATAGCAATGGAAAGAAAGATAGAATAATAGCAGTTAGTTTATAATATACAAGGTAACAATAATTTACTAAAATAGTGAATTTAATAAGCCTAGGTTTGAAATAAAAATGTAGCATAGTTTGCGCTGACAATTTCCCCTTTCCAATTTGTTACGATTGCCTTAAACTGACGAAGGGAATTTGCGTTATGTATACTTTGTGGTAAGATTCGCCAGAGTTTTGGACCATTGCACCTGATACTCTCTATGTAATAGTTAACCGATCTTCCTAGATTGAAGAGATTCGTTGTTTGTCCGTAAACTACGATGACTTTCGTTCTTACAGAATACCTCCTGCTGGAGATTTTCTGCAAAAGTGAATACCATGACCACTTTCGAAGCAATTATGCACTGAACATTTTCTTACTACCTCAGGCCCATGGGGTCTCACACTTCAACCAGCATCGAACATCTTCAAATTATTGTGTGGTCTCCATGACCCATGTTTACATTACCTAACCTTTTCCGATGCACTGGACGGTGTCCTTTTGACAAGCACGCAAATGCAATATCACCTTTCCTTTGAATCATTTGAATTACGTATCGACCGACCTATATTTTGCATATACAGGTTTACTCAGCGGATTCTAGATGTTCAAAGCAAATATCTACGACCAGTGATTACTCTGAACGATTAAACTCGTAACGTAGAGCCCATATTGCTAACGTCAATCTTTTGCATTACCCTGCATTACTGTATCACCTCGCATGATAACTATGACGTCACTTCTGTTTTATTATCTGAGTCACGTTTGCCTCCCTCACCACGGTCGAGATCAAATTCTGTGCTCGTCTTTGTTTTTTTCTGACCAAAAAGCATTTATATTTTGGCCTATTTCAGGCGGAAGTTGCTGGAGGAGCGCTAAGAGGAATGGTGCTTGTGGACAGTTCCTCCGTAGAGGAGTCACTTTTCAGCAGTGCTGTAATGGTAAACATATGATTTTGCAACGTAGCCAGCTGGCTTTTTCGGAAAGAGACGCAGAGGGCTCGAAAGGACTGTTCTTCCTTGTCTTTGTGAATCGTCCACGACTTTGCAAACCGTGCCCTAGTAAGTATACAGCCTAAGTGTTCTTACACTCACTTTGTCGCTATGAGAGGATGTACTTAACCTTGAAAGAGTGTCACTCTCTTGTTGTGATCTGCTGTGACTTTCATACACGTTTTGTATAAAGAACCCAGCTCAAGGCCTAGTTTTCCATGTTTCTTATTTTTGAACTTCTTTGGACCTTACCATTGCTCGAAAAAGTTCCTTAATAGATAACTCCCTAATAATCATTGCATATGTAGCAAAGCCCTAAAAATAGTTCAGAAGCAAGAAAACTGTGTGTTTAGTGTTAGGACAAGATACTCAAGTCTCAACTGAAATCCATCTATGGACCATTTGCTACATGGATTGCGCACAATTTATGCGAGTGCGACTGTAATTAGTTGGTTCAGCTGCCTAAATCTTTACTCTGTATTTTTGCAGTGGTTCTTTATTTTTAAAATGTGTGAAAGCAGGTTCTTCATTCCCGGTTCTAACTGGCCTGGTTTCTCTTAGACCCATGCAGTGGTATCAGCTGTGGAGTAAACAGCCGTGCGTCTTGTGTATTGACGAAGACAAGACAGGCCAGATGTGTCTGTATACCTGACTGCAAAGGCACATTCCAAGGGACAGTGTGCAGTACTGACCAGCGCACTTACTCATCTGAGTGTGCACTACTCACTGAAGGCTGCCAAACTAAGAAGAAAATTGAAATTGACTATTATTCAAAATGTAAAGGTTAGAAATTTTAACCGCTTCTAGTTATTTGTTTGTTGCTAACTAGAACATAGCTCTAATGCACAACCCAAGAGTGAAGTTTAGTATGCACGTGTTGTTTTACAAGCATGTACGGCTAAATTCCATGACTGACGTCCAAATTTGCGTACTCAAATTCCTTATCAATCCCTAAACTTTGTCTTTTCGTTCAAGATGTACTTAGAGACAAGGAATATAGTCATAAAATTATCAGAAGACGATTACCGAAAATGATTGATTAAACGCCGCGGCGCTTAATACAGTTGTTAGGTTTCCAGATGCGGCGGTTATTCGACTGCAGCGCTTAATCAACTGCGGCGTTTATTTCACATATTATTTCAAAGAACGATTAATTGCTCTAGTGTGCACCTAGCTTCGGAGTTCCCGTGGGAACGGCAATACACACCAAAAGAAACAGTACTTTAAACTCGATCGAGCATGAAAAAAATCACATGGGACGTTTCTTTTGGTGGGTACTGTAATATTTGAAAGTGATCGCTATAACTTTTGCTTTAGCAAAATTTACCAGAAAGAGATTTGTTTCTATTAAGGCTACTCTGCTCGTTTTGAGGGAAGAACTCTATTTCTGAAACGTGACACAGTAACTACGGTACCGCCAATGTCATTAAAAGAATAAAAGATCACATTTCACCTTCGTGAAGAAATATCCGTATTGTTATTTAGTTTTTTGGTGAGTTGTTGCTGAAAATCGTTCTTAGTCCTTTTATTGTAAGTCGTCAAATAGGCGCGGTTGCGCTTATTTACTTATATCAATCAATTAGTGCGGCGCATATTTGACTGCGGTGTTTAATCGAGTAGCGGCGCTTAATCGATCATTTACGGTAGAGAAAAATAATGACAACGATCGAATAAAAGTACTGTTAAACCTGCCTATACATATGACAGTTCAACTTATCAGAACGTCATCTTTCTTGATTGAAATATTCGCAGGCCCGTAGCAAGTGCAAGATGTCACACTTTCTTTACACTGTATATTCAACTGCAGTAACAAGCGGTCATCAACAGAATTTCAGCTCAGCTTTTTTCGTTGCTTGTATTTGCAGAACTCGTTCCGAGATTTCTACTCTCATTTGGTGCCACCTCTGAATGAATGATACACGAATTACTGTCGTCTTTATTGCAACCATCTGCTTGAATTCTTCCTTCCAGATTCTTGCAGCAGTGTAGTTTGTCCTGATGGGAAGTTTTGTGTTGAAGATCAGTATAAGCTACCACACTGTGTCAGCAATGCCATCTGCACAACTAAATGTCCCTTAAAAGAGAATGACGAGGTGTTATGTGGCACGAATGGCGTTACATACAGAAATGTGTGTTTCTTGAGACAGGTTGTCTGCCGAAAAGGAACAGGAAGAAGAGTAGGGATCGCCTATAAGGGAGTGTGCAAAAGTAAGAATACTTTTTTCTCAATGTTGAAATTTATTTCAAATTTTCAGTGCATAGCAGCAACTCTCATTTTCGTAGGAATCGAGTTTTCAAAGTTTCTCGAGAGTTCCATATAGCAAGAACTGAGGTTACTGTATGCAGAGCATGGACTCTGCTGCGACAGTACCACGTGTCTTGACTTACACTCTTTAGATACATGCTACAATAGGTCAGTAGAAGTAGGTAAATTAGGAGAAAGTAAAGGTTTAAAAGTTATCCTAAAATGGTATTGTAGCTTTTAAAACCCCTTATAAAGATTTGTCCTAACAATAACTCTTCATTAAACTCTATACCTCACAGTTAATTTCGAATCATTCAAGGTTCTTAGCAGCTACATTACAAACACTCCTAAGTCTCTTTGCTCGCTTAGTGTGCATAGCCTCATTTCCACTCAGTTTACTTCATGAAATACAGAGCTTTCCAAAATAGTTAGAACTCCATTTACAGTCTATAAAGTATATTTCACAACCAGCCTCATTTTGGCATGTGGAAAAGAAAAGTTCCTGTGCTAAAATCTTCTCGTTATGTGATACCTTGTTTGTGCACACATAGAAATTGATAGTTGTCAAAAGAGGTTAATTATCTTTGCTATTTGGCAAAGCCGATTAGCACTAATTTCTTTTTTGCAATCCAGGTAATCTGGGTGAGCTTATAGAACCTTACATTATCATACAAAGTAGGAATGACTAATGTTTTTCGCAAATCATAATGCTATTTGGACTGCTTTATGAGTTTTGAACTATTAATAAACGCATTTTTGTGGCTATTTTCAGTACATTCTCTTTATTGTTTCCATAAGTGTGTCAGCTTTATTGTCATTCATTCACAACAGTAGCAGTTATTGTACGAGGCTATAATTTTTCGTCATAGTGTAGCATCTGCATATTAACCCTTTAGCACTTCTGTCGCTCCTTCGGTTTATGCAATGGAATCTCCGTAAAGTGGACACCATTCGTTCGGAATTATAGTGCCGGCCGCTTTGTGGAAGTGTCCGCTTTATAAAGAAAATGACATTTGAGTAGAAGACGGTCCCGTTCCTTGATTTACTGCCCGTCTTATGGAGGTGTCCGTTTTATGGTTTGTCCGTCTTATAGAAATTCCACTGTATTCATGAGTGCTTCTTAACCTGGGTTCGATTTTATCCAAGGGCTTGGTGATTTAGTCTGAGAGGCTCAACGGAGGTCTAGACACACACACACACACACACACACACACACACACACACACACACACACACACACAACACACACACACACACACACACACACACACACACACACACACACACACACACACACACACACACACACACACACTAGCACTAACACTAACACTAACACTAACACTAACACACACACTCACACACTCACACACTCACTCACACACTCACACACTCACTCACACCACACTTCAGAAGGCCCTAGTTTCTTATAAACTATACCATTCGACTTTATAGAATCAGTTTTGGTGATAACAGTAGCTGTTGGCTCGTGTAATGATCAATCTACAAGCAGGGGTACCATGGAGGGGGCTCGGGGATCAGGAAGGGTATTTGGGGGCTCAGCCCCTATACATTATCCCTGCTGGTCTTATTTGTTCCTTACATGGTAGAGTGGACCTAACTACTATGGTTTTGTATATATTTTACGGAAATAACATTTGCCTTTTGTATAACTTTATACGTATTTTTAAAAAAATTCGGCCAGTTTGAAGTAGTTGGTGTGGTCTTGAGCGTGGTCCAGAGAAATAGCTTACATTCATTGCCAAACCTCTTCACATACCTTTCTAAGAAGAATTGTAAAGAACGTAAAGGATCGTAATTTATCGCAAAGCGTCGTAAATGGGTTACGAGTAGTATGCGATGAGCGCTTTCAAGTCAAAGGAAGGATTCTGTGACATAGTGAAACACCCATGTTATCACTGGGGAAGAGTTATTTAAGAAAATTACATCATTGCGATGGTGGATTTTTTTACTTTGGTTATTTATAGCTACTCTTCCTACTGAGATAACTAGCATTAGTTTTTGTTTTGTTTACTTAGGCACGGCTACATGTGGAAACATTATATGCAGTAACAGAAATAAATGCCTGAAAGATGGAATGAATGTTCGCTGCGTTAAATGCGATGGGTTTTGTATTGGTGATGGTTTCAATGCATACAGACCCATCTGTGGAAGTGACGGCCAGACATACAAAAACTGGTGCTCTCTGCGGAGAGCCGCGTGTAGATCCGGCAAGCATATTGAGGTGATGAAGAGTGGAAGGTGCCGAGGTATTCATTTATCACTCTCTTCTTGCCATCTTTTCCATTATGTTATTCACCTTTGTTTTGGATTTCCCACCGAACCTGGTGCCCTTTTGCCACTAGGCGATATCTGTCTTGCGAACAGCCTTTTTGGCGTGAACTTTTTTATCATTCGCATCAATCAAGAAACTAGCACGATATTTGCAATAAAATATACCCTTCATAGTACCCGAGGTCTGGCTATGAATGGTACTTGCCATTTGCAAGATGTAATAGTACTTAATAAGGAAAACACACAATAACTATTAGAAGAATAAAAGTATCATAGGAGTGTCTCGAGAAATATGCCAGAAAATCCTATAGAGGCAAGAAAGTAGTATATCGATTGATCATTGATCATTGGTTTGATTTGATTTAATTTGATTTGATCCGATTTGATTTCGTGCTGAAATAAACGTTTGGCAGCCTTCAAAACAGTTCAGCAGTACAGTACCAATAGTCTCCATGGACGTTTTACTGAAAGTTTTGTCTTGTTGGTTGTTAGTCAATGGTGCCTGTAAGTAGATTAGGCTAAATGGCTCTTTATAACAGTGAAGATAGATGGGGCTTAGTACAGTATTAAATTTCTAAGTGAGCAGAACATAATGGCAAACTCGACAAATGCATCAGAACATAATGATAAACAAAGCTTCTGTTTACATTAAAATTTATTAGTGTCTGTATGCCCTTATTTAGTTTTCATGTTTGCTATGAATTCACTTTCATTATTTTTAGAGAGCTCTGACTGATACTGGGTGTCTGGTTATTCTACCTTAGTCAAAATTGGCATATTCAACAGCCCTAAAGAATGTAAATATACATCTATTTATTAACTTAAGACATATTTCGAAGTTTTATTTCGAACTATTGTGATCTCTTGTTCAAATATATATATATATATATATATATATATATATATATATATATATATATATATATATATATATATATATATATATATATATATATATATATATAGATTTTATGTATACATATATATATATATATATATATATATATATATATATATATATATATATATATATATATATATATATATATATATATATATATATAAAGTAGCAGATATATAAAGTATATCATTGCTAGAATAATTACGATAGTGTTATTCAATTGTAGTAAGTAGAAGTTTAGTCAGCGGAGTGAAACTATCATGTTACAGATACAATGTGCTCTGCTTTGTCTTTATGATTCTGCTTGGTGATTAATTATATTTCAAGGCATTCATTTTGAGACAGGGCCACATGCTACACTCCCCTAAAATCAGAAGCTATCGAAAAATTTATAGATATCAATGTTTGTCGGCAAATCAAGAAGCGTTGTTTTGTTTGAGATAAAAAGCAATCATGCGTAATGTTGTACACTAAATGTACAAATTACAAAAGCTTTATAGTCGTGCCTGCATGATACATATGCATGCAGTAAATTGTTTTTACTCTCTAGTTTAATCTTAATTCGTGCTTGGGCACTATATTTTTCCTTTGTGTTTTGCTCTGGAAGATTCATTTCTAGACTTTCGACCATGGTGGCTCCTCCTTCGGAGTTATCAGCACCGCAGATACAAACTCTTAGAGAGGGGGGCCCTTCTGCTGCTCTCTTAGAGGATGGACTGCATGATTATCGTTACCATTGAGAACCAGCTTCGGCTGAAAAGCCACCCTTCTTACGAAAAAATTAAAATATTACATACATGAAGCTTTCTTTGATATAGGCCAGTTGGTTGTATTTTAAAGTCGGATGACAGGCAGGTTCTGAACATTTGCAGATTGCACGGTTTTGTAGGCAACTTGGATTGGCATCTAGTAACTAAAATTTTCCTAATTTGGCAAGAATTTTTCGGCATTGTTTTACCAAAAGTTTCTTAATTCCTTTTTTATTTTTGGGACCGAAAATACTTTATTCTTTGGAAGTCGAGCATTTCTGTATGGATAAACCCGCTCATCATCACCAATGCAGATCTACGTCAAGTTGCAATCTCTTCCAAACAAACTGAAGCAAATTAAGACTTAGAGCAACTGCTGACAAAAGGGTCCACCATCTATACTCTATAGTCTAGATTCTTATTTTTTCTTGAAGATAGTACTAGAGTTTCATAATTTGTTTCCAGTCTGGTACTAGTTTTCTATAAGCAAGCTTCTTATGAACAAACGTGTATCCATTTCCAATCTTCTCCGAAACGTCTTCTGTTTCCCCACACTATGTGAGTTCATGTGAACTGTGGAACGATAATATTGAAAAACATTACGAACTTGATTTATTTTCGGCTGACTAACAGCTGGAAGTGGGACGGTTTCTAGCTTACTTGACGAGTCTACTGATCGACAACCATCACAGTTCCTCCTCTAGACATAATTGCGTATTCAATGCGCTGCCTCATCCGGCACTACCATAAAACAAATACTTACGTAGAAGACGATCGCCACACAACATATCCATGACATTCTAGGCTGACGAGTGCAGACAATGCACCACTTTCCGCCACACTCTAATCCTTTAGACTTGGGTGCCCACACCTACCCAAACTACCCACACAATCACTTTGATTCCAGACTGACATGTGATGACAATGAGCGATTTTTGGCTACCAAGTAAGGCTATAACCTTGGTATTTTGCTCAAAAATGACCCACAAATGACCAAATTTGAAATTGATTGATTTTGATTGCAGATTGAAAAGTGATGAAAATGAGCGATATTTGGCCAAAAAGTAAGGCTATAGCCTTGGTATTTTGCTCAAAAATGACCCACAAATGACCAAATTTGAAATTGATTGATTTTGATTGCAGATTGAAAAGTGATGAAAATGAGCGATATTTGGCCAAAAAGTAAGGCTATAGCCTTGGTATTTTGCTCAAAAATGACCCAAAACTGACCAAATTTGAAATTGATTGATTTTGATTGCAGATTGAAAAGTGATGACAAAGAGCGATTTTTGGCCAAAAAGTAAGGCTATAGCCTTGGTATTTTGGTGAGAAATGACCAAAGTGGAAATTGATTGATTTTGATTGCAGATTGAAAAGTGATGAAAATGAGGCATTTTTGGCCAAAAATTAAGGCTATAGCCTTGGTATTTTGCTCAAAAATGACCCAAAAATGACCAAATTTGAAATTGACTGATTTTGATTGCAGATTGAAAAGTGATGAAAATGAGCGATTTGTGGCCAAAAAGTAAGGCTATAGCCTTGGTATTTTGGTGAAAAATGACGCACAAATGACCAAATTTGAAATTGATTGATTTTGATTGCAGATTGACAAGTGATGAACATGAGCGATATTTGGCCAAAAAGTAAGGCTATAGCCTTGGTATTTTGCTCAAAAATGACCCACAAATGACCAAATTTGAAATTGATTGAGTTTGATTGCAGATTGAAATATGATCAATATGAGCGATATTTGGCCAAAAAGTAAGGCTATAGCCTTGGTATTTTGCTCAAAAATGACCCAAAAATGACCAAATGTGAAATTGCTTGATTTTGATTGCAGATTGAAAAGTGATGAAAATGAGCGATATTTGGCCAAAAAGTAAGGCTATAGCCTTGGTATTTTGCTCAAAAATGACCCAAAAATGACCAAATGTGAAATTGCTTGATTTTGATTGCAGATTGAAAAGTGATGAAAATGAGCGATATTTGGCCAAAAAGTAAGGCTATAGCCTTGGTATTTTGCTCAAACATGACCCAAAAATGACCAAATGTGAAATTGATTGATTTTGATTGCAGATTGAAAAGTGATGAAAATGAGCGATATTTGGCCAAAAAGTAAGGCTATAGCCTTGGTATTTTGCTCAAAAATGACCCACAAATGACCAAATTTGAAATTGATTGATTTTGATTGCAGATTGAAATATGATCAATGTGAGCGATATTTGGCCAAAAAGTAAGGCTATAGCCTTGGTATTTTGCTCAAAAATGACCCACAAATGACCAAATTTGAAATTGATTGATTTTGATTGCAGATTGAAAAGTGATGAAAATGAGCGATATTTGGCCAAAAAGTAAGGCTATAGCCTTGGTATTTTGCTCAAAAATGACCCAAAAATGACCAAATTTGAAATTGACTGATTTTGATTGCAGATTGAAAAGTGATGAAAATGAGCGATTTGTGGCCAAAAAGTAAGGCTATAGCCTTGCTATTTTGCTCACAAATGACCCACAAATGACCAAAGTGGAAATTGATTGATTTTGATTGCAGATTGAAAAGTGATGAAAATGAGCGATATTTGGCCAAAAAGTAAGGCTATAGCCTTGGTATTTTGCTCAAAAATGACCCACAAATGACCAAATTTGAAATTGATTGATTTTGATTGCAGATTGAAAAGTGATGACAATGAGCGATATTTGGCCAGAAAGTAAGGCTATAGCCTTGGTATTTTGCTCAACAATGACCCACAAATGACCAAAATTGAAATTGATTGAGTTTGATTGCAGATTGAAATATGATCAATATGAGCGATATTTGGCCAAAAAGTAAGGCTATAGCCTTGGTATTTTGCTCAAAAATGACCCAAAAATGACCAAATTTGAAATTGATTGATTTTGATTACAGATTGAAAAGTGATGAAAATGAGCGATATTTGGCCAAAAAGTAAGGCTATAGCCTTGGTATTTTGCTCAAACATGACCCAAAAATGACCAAATGTGAAATTGATTGATTTTGATTGCAGATTGAAAAGTGATGAAAATGAGCGATATTTGGCCAAAAAGTAAGGCTATAGCCTTGGTATTTTGCTCAAAAATGACCCACAAATGACCAAATTTGAAATTGATTGATTTTGATTGCAGATTGAAATATGATCAATGTGAGCGATATTTGGCCAAAAAGTAAGGCTATAGCCTTGGTATTTTGCTCAAAAATGACCCACAAATGACCAAATTTGAAATTGATTGATTTTGATTGCAGATTGAAAAGTGATGAAAATGAGCGATATTTGGCCAAAAAGTAAGGCTATAGCCTTGGTATTTTGCTCAAAAATGACCCAAAAATGACCAAATTTGAAATTGACTGATTTTGATTGCAGATTGAACAGTGATGAAAATGAGCGATTTGTGGCCAAAAAGTAAGGCTATAGCCTTGCTATTTTGCTCACAAATGACCCACAAATGACCAAAGTGGAAATTGATTGATTTTGATTGCAGATTGAAAAGTGATGAACATGAGCGATATTTGGCCAAAAAGTAAGGCTATAGCCTTGGTATTTTGCTCAAAAATGACCCACAAATGACCAAATTTGAAATTGATTGATTTTGATTGCAGATTGAAAAGTGATGACAATGAGCGATATTTGGCCAGAAAGTAAGGCTATAGCCTTGGTATTTTGCTCAACAATGACCCACAAATGACCAAAATTGAAATTGATTGAGTTTGATTGCAGATTGAAATATGATCAATATGAGCGATATTTGGCCAAAAAGTAAGGCTATAGCCTTGGTAGTTTGCTCAAAAATGACCCAAAAATGACCAAATTTGAAATTGATTGATTTTGATTACAGATTGAAATGTGATCAATATGAGCGATTTTTGGCCAAAAAGTAACGCTATAGCCTTGGTATTTTGCTCAAAAATGACCCAAAAATGACCAAAGTTGAAATTGATTGATTTTGATTGCAGATTGAAAAGTGATGAAAATGAGCGATTTTTGGCCAAAAAGTAAGGCTATAGCCTTGGTATTTTGCTCAAACATGACCCAACTATGACCAAATTTGAAATTGATTGATTTTGATTGCAGATTGAAATGTGATCAATATGGGCGATATTTGGCCACAAAGTAAGGCTATAGCCTTGGTATTTTGCTCAAAAATGACCCACAAATGACCAAATTTGAAATTGATTGAGTTTGATTGCAGATTGAAATGTGATCAATATGGGCGATATTTGGCCAAAAAGTAACGCTATAGCCTTTGTATTTTGCTCAAAAATGACCCAAATCTGACCAAATGTGAAATTGATTGATTTTGATTGCAGATTGAAAAGTGATGAAAATGAGCGATATTTGGCCAAAAAGTAAGGCTATAGCCTTGGTATTTTGCTCAAACATGACCCAAAAATGACCAAATGTGAAATTGATTGATTTTGATTGCAGATTGAAAAGTGATGAAAATGAGCGATATTTGGCCAAAAAGTAAGGCTATAGCCTTGGTATTTTGCTCAAAAATGACCCACAAATGACCAAATTTGAAATTGATTGATTTTGATTGCAGATTGAAATATGATCAATGTGAGCGATATTTGGCCAAAAAGTAAGGCTATAGCCTTGGTATTTTGCTCAAAAATGACCCACAAATGACCAAATTTGAAATTGATTGATTTTGATTGCAGATTGAAAAGTGATGAAAATGAGCGATATTTGGCCAAAAAGTAAGGCTATAGCCTTGGTATTTTGCTCAAAAATGACCCAAAAATGACCAAATTTGAAATTGACTGATTTTGATTGCAGATTGAACAGTGATGAAAATGAGCGATTTGTGGCCAAAAAGTAAGGCTATAGCCTTGCTATTTTGCTCACAAATGACCCACAAATGACCAAAGTGGAAATTGATTGATTTTGATTGCAGATTGAAAAGTGATGAACATGAGCGATATTTGGCCAAAAAGTAAGGCTATAGCCTTGGTATTTTGCTCAAAAATGACCCACAAATGACCAAATTTGAAATTGATTGATTTTGATTGCAGATTGAAAAGTGATGACAATGAGCGATATTTGGCCAGAAAGTAAGGCTATAGCCTTGGTATTTTGCTCAACAATGACCCACAAATGACCAAAATTGAAATTGATTGAGTTTGATTGCAGATTGAAATATGATCAATATGAGCGATATTTGGCCAAAAAGTAAGGCTATAGCCTTGGTAGTTTGCTCAAAAATGACCCAAAAATGACCAAATTTGAAATTGATTGATTTTGATTACAGATTGAAATGTGATCAATATGAGCGATTTTTGGCCAAAAAGTAACGCTATAGCCTTGGTATTTTGCTCAAAAATGACCCAAAAATGACCAAAGTTGAAATTGATTGATTTTGATTGCAGATTGAAAAGTGATGAAAATGAGCGATTTTTGGCCAAAAAGTAAGGCTATAGCCTTGGTATTTTGCTCAAACATGACCCAACTATGACCAAATTTGAAATTGATTGATTTTGATTGCAGATTGAAATGTGATCAATATGGGCGATATTTGGCCACAAAGTAAGGCTATAGCCTTGGTATTTTGCTCAAAAATGACCCACAAATGACCAAATTTGAAATTGATTGAGTTTGATTGCAGATTGAAATGTGATCAATATGGGCGATATTTGGCCAAAAAGTAACGCTATAGCCTTTGTATTTTGCTCAAAACTGACCCAAATCTGACCAAATGTGAAATTGATTGATTTTGATTGCAGATTGAAAAGTGATGAAAATGAGCGATATTTGGCCAAAAAGTAAGGCTATAGCCTTGGTATTTTGCTCACAAATGACCCACAAATGACCAAATTTGAAATTGATTGATTTTGATTGCAGATTGAAAAGTGATGAAAATGAGCGATATTTGGCCGAAAAGTAAGGCTATAGCCTTGGTATTTTGCTCAAAAATGACCCACAAATGACCAAATTTGAAATTGATTGATTTTGATTGCAGATTGAAAAGTGATGACAATGAGCGATATTTGGCCAGAAAGTAAGGCTATAGCCTTGGTATTTTGCTCAAAAATGACCCACAAATGACCAAAATTGAAATTGATTGAGTTTGATTGCAGATTGAAATATGATCAATATGAGCGATATTTGGCCAAAAAGTAAGGCTATAGCCTTGGTATTTTGCTCAAAAATGACCCAAAAATGACCAAATTTGAAATTGATTGATTTTGATTACAGATTGAAATGTGATCAATATGAGCGATTTTTGGCCAAAAAGTAAGGCTATAGCCTTGGTATTTTGCTCAAAAATGACCCAAAAATGACCAAAGTTGAAATTGATTGATTTTGATTGCAGATTGAAAAGTGATGAAAATGAGCGATTTTTGGCCAAAAAGTAAGGCTATAGCCTTGGTATTTTGCTCAAACATGACCCAACTATGACCAAATTTGAAATTGATTGATTTTGATTGCAGATTGAAATGTGATCAATATGGGCGATATTTGGCCAAAAAGTAAGGCTATAGCCTTGGTATTTTGCTCAAAAATGACCCACAAATGACCAAAATTGAAATTGATTGAGTTTGATTGCAGATTGAAATATGATCAATATGAGCGATATTTGGCCAAAAAGTAAGGCTATAGCCTTGGTATTTTGGTGAACAATGACGCACAAATGACCAAATTTGAAATTGATTGATTTTGATTGCAGATTGAAATGTGATCAATATGAGCGATATTTGGCCAAAAAGTAAGGCTATAGCCTTGGTATTTTGCTCAAAAATGACGCACAAATGACCAAATTTGAACTTGATTGAGTTTGATTGCAGATTGAAATGTGATCAATATGGGCGATATTTGGCCACAAAGTAAGGCTATAGCCTTGGTATTTTGCTCAAAAATGACCCACAAATGACCAAATTTGAAATTGATTGAGTTTGATTGCAGATTGAAAAGTGATGAAAATGAGCGATATTTGGCCAAAAAAGTAAGGCTATAGCCTTGGTATTTTGCTCAAAAATGACCCAAAAATGACCAAATTTGAAATTGACTGATTTTGATTGCAGATTGAAAAGTGATGAAAATGAGCGATTTGTGGCCAAAAAGTAAGGCTATAGCCTTGCTATTTTGCTCACAAATGACCCACAAATGACCAAAGTGGAAATTGATTGATTTTGATTGCAGATTGACAAGTGATGAACATGAGCGATATTTGGCCAAAAAGTAAGGCTATAGCCTTGGTATTTTGCTCAAAAATGACCCACAAATGACCAAATTTGAAATTGATTGATTTTGATTGCAGATTGAAAAGTGATGACAATGAGCGATATTTGGCCAGAAAGTAAGGCTATAGCCTTGGTATTTTGCTCAAAAATGACCCACAAATGACCAAAATTGAAATTGATTGAGTTTGATTGCAGATTGAAATATGATCAATATGAGCGATATTTGGCCAAAAAGTAAGGCTATAGCCTTGGTATTTTGCTCAAAAATGACCCAAAAATGACCAAATTTGAAATTGATTGATTTTGATTACAGATTGAAATGTGATCAATATGAGCGATTTTTGGCCAAAAAGTAAGGCTATAGCCTTGGTATTTTGCTCAAAAATGACCCAAAAATGACCAAAGTTGAAATTGATTGATTTTGATTGCAGATTGAAAAGTGATGAAAATGAGCGATTTTTGGCCAAAAAGTAAGGCTATAGCCTTGGTATTTTGCTCAAACATGACCCAACTATGACCAAATTTGAAATTGATTGATTTTGATTGCAGATTGAAATGTGATCAATATGGGCGATATTTGGCCAAAAAGTAAGGCTATAGCCTTGGTATTTTGCTCAAAAATGACCCACAAATGACCAAATTTGAAATTGATTGAGTTTGATTGCAGATTGAAATGTGATCAATATGGGCGATATTTGGCCAAAAAGTAAGGCTATAGCCTTGGTATTTTGCTCAAAAATGACCCAAATCTGACCAAATGTGAAATTGATTGATTTTGATTGCAGATTGAAAAGTGATGAAAATGAGCGATATTTGGCCAAAAAGTAAGGCTATAGCCTTGGTATTTTGCTCAAAAATGACCCACAAATGACCAAATTTGAAATTGATTGAGTTCGATTGCAGATTGAAAAATGATGAAAATGAGCGATTTTTGGCCAAAAAGTAAGGCTATAGCCTTGGTATTTTGCTCACAAATGACCCACAAATGACCAAATTTGAAATTGATTGAGTTTGATTGCAGATTGAAATATGATCAATATGAGCGATAGTTGGCCAAAAAGTAAGGCTATAGCCTTGGTATTTTGCTCAAACATGACCCAAAAATGACCAAATGTGAAATTGATTGATTTTGATTGCAGATTGAAAAGTGATGAAAATGAGCGATATTTGGCCAAAAAGTAAGGCTATAGCCTTGGTATTTTGCTCAAAAATGACCCAAATATGACCAAATTTGAAATTGACTGATTTTGATTGCAGATTGAAAAGTGATGAAAATGAGCGATATTTGGCCAAACAGTATGGCTATAGCCTTGGTATTTTGCTCACAAATGACCCACAAATGACCAAATTTGAAATTGATTGATTTTGATTGCAGATTGAAAAGTGATGAAAATGAGCGATATTTGGCCGAAAAGTAAGGCTATAGCCTTGGTATTTTGCTCAAAAATGACCCACAAATGACCAAAATTGAAATTGATTGATTTTGATTGCAGATTGAAATATGATCAATATGAGCGATAGTTGGCCAAAAAGTAAGGCTATAGCCTTGGTATTTTGCTCAAAAATGACCCACAAATGAACAAATTTGAAATTGATTGACTTTGATTGCAGATTGAAATGTGATCAATATGGGCGATATTTGGCCAAAAAGTAAGGCTATAGCCTTGGTATTTTGCTCAAAAATGACCAACAAATGACCAAATTTGAAATTGATTGAGTTCGATTGCAGATTGAAAAATGATGAAAATGAGCGATTTTTGGCCAAAAAGTAAGGCTATAGCCTTGGTATTTTGCTCAAAAATGACCCACAAATGACCAAATTTGAAATTGATTGAGTTTGATTGCAGATTGAAAAATGATGAAAATGAGCGATTTTTGGCCAAAAAGTAAGGCTATAGCCTTGGTATTTTGCTCAAAAATGACGCACAAATGACCAAATTTGAAATTGATTGATTTTGATTGCAGATTGAAAAGTGATGAAAATGAGCGATTTTTGGCCAAAAAGTAAGGCTATAGCCTTGGTATTTTGCTCAAAAATGACCCAGAAATGACCAAATGTGAAATTGAGTAATTTTGATTGCAGATTGAAAAGTGATGAAAATGAGCGATTTTTGGCCAAAAAGTAAGGCTATAGCCTTGGTAATTTGCTGAAAAATGACCCAAAAATGACAAATTTTGAAATTAATTGAGTTTGATTGCAGATTGAAAAGTGATGAAAATGAGCGATATTTGGCCAAAAAGTAAGGCTATAGCCTTGGTATTTTGGTGAAAAATGACGCACAAATGACCAAATTTGAAATTGATTGAGTTTGATTGCAGATTGAAAAGTGATGAAAATGAGCGATTTGTGGCCAAAAAGTAAGGCTATAGCCTTGGTATTTTGCTCAAAAATGACCCACAAATGACCAAAATTGAAATTGATTGAGTTTGATTGCAGATTGAAATATGATCAATATGGGCGATATTTGGCCAAAAAGTAAGGCTATAGCCTTGGTATTTTGCTCAAAAATGACCCACAAATGACCAAATTTGAAATTGATTGAGTTTGATTGCAGATTGAAAAATGATGAAAATGAGCGATTTTTGGCCAAAAAGTAAGGCTATAGCCTTGGTATTTTGCTCAAAAATGACCCACAAATGACCAAATTTGAAATTGAGTGAGGTCGATTGCAGATTGAAAAATGATGAAAATGAGCGATTTTTGGCCAAAAAGTAAGGCTATAGCCTTGGTATTTTGCTCAAAAATGACCCACAAATGACCAAATTTGAAATTGATTGAGTTTGATTGCAGATTGAAATATGATCAATATGAGCGATAGTTGGCCAAAAAGTAAGGCTATAGCCTTGGTATTTTGCTCAAACATGACCCAAAAATGACCAAATGTGAAATTGATTGATTTTGATTGCAGATTGAAAAGTGATGAAAATGAGCGATATTTGGCCAAAAAGTAAGGCTATAGCCTTGGTATTTTGCTCAAAAATGACCCAAAAATGACCAAATTTGAAATTGACTGATTTTGATTGCAGATTGAAAAGTGATGAAAATGAGCGATATTTGGCCAAAAAGTAAGGCTATAGCCTTGGTATTTTGCTCACAAATGACCCACAAATGACCAAATTTGAAATTGATTGATTTTGATTGCAGATTGAAAAGTGATGAAAATGAGCGATATTTGGCCGAAAAGTAAGGCTATAGCCTTGGTATTTTGCTCAAAAATGACCCACAAATGACCAAAATTGAAATTGATTGAGTTTGATTGCAGATTGAAATATGATCAATATGAGCGATATTTGGCCAAAAAGTATATAGCCTTGGTATTTTGGTGAAAAATGACGCACAAATGACCAAATTTGAAATTGATTGATTTTGATTGCAGATTGAAATGTGATCAATATGAGCGATATTTGGCCAAAAAGTAAGGCTATAGCCTTGGTATTTTGCTCAAAAATGACGCACAAATGACCAAATTTGAAATTGATTGAGTTTGATTGCAGATTGAAATGTGATCAATATGGGCGATATTTGGCCACAAAGTAAGGCTATAGCCTTGGTATTTTGCTCAAAAATGACCCACAAATGACCAAATTTGAAATTGATTGAGTTTGATTGCAGATTGAAAAATGATGAAAATGAGCGATTTGTGGCCAAAAAGTAAGGCTATAGCCTTGGTATTTTGCTCAAAAATGACGCACAAATGACCAAATGTGAAATTGATTGATTTTGATTGCAGATTGAAAAGTGATGAAAATGAGCGATATTTGGCCAAAAAGTAAGGCTATAGCCTTGGTATTTTGCTCAAAAATGACCCAAAAATGACCAAATTTGAAATTGACTGATTTTGATTGCAGATTGAAAAGTGATGAAAATGAGCGATATTTGGCCAAAAAGTAAGGCTATAGCCTTGGTATTTTGCTCACAAATGACCCACAAATGACCAAATTTGAAATTGATTGATTTTGATTGCAGATTGAAAAGTGATGAAAATGAGCGATATTTGGCCAAAAAGTAAGGCTATAGCCTTGGTATTTTGCTCAAAAATGACCCACAAATGACCAAAATTGAAATTGATTGAGTTTGATTGCAGATTGAAATATGATCAATATGAGCGATAGTTGGCCAAAAAGTAAGGCTATAGCCTTGGTATTTTGCTCAAACATGACCCAAAAATGACCAAATGTGAAATTGATTGATTTTGATTGCAGATTGAAAAGTGATGAAAATGAGCGATATTTGGCCAAAAAGTAAGGCTATAGCCTTGGTATTTTGCTCAAAAATGACCCCAAAAATGACCAAATTTGAAATTGACTGATTTTGATTGCAGATTGAAAAGTGATGAAAATGAGCGATATTTGGCCAAAAAGTAAGGCTATAGCCTTGGTATTTTGCTCACAAATGACCCACAAATGACCAAATTTGAAATTGATTGATTTTGATTGCAGATTGAAAAGTGATGAAAATGAGCGATATTTGGCCGAAAAGTAAGGCTATAGCCTTGGTATTTTGCTCAAAAATGACCCACAAATGACCAAAATTGAAATTGATTGAGTTTGATTGCAGATTGAAATATGATCAATATGAGCGATATTTGGCCAAAAAGTAAGGCTATAGCCTTGGTATTTTGGTGAACAATGACGCACAAATGACCAAATTTGAAATTGATTGATTTTGATTGCAGATTGAAATGTGATCAATATGAGCGATATTTGGCCAAAAAGTAAGGCTATAGCCTTGGTATTTTGCTCAAAAATGACGCACAAATGACCAAATTTGAACTTGATTGAGTTTGATTGCAGATTGAAATGTGATCAATATGGGCGATATTTGGCCACAAAGTAAGGCTATAGCCTTGGTATTTTGCTCAAAAATGACCCACAAATGACCAAATTTGAAATTGATTGAGTTTGATTGCAGATTGAAAAATGATGAAAATGAGCGATTTGTGGCCAAAAAGTAAGGCTATAGCCTTGGTATTTTGCTCAAAAATGACGCACAAATGACCAAATGTGAAATTGATTGATTTTGATTGCAGATTGAAAAGTGATGAAAATGAGCGATATTTGGCCAAAAAGTAAGGCTATAGCCTTGGTATTTTGCTCAAAAATGACCCAAAAATGACCAAATTTGAAATTGACTGATTTTGATTGCAGATTGAAAAGTGATGAAAATGAGCGATATTTGGCCAAAAAGTAAGGCTATAGCCTTGGTATTTTGCTCACAAATGACCCACAAATGACCAAATTTGAAATTGATTGATTTTGATTGCAGATTGAAAAGTGATGAAAATGAGCGATATTTGGCCACAAAGTAAGGCTATAGCCTTGGTATTTTGCTCAAAAATGACCCACAAATGACCAAATTTGAAATTGATTGAGTTTGATTGCAGATTGAAATATGATCAATATGAGCGATAGTTGGCCAAAAAGTAAGGCTATAGCCTTGGTATTTTGCTCAAACATGACCCAACTATGACCAAATTTGAAATTGATTGATTTTGATTGCAGATTGAAATGTGATGAAAATGAGCGATATTTGGCCAAAAAGTAAGGCTATAGCCTTGGCATTTTGCTCAAAAATGACCCAAAAATGACCAAATTTGAAATTGACTGATTTTGATTGCAGATTGAAAAGTGATGAAAATGAGCGATATTTGGCCAAAAAGTAAGGCTATAGCCTTGGTATTTTGCTCACAAATGACCCACAAATGACCAAATTTGAAATTGATTGATTTTGATTGCAGATTGAAAAGTGATGAAAATGAGCGATATTTGGCCGAAAAGTAAGGCTATAGCCTTGGTATTTTGCTCAAAAATGACCCACAAATGACCAAAATTGAAATTGATTGAGTTTGATTGCAGATTGAAATATGATCAATATGAGCGATATTTGGCCACAAAGTAAGGCTATAGCCTTGGTATTTTGCTCAAAAATGACCCACAAATGACCAAATTTGAAATTGATTGAGTTTGATTGCAGATTGAAATATGATCAATATGAGCGATAGTTGGCCAAAAAGTAAGGCTATAGCCTTGGTATTTTGCTCAAACATGACCCAACTATGACCAAATTTGAAATTGATTGATTTTGATTGCAGATTGAAATGTGATGAAAATGAGCGATATTTGGCCAAAAAGTAAGGCTATAGCCTTGGTATTTTGCTCAAAAATGACCCAAAAATGACCAAATTTGAAATTGACTGATTTTGATTGCAGATTGAAAAGTGATGAAAATGAGCGATATTTGGCCAAAAAGTAAGGCTATAGCCTTGGTATTTTGCTCAAAAATGACCCACAAATGACCAAAATTGAAATTGATTGAGTTTGATTGCAGATTGAAATATGATCAATATGAGCGATATTTGGCCAAAAAGTAAGGCTATAGCCTTGGTATTTTGGTGAACAATGACGCACAAATGACCAAATTTGAAATTGATTGATTTTGATTGCAGATTGAAATGTGATCAATATGAGCGATATTTGGCCAAAAAGTAAGGCTATAGCCTTGGTATTTTGCTCAAAAATGACGCACAAATGACCAAATTTGAACTTGATTGAGTTTGATTGCAGATTGAAATGTGATCAATATGGGCGATATTTGGCCACAAAGTAAGGCTATAGCCTTGGTATTTTGCTCAAAAATGACCCACAAATGACCAAATTTGAAATTGATTGAGTTTGATTGCAGATTGAAAAATGATGAAAATGAGCGATTTGTGGCCAAAAAGTAAGGCTATAGCCTTGGTATTTTGCTCAAAAATGACGCACAAATGACCAAATGTGAAATTGATTGATTTTGATTGCAGATTGAAAAGTGATGAAAATGAGCGATATTTGGCCAAAAAGTAAGGCTATAGCCTTGGTATTTTGCTCAAAAATGACCCAAAAATGACCAAATTTGAAATTGACTGATTTTGATTGCAGATTGAAAAGTGATGAAAATGAGCGATATTTGGCCAAAAAGTAAGGCTATAGCCTTGGTATTTTGCTCACAAATGACCCACAAATGACCAAATTTGAAATTGATTGATTTTGATTGCAGATTGAAAAGTGATGAAAATGAGCGATATTTGGCCACAAAGTAAGGCTATAGCCTTGGTATTTTGCTCAAAAATGACCCACAAATGACCAAATTTGAAATTGATTGAGTTTGATTGCAGATTGAAATATGATCAATATGAGCGATAGTTGGCCAAAAAGTAAGGCTATAGCCTTGGTATTTTGCTCAAACATGACCCAACTATGACCAAATTTGAAATTGATTGATTTTGATTGCAGATTGAAATGTGATGAAAATGAGCGATATTTGGCCAAAAAGTAAGGCTATAGCCTTGGTATTTTGCTCAAAAATGACCCAAAAATGACCAAATTTGAAATTGACTGATTTTGATTGCAGATTGAAAAGTGATGAAAATGAGCGATATTTGGCCAAAAAGTAAGGCTATAGCCTTGGTATTTTGCTCACAAATGACCCACAAATGACCAAATTTGAAATTGATTGATTTTGATTGCAGATTGAAAAGTGATGAAAATGAGCGATATTTGGCCGAAAAGTAAGGCTATAGCCTTGGTATTTTGCTCAAAAATGACCCACAAATGACCAAAATTGAAATTGATTGAGTTTGATTGCAGATTGAAATATGATCAATATGAGCGATATTTGGCCACAAAGTAAGGCTATAGCCTTGGTATTTTGCTCAAAAATGACCCACAAATGACCAAATTTGAAATTGATTGAGTTTGATTGCAGATTGAAATATGATCAATATGAGCGATAGTTGGCCAAAAAGTAAGGCTATAGCCTTGGTATTTTGCTCAAACATGACCCAACTATGACCAAATTTGAAATTGATTGATTTTGATTGCAGATTGAAATGTGATGAAAATGAGCGATATTTGGCCAAAAAGTAAGGCTATAGCCTTGGTATTTTGCTCAAAAATGACCCAAAAATGACCAAATTTGAAATTGACTGATTTTGATTGCAGATTGAAAAGTGATGAAAATGAGCGATATTTGGCCAAAAAGTAAGGCTATAGCCTTGGTATTTTGCTCACAAATGACCCACAAATGACCAAATTTGAAATTGATTGATTTTGATTGCAGATTGAAAAGTGATGAAAATGAGCGATATTTGGCCGAAAAGTAAGGCTATAGCCTTGGTATTTTGCTCAAAAATGACCCACAAATGACCAAAATTGAAATTGATTGAGTTTGATTGCAGATTGAAATATGATCAATATGAGCGATATTTGGCCAAAAAGTAAGGCTATAGCCTTGGTATTTTGGTGAAAAATGACGCACAAATGACCAAATTTGAAATTGATTGATTTTGATTGCAGATTGAAATGTGATCAATATGAGCGATATTTGGCCAAAAAGTAAGGCTATAGCCTTGGTATTTTGCTCAAAAATGACGCACAAATGACCAAATTTGAAATTGATTGAGTTTGATTGCAGATTGAAATGTGATCAATATGGGCGATATTTGGCCACAAAGTAAGGCTATAGCCTTGGTATTTTGCTCAAAAATGACCCACAAATGACCAAATTTGAAATTGATTGAGTTTGATTGCAGATTGAAAAATGATGAAAATGAGCGATTTGTGGCCAAAAAGTAAGGCTATAGCCTTGGTATTTTGCTCAAAAATGACGCACAAATGACCAAATGTGAAATTGATTGATTTTGATTGCAGATTGAAAAGTGATGAAAATGAGCGATATTTGGCCAAAAAGTAAGGCTATAGCCTTGGTATTTTGCTCAAAAATGACCCAAAAATGACCAAATTTGAAATTGACTGATTTTGATTGCAGATTGAAAAGTGATGAAAATGAGCGATATTTGGCCAAAAAGTAAGGCTATAGCCTTGGTATTTTGCTCACAAATGACCCACAAATGACCAAATTTGAAATTGATTGATTTTGATTGCAGATTGAAAAGTGATGAAAATGAGCGATATTTGGCCAAAAAGTAAGGCTATAGCCTTGGTATTTTGCTCACAAATGACCCACAAATGACCAAATTTGAAATTGATTGATTTTGATTGCAGATTGAAAAGTGATGAAAATGAGCGATATTTGGCCGAAAAGTAAGGCTATAGCCTTGGTATTTTGCTCAAAAATGACCCACAAATGACCAAAATTGAAATTGATTGAGTTTGATTGCAGATTGAAATATGATCAATATGAGCGATATTTGGCCAAAAAGTAAGGCTATAGCCTTGGTATTTTGCTCAAAAATGACCCAAAAATGACCAAATTTGAAATTGACTGATTTTGATTGCAGATTGAAAAGTGATGAAAATGAGCGATATTTGGCCAAAAAGTAAGGCTATAGCCTTGGTATTTTGCTCACAAATGACCCACAAATGACCAAATTTGAAATTGATTGATTTTGATTGCAGATTGAAAAGTGATGAAAATGAGCGATATTTGGCCGAAAAGTAAGGCTATAGCCTTGGTATTTTGCTCAAATATGACCCACAAATGACCAAAATTGAAATTGATTGAGTTTGATTGCAGATTGAAATATGATCAATATGAGCGATATTTGGCCAAAAAGTAAGGCTATAGCCTTGGTATTTTGCTCAAAAATGACCCAAAAATGACCAGATTTGAAATTGATTGATTTTGATTGCAGATTGAAATGTGATCAATATGAGCGATTTTTGGCCAAAAAGTAAGGCTATAGCCTTCGTATTTTGGTCAAAAATGACGCACAAATGACCAAATTTGAAATTGATTGATTTTGATTGCAGATTGAAAAGTGATGAAAATGAGCGATTTTTGGCCAAAAAGTAAGGCTATAGCCTTGGTATTTTGCTCAAAACTGACCCACAAATGACCAAATTTGAAATTGATTGATTTTGATTGCAGATTGAAAAGTGATGAAAATGAGCGATTTTTGGCCAAAAAGTAAGGCTATAGCCTTGGTATTTTGCTCAAAAATGACCCAGAAATGACCAAATTTGAAATTGATTGATTTTGATTGCAGATTGAAAAGTGATGAAAATGAGCGATATTTGGCCGAAAAGTAAGGCTATAGCCTTGGTATTTTGCTCAAAAATGACCCACAAATGACCAAAATTGAAATTGATTGAGTTTGATTGCAGATTGAAATATCATCAATATGAGCGATATTTGGCCAAAAAGTAAGGCTATAGCCTTGGTATTTTGCTCAAAAATGACCCAAAAATGACCAAATTTGAAATTGACTGATTTTGATTGCAGATTGAAAAGTGATGAAAATGAGCGATATTTGGCCAAAAAGTAAGGCTATAGCCTTGGTATTTTGCTCACAAATGACCCACAAATGACCAAATTTGAAATTGATTGATTTTGATTGCAGATTGAAAAGTGATGAAAATGAGCGATATTTGGCCGAAAAGTAAGGCTATAGCCTTGGTATTTTGCTCAAATATGACCCACAAATGACCAAAATTGAAATTGATTGAGTTTGATTGCAGATTGAAATATGATCAATATGAGCGATATTTGGCCAAAAAGTAAGGCTATAGCCTTGGTATTTTGCTCAAAAATGACCCAAAAATGACCAAATTTGAAATTGATTGATTTTGATTGCAGATTGAAATGTGATCAATATGAGCGATTTTTGGCCAAAAAGTAAGGCTATAGCCTTGGTATTTTGGTCAAAAATGACGCACAAATGACCAAATTTGAAATTGATTGATTTTGATTGCAGATTGAAACGTGATGAAAATGAGCGATTTTTGGCCAAAAAGTAAGGCTATAGCCTTGGTATTTTGCTCAAAACTGACCCACAAATGACCAAATTTGAAATTGATTGATTTTGATTGCAGATTGAAAAGTGATGAAAATGAGCGATTTTTGGCCAAAAAGTAAGGCTATAGCCTTGGTATTTTGCTCAAAAATGACCCAGAAATGACCAAATTTGAAATTGATTGATTTTGATTGCAGATTGAAAAGTGATGAAAATGAGCGATTTTTGGCCAAAAAGTAAGGCTATAGCCTTGGTATTTTGCTCAAAACTGACCCAACTATGACCAAATTTGAAATTGATTGATTTTGATTGCAGATTGAAATGTGATGAAAATGAGCGATATTTGGCCAAAAAGTAAGGCTATAGCCTTGGTATTTTGCTCAAAAATGACCCAAAAATGACCAAATTTGAAATTGACTGATTTTGATTGCAGATTGAAAAGTGATGAAAATGAGCGATATTTGGCCAAAAAGTAAGGCTATAGCCTTGGTATTTTGCTCACAAATGACCCACAAATGACCAAATTTGAAATTGATTGATTTTGATTGCAGATTGAAAAGTGATGAAAATGAGCGATATTTGGCCAAAAAGTAAGGCTATAGCCTTGGTATTTTGCTCACAAATGACCCACAAATGACCAAATTTGAAATTGATTGATTTTGATTGCAGATTGAAAAGTGATGAAAATGAGCGATATTTGGCCGAAAAGTAAGGCTATAGCCTTGGTATTTTGCTCAAAAATGACCCACAAATGACCAAAATTGAAATTGATTGAGTTTGATTGCAGATTGAAATATGATCAATATGAGCGATATTTGGCCAAAAAGTAAGGCTATAGCCTTGGTATTTTGCTCAAAAATGACCCAAAAATGACCAAATTTGAAATTGACTGATTTTGATTGCAGATTGAAAAGTGATGAAAATGAGCGATATTTGGCCAAAAAGTAAGGCTATAGCCTTGGTATTTTGCTCACAAATGACCCACAAATGACCAAATTTGAAATTGATTGATTTTGATTGCAGATTGAAAAGTGATGAAAATGAGCGATATTTGGCCGAAAAGTAAGGCTATAGCCTTGGTATTTTGCTCAAAAATGACCCACAAATGACCAAAATTGAAATTGATTGAGTTTGATTGCAGATTGAAATGTGATCAATATGAGCGATTTTTGGCCAAAAAGTAAGGCTATAGCCTTGGTATTTTGGTCAAAAATGACCCACAAATGACCAAATTTGAAATTGATTGATTTTGATTGCAGATTGAAAAGTGATGAAAATGAGCGATTTTTGGCCAAAAAGTAAGGCTATAGCCTTGGTATTTTGCTCAAAACTGACCCACAAATGACCAAATGTGAAATTGATTGATTTTGATTGCAGATTGAAAAGTGATGAAAATAAGCGATTTTTGGCCAAAAAGTAAGGCTATAGCCTTGGTATTTTGCTCAAAAATGACCCAGAAATGACCAAATTTGAAATTGATTGATTTTGATTGCAGATTGAAAAGTGATGAAAATGAGCGATTTTTGGCCAAAAAGTAAGGCTATAGCCTTGGTATTTTGCTCAAAACTGACCCACAAATGACCAAATTTGAAATTGATTGATTTTGATTGCAGATTGAAAAGTGATGAAAATGAGCGATTTTTGGCCAAAAAGTAAGGCTATAGCCTTGGTATTTTGCTCAAAAATGACCCAGAAATGACCAAATGTGAAATTGAGTAATTTTGATTGCAGATTGAAAAGTGATGAAAATGAGCGATTTTTGGCCAAAAAGTAAGGCTATAGCCTTGGTAATTTGCTGAAAAATGACCCAAAAATGACCAATTTTGAAATTAATTGAGTTTGATTGCAGATTGAAAAGTGATGAAAATGAGCGATATTTGGCCAAAAAGTAAGGCTATAGCCTTGGTATTTTGCTCAAAAATGACCCAAAAATGACCAAATTTGAAATTGATTGATTTTGATTGCAGATTGAAATGTGATCAATATGAGCGATTTTTGGCCAAAAAGTAAGGCTATAGCCTTGGTATTTTGGTCAAAAATGACGCACAAATGACCAAATTTGAAATTGATTGATTTTGATTGCAGATTGAAAAGTGATGAAAATGAGCGATTTTTGGCCAAAAAGTAAGGCTATAGCCTTGGTATTTTGCTCAAAACTGACCCACAAATGACCAAATGTGAAATTGATTGATTTTGATTGCAGATTGAAAAGTGATGAAAATGAGCGATTTTTGGCCAAAAAGTAAGGCTATAGCCTTGGTATTTTGCTCAAAAATGACCCAGAAATGACCAAATTTGAAATTGATTGATTTTGATGGCAGATTGAAAAGTGATGAAAATGAGCGATTTTTGGCCAAAAAGTAAGGCTATAGCCTTGGTATTTTGCTCAAAACTGACCCACAAATGACCAAATTTGAAATTGATTGATTTTGATTGCAGATTGAAAAGTGATGAAAATGAGCGATTTTTGGCCAAAAAGTAAGGCTATAGCCTTGGTATTTTGCTCAAAAATGACCCAGAAATGACCAAATGTGAAATTGAGTAATTTTGATTGCAGATTGAAAAGTGATGAAAATGAGCGATTTTTGGCCAAAAAGTAAGGCTATAGCCTTGGTAATTTGCTGAAAAATGACCCAAAAATGACCAATTTTGAAATTAATTGAGTTTGATTGCAGATTGAAAAGTGATGAAAATGAGCGATATTTGGCCAAAAAGTAAGGCTATAGCCTTGGTATTTTGGTGAAAAATGACGCACAAATGACCAAATTTGAAATTGATTGAGTTTGATTGCAGATTGAAAAGTGATGAAAATGAGCGATTTGTGGCCAAAAAGTAAGGCTATAGCCTTGGTATTTTGGTGAAAAATGACGCACAAATGACCAAATTTGAAATTGATTGATTTTGATTGCAGATTGAAAAGTGATGAAAATGAGCGATTTTTGGCCAAAAAGTAAGGCTATAGCCTTGGTATTTTGCTCAAAAATGACCCAATTATGACCAAATTTGAAATTGATTGAGGTTGATTGGAGATTGAAAAGTGATGAAAATGAGCGATTCTTGGCCAAAAAGTAAGGCTATAGCCTTGGTATTTTGCTCAAAAATGACCCAAAAATGACCAAATTTGAAATTGACTGATTTTGATTGCAGATTGAAAAGTGATGAAAATGAGCGATATTTGGCCAAAAAGTGAGGGTATAACCTTGGTATGTTGCCGAGAAATGACTAGTGAGCAAAATGTGATAGGTGGTGGCAGAATATAAGGATATTGGCCCCGAGTGGTTTTACAGTAATACTAAAGCTGAAAGTTAGTGAGGTTGATTGAATAGTTAAAGTTGGTGTATCTGATGCGGGATGTGGTTAAAGGTAATGTGAAAGGTATAGGCATAGTATGTTGGAAAAAAGATAGCAAAAGTAAAAGTCATTGAGGTTGATTGTTGATTGAAAATTGATGATTAATAGCGAATTATGCTGTACCTTTCCTGACAATAACTAAAGGTGTGATTGATTGACTTTGAGTGTAGAATGGAAATTAATTGTGGTTAAGGGAATTAATTGAAGTGTGAGATTGACGTGTTGTAGGTAAGGAATGATGATGATTTTACGATTACAGGGCGGTCACGAAGTATGGTGTGATGCTAGGATTGTGCTTAAACTTAACAGCAAAAGTGTGTAGGGTGTCCAAAAGTGGAATAGGAAATGTGGTAATAAGCATGGTCTTTTCACTGCTGCGTAGTACAGTCTATCATGTGTGAACTGTAGTTGGAAGTAGTTTAATGAGAAAGATTCTGGGTCTAATTGAAACGGAGATCGTCGCAGTGCAGGAGAAGAAAATCGTTGTATTCTAGAAAAATGAGAAGGAAACACTGGATATATTGAAAACATTACCTTTGGATTGATAGAGCGGTAGAAAGAAATTGCGGCAATGAATGAAAATGAGAACGAGTTGAAGGGACTGAAAGAAAATGATAAAGAAAGGTGGTAAGGAACCCAAATGAGAAAATATCATGGAATTAAACGGGAATGAGAACGTACATTGCCTGCCAAAAGTAGTTGGAACACCCACACAATTGTATTGATTTCCGACTCCTGCCGCTTCTCTGTGACACCACTTAAAATGTAAACCCCCTCCCCCCTTAAACAATGTTGATTCGATAGGGGAGACCAGTAGCTTTAAAAACACGCATCACTTTTGGCCTTCAAGGTGCCCATATTAGCTTCATACAACATTGTTTAACGGGGGAGGGGATGCTATAGCTCATCTATAGCGTAAATCATAGCAAGTGTTCCAAGACTTTTGTGCAGGAATTGTAGTTGTGACAACGAGCGAGAAGGAGAACGCGCGTGGTTGTGGGAATGAACAATGAACCACATTTACTAGCTACTGAAGAGGAATACAAGTCATGTGAAAAGACGAAACATTCGACTGATAAGCTGAAAATAAAATGCCATCACAGTTATTGATCTCCGAATTAATAGGTAGCAAATGATTGTGAGGACTACTAGCAAAAAATCATCTATATATAAACAAACAAATATTTAGGATATTGTCGCGAAACTTTTCTAACGCCACTAGAGAGTACAAAAAGGAGATGCAACCGTACAGAATTTTTATTTTATAATTATTAATAATTAAATTTTATAATAAGACTATTATTATATTATTATTTTTGATTTAATTATTAATAATTATTAATAAGTAACATGAAAATATGCACCGTATGATAAATAATTAGCCGCCATTATGAAAGATGGCAGCAGTGTCCTAGGGAAAGCATTTGTGAAAGTAACAGTGCAATGAACGAAGGAGAAACTCATTCGTACCCAAAACTTTCCATTCACAGACAACAACGGCAGCAACAAGTGTCCTGTGAATGGTCTCTAGGTGTTTGCATATCAATGTAGACAACAAATTACGGCTATTCAAAGCCAAAAAAATAAAAAACACTACATAGCAAGCTTAAGAGCCTGTCAAAGCAGGGATGTTTACCATCACCAAGGTTTTTATAAGGAAAAACTAGAGCTGCAATGCACCTATGGGCAATAAAATGTGTATATAGCATCTCACTTTTAGAGGGAATCTTTGTAGATACATGTGTATTGCAACCTGCAGAGACCATTCTCTGGAATTGCACAAAAAGTTCTAAGAACTGCACATCTTGTGCTAACGACTGTAAGTTAAGAAAGCCTGTCGTAATGAAGTTCAATACTAGAGTAATGCTACTTTTATGAAAATTACTAGCCTTCAAATATCTAAACAGCTTTGCTACTGGAACTTGCAATAAACGTTACTAACACGGAATTCACGATAGAATAAGGACATGTTTTTCTACAACAACTAAATCTGAGTGATCACTAATACTAAGGATCACTCGTATACCAAGAGGAATCAATAGCAAGCAATGCTAGTTGTACTCCTGGTGGACAAAACTTCTTAAAAAATTCTTTCTGAACTCGACAATCAACACTTTCTTAGTGATGTGAAGCGACCGCAATATATTTATCCGAGAAATGAGGCCTCTAGTTCATATTCAGGTCGAATCGGTACAAACCACTTGAAAGTGTTCCAAGTCAGGTGTGTAACTCCATGATTTCATTCTTCACGTTTAATAAAATTGTCATATAACACACATAAGTAGCTATTTCTGGGGAAAATGAAGGATAATGGTCCAATGACGTAGCATACTGTTGCGATAAAATTCGTTCATAATTAAAATGCAATAATCCCACATTGTCAGGAAAGCAGTCAGATGATTTCAATGATGACCATCAGATACCATAGGGTAATAGACAAGGAGTTTAATGCAATCCGATATGCGTAACAGAGCATGCACGAGATACTATGACATCGTTGTTTGAGATGCATCCTTTAGCTGACAAACACATGCATCAATACTAAAACTGCACTGATCTGAACCACTGTTAACGTAGGAGGCCAGACTATCCAATCTTCAGACATGTGTAGGTGTGTCTATTCCAACCATAAGTCTGTACATTGCAACTGGTAGTGTTTTCATTGAGATCTGAACGAATAATGAAAAGCAAAACTATACAGACTGGGCATAACACCAAATGGAATGCCACAAAGATACACACAAATGCGCGCACGCATGCACACGTACACACATGCATGCACACATCACCCAACAAACTAATCGGTTCTAACTATATAAATATATACATGTTGTGTTCTCGCCATAAAGCTAAATGCAGGTCTGTCTACAACATCGAGCACTATCACCAACAGATTGGTTAATGGAAATCACCATCAGTGTGTTTATATATATATATATATATATATATATATATATATATATATATATATATATATATATATATATATATATATATATATATATATATATATATATATATATATTTATATATATATATATATATATATATATAGAGACCCTCAAGAAAAAATTCCAACTTTTAAAACGTTTCGGCACAAGCCTTCATCAGTTATTAACTGATGAAGGCTTGTGCCGAAACGTTTTAAAAGTTGGAATTTTTTCTTGAGGGTCTATTTATGTCTTTAAAAATTTCTTTATGATTGGAGCTATTTGAGTGTATATATATATATATATATATATATATATATATATATATATATATATAAGAAATCTATACTCCATAGTTATAAATAAAATATGTAACTTTGTGAAATATAATGCTCAAAATGCAACATTTATATGATGAGTAGTGCACTGAACAAGAGAGTTAAAGCTTACCTCACCAGAAGTCGTTGCTAATATATCTACGATATGTTGATGTGATTTAGCAACTACACTCTCGCCATTTATTTCAATGATCCGATGCCCAACTCTAACACCTCCACGCTCAGCGATTCCGCCTCTAAGCAAACTACAAATCTACAACAAGGCAATACCATAAGAAACACGGATTAAGTTTAATAGGGCTATCCACAAAATAAAACTGAAACTACTATTTCATTTTACTGAATAAAATTCAGCGAAGTTAAGCACAAAACAAACCAGTTGATGATTGATAAGATTTGTTTTTAAAAAAGTGAGCAAATCGATCTCTGTCAGTAAGAAAACAATGGCAGTAATCTATACCTCCCTTGAGAACATGTCGATAGATATATGAAGTTACCAAATATCTATAATACTATTGTCAAAAAACATTTTTAATGAAAAATCTGCCAATCTCTACGTTCGTTTCATCAAATTTATAGAACAGGGGACTCTGGCATAATTACAACGACAAATTTTCCAATGACGAGCTAATTTTGATGATGTGAGATGAAAGTGTATGTAAAGCCGATATCAACTTAAGAAGTTAATTCAGCTAAAACAAAAAACAGTAAAAACAGCGGCAACAGAAATATTGATACAGTAACAATAGCATTGATAGAATTATTTCAGACATACCGTTCCATTTTGAACGCTAAAGCCCAACTGATACTTAACATCAGGCCGTGATACAACCACGTCGACAACAGGAGGACATGAAACAATTCTAAGAATTGCTCTAGCACTTGACCGCGTGTTCTGTTAAATACAAAACGAGAAAGAGTTTACTTCTGTGGAAGCAGAGGATCGGCGATAAAACATGTCCCTGCGAGCATACCAAATAATATACTTGAGCATGCAAGAAATATAGCAAGAAAACCCAACAGAAGCACTAATTGACTAGTTTTCAACAAACGTAGTCTTGTTCCCTGTTCTAAGATATGATAAGAAAATCGTAGGCTATAATGTTCGTGTTTGTAAAATTCTCAAATTAAATGCTTGTTTTATAATCTCTACTACGAAAGAAATCCATTTCGAATTTCCTATTGACCTAGAGAAGCAAAAGAGAAAAACTTGATACGGAAGTTAGAAGCAATACGCCACGAAGACTGTTGGTAGCATCGATCCCCAGCCAGACTCCAGAAGCATCACCCCAAGAGCTTCACCTCGTTTTTTCTGCACGACAATCTACAAAAAGGAGTGTCAATTTACCAAAGAGACAAATAAAAGGACTAATCCAACGAATTTCAATGAGATTCACAAACAATAAGGACTAAGTATGCATTCGGGTAATAACTGACATATGTTTCACTTATATTGCCCTTCCTATTCTTAAATACGCTTGAGAATCTCTTAGTGGACAGATACAGGTATCTCTTGTTGTGTTTGGAACAAAAACAAACTAATGAACTTTACTTACTCTGATGTAAATATGTTAAATAGCAAGCACCACATACAGTTGGGACCAGATGAATCCGTGTCCTTTCCCGCTGAATGTGGTGCAAAACAAGGTATGCTGCATTTTTTTTGTTAATTTTAATTTTTGGAGTTATAAAAAAAAACAAACTCACAATTCACCTGTGAGTTACCAACCTAGTCTTTTGACTACACAGAAGAACCTGTACCCTTAACAACGCAAAACAACTTGTATCTTTGTCTGTTAAGATATCAAATTGATAAGAACATTCCATTTTCAGGCATAATCTTCTTCCTTTTAAAAAATTCCTTAGTATTTACATTTGAGTATTTTTGTACATATATGGTTATAATCAATTTTGCTTTCTAAACTATGTACAATTCAACTTTAAAGAATTTCATACTAATTCCTAATCGACAACTTTCTTGCTTCCAACAAGCTGAGACTTCCAAGATAGGAGAGAGCATGCCGTTATAACTACACATCAGACTGTCCTCCTAGTACCGAATTTCAGCGCTAAAAATAGCAAGTAAGGTATAGCAACGAAATACACTTACGTCTCGTGTGTTTGTACTATCAGCTAACAGATCGAGGTCTTGGCCAACAATTTTCTGTGACTCCAACACGTGACAATATTCTGCCTCTTCTACGCTATCATGTGATATCCCATTGGTTTTAAGAAACTGACGATAGGCCATGTTGAATGCCTGACCTATAGCTTTCGAGATTGCTTGGGCCTGAAAAGGAAAATACTCCTCTTAGCAAAACCATATTTACTCATTTGCAACCTTTGGCATATCTTCAAATAATTCATACAAATATAGAATCTTTGACAGATTATTGGTATTTCGGTTTGATACGGTCGAAACTGTCGAATACTCTGGTAAAAACAAGTTAACCATAGATAGGAAAACTATACTTCAACTGTCGGCTCCAGAAAGAAAGCTTTGAGGAAGATGCAGGTTATTGTCCTGAAGGTCCACTAGATCAAAATTTAAACATTGATATAGCATAAATAAAACAGAACGGAGACTCTTGAGCAAGCTGAGCTTAATATGTGCAATCATCAGCTATAATAACTTTTGCACGATTTACTGTGCGGGATCCAATGAAAAACCGTATTGAAAACATCGAAAAGAATATCATTTAAAAAGGTGTCAATCAACGTGAATGGCATGTGGTTTGACGGAGAAAACAATTAAAACAACTATTCTAAATGACTACTTATTGCCTTTGACCATTATTGGTTATAAAAGTACAATCTATGTGATAAATTTAAGCAAACAGGCAAATATTGCAAAACTTAATACAGGCCACATCAACCATCCGCCATTCAAAAGGGTGGCAGCTTATAACTAAAATTACTGGTAACAATACACACAAGCAAAGGAATCGACCAGCCTTAAAAAGGAGGAGCTTCACTTTAGATAAGGCAAAACGGAAGACAAGACCATTTAACTTAGAAAAAAACATTTAGAAAATTTAATATCTTTAATGTAATCCACCAGACAAGAATTAATTTATATCTTATCAATGGAAAGAGAATTTTTAGTCAAGAAAAAGAAATGTCGTGAAGCTTTCGTCCCGATTTGAAAACCTCATTGGTAGACTATACAAACATAATTCATTGCTAAACTGGCTGAAAAATTGCAACGTTTGGAAAGAAAAGTACATATTAGGAACAGATTGGGATTAAGCAATCTTGATGAGATAAGATCTAGACTGTGGCCTAAGTTTCCGACATTTCCTCCTGCTTCAAAACACAAGTCAAAATAAAAGAGAATTATGCAAGAAAACACAAAACCTCGATAGCACAGTTACTATACCGCCCAATCCAAAATAATAACTTTGATTTTCGCTTCAGAGACAAATACAATACACAACAATACTCCAAACTTAGTTTTTCGAAATGACCAAGGAAAACAAATTAAATATTGCTACGACAGTCCCACTTCAATACTTGGATGGCAACAGCACACAGCAAGAGACAGAACACTACCCAATGATTGAAGTGTCTATAACAACAAATAAGTAGCAAATTATCAACAAAACATTATATCATTATAAATTTAACAAAAATCGATCATGACTACATCCTTTCTAAATGAATCAAAAGAAAGTCGATGAAAAGTTGCGCCCATTAGACAAGATAAAAATACCTCCAACCATCTGATATACCTTGCACACATGTCTAATTCGTACAATGTGCAACATTGCACCAAAATCACAAGTGAAACAAGATAATTACCAAATCATGGCATGACCCAGTCGTCCACGTTCGCACAAAAATTTAGTCTCAACAAGGTATCAAACCAATGAAGCTGTAGACGTTGTAAGGAGCACGATATCTAACGAAAAATCGTCCATTGCAATCGTAATCACAAACAAAATCCATACCAATCTTCTTCTAGGCTCTTAAAGTTTGCTAGGCTATCCTAATATCTCCCTGCAAGGTTGAACAGCATTCCTAGCAATACTCCAACAAAGTAGTAAACAGATACAGATACATTCCGCCCAGCATTCATCCGTTATGCACGCAATGGAAATCAAGCATCATACGCACGATGGAGTGAAGCAGAAACCTACCGACACATCATCAAGACAACTCCCTCTCTGCAAGACAGATTTCGACTCTCCACGTTGAGAATACGAAGACACGAAACGACAAATATTGTGAATACACTTGCTTTGTTTACTTGTAGCCAAAACGGAGCTCGAGTTTCTATTCATCTAGTTTATCCGAAAAGACTATTTAAATTGCGCGACCATCTGCTACTTCTTCAGTTTGATTTAAGCATCGCTTTAGACCATCGCACAAAAGTCTAATACAATTTGGTTGATTTCACAATTTAAAAGTATTCCATAACAGAGTCATTTCGATTGTGGGCGGCAATAACAAAAATCTTCTCAAATTTTTGACTTGATTTAACGAAATAACATTTAAAATCGACGCTAAAGAATATCTGGATGATAATTTAAAGCAATTTCAAGCATTTCAACAGTTGCAGGCAACCTATTTACGACCCCAAATATTTTCGGCACTAACACAATGAAACTAAAAATTACGAAACATTAACTAGCTGAATTTATAAATACATACAAATGACTAGATGTATTCTGAACGCTGAATACAATAAACAATTTTCTCGCTAACTAACGAGTTCTAACAATAGCAAAACTAAAATTAATTCAATTTTTATTGGGATAATTTTGGAACGCTTCTAATGTAGGTGATCAACACTGTGCAGACTAATTCAGTGATAACTAATCTACACGATAGAGATTCATTTACTGATTCAATGTTTCCAATATAACAGAACTGCGATCGATAGACCGGTTAAATCATTTCAATCTCAATGACTGCGATCGACAGACTGAGTCAACGGTTACGACCTCAAAGGTTGTGATCGATAAAATGATTAATGATTTCGATCTCAAAGATTGTGATCGATAAACTGATTCAATGATTACCGTCTCAGATTGTGTTGTGGTGCACAAAATGATTCAATGACTGCGACCTCAAAGACAGCGATCGATAAACCGATTCAATGATTTCGATCTAAAAGATTGTGTTGCAATCGACAAAATGATTCAATGATTACTTTGTGCTGTAAACATTCCCTCTACACATGGAGGCATTGCAAAACTCTGGTTACGAAATAAACCGCTGCCTATTTTCAAAAGCAGAAACAAATTCTTACCTCACTACATTGAAAGATATGACAAATATTCTTGGATGTTCGTTTTTCCCTTTCGGCAAGAATTTCCGACAGTGTTTTCGTGTCACTTGTGTCAGGGTTGAGATCAGGCACATCTGTTGTCAATCGCCTCGACATCAAGACGAGGACATCTCCCATGTCGCATATAAAGCACACTGTTCGCAAGGAGTGGTCTAGCATGATGTCTTCGTGCTTAAAAATCAAATGATTTGTCAATTGGACATAACATTGAGCATTTTCAAGCAAATTTTGAGCTTTTCAATGCATATTCCTAATGATCTCATTTCTGCCTATTAAGATACGAAAAAGCTATTCACACACTGCAGTCGAATGCACTGGCATCGTGGATGAATTCTATAAAAATTTTGTTCTCGCTATTCTCACTTAATTAAGACTTACATAAGGACAAGCCACTATCTTCACTATTCCTGAGTTTTTGCAAAAAGCATCTGGTCAAATTCGTATGCATTTCCAGGATACAGAAATCTTTGATACGGAATTAGACCACGGGAATTGCAACGACCTCTGATGATAAAATCGGAAGGTACCTTGAAGTGTTTGATGGACGTTGCTTAGACAAAAATTTGTACCATGCTAGAAGGCTAAGGTCAATGGCCTAATTATTGGAGACTATCTAAATGCCATTCAACCTCACTTCAAACAGGTAGACACCTTCCAGAAATACAATGATAAACTTGATCTAATTACATAAAATTTTAATCACTGTCACCCAGGATGACACAAATATTCTATGAAACATCATTTCCTTCAAGCCTTCATTGGCACGGTAGTGAATAATTTACAAAAACTCTGAATTCTAATGAAATCGATGTATGTAATGGCTTGAAAGAAAATATATTCCTTGCAAACATGAGTCTAAATCACTTCATTTATAATGTTTTAAAACTTGGCAAAACAATATGCATGTTATATGTTACATACATATATATGTATGTTTATATATATATATATATATATATATATATATATATATATATATATATATATATATATATATATATATATATATATATATATATATATGTATGTTTATATATATATATATATATATATATATATATATATATATATATATATATATATATATATATATATATATATATATATATATATATATATATATATATATATATATATATATAGACAAAATCAAAACTATACTTCACATAAATGAAGACGTTTCGATTTAATATCTTCATATGTACTGACAAAGATATTAAATCGAACGTCTACATTTAAGTGAAGAATATTTTTGATCTTGTCTGTTATTTATATCTACATACAATGCGGATGCGGCTCTGATTTAGTTATATATATATATATATATATATATATATATATATATATATATATATACATATATATATATATATATATATATATATATATATATATATATATATATATATATATATATATATATATATATATATATATATATAAATACATATATATATATATGAGTACTGATGAAGATTTACTTAACAGCTATAATGTCTACTTATCAAAAGAAAGAGAGATAAAACCAAAAAGATCTGCAATAGCCTCAAATCTGTGACGAAACCTTGCGCACACTGTGCAGATGCAAAAATTTCCATTATTTTCAATCCTCTTTGAACCTAGTATGTAGCAATCCTCAATTTCCTCAGGATCATTAATTCGTACGAGAAGAAGGGACAAATCAATACAACTAAATCACGAGAATGCTCTAAGAAAGTCTAACTGCTTACTTTGCCTTCTAAGTTGACAACTTTTATCCTCTCCAAAGAAATTATCATTTGCACATCAGTTGCTGGCTGCAATTCATCATCTGCCACCTGAAGGAAATATATAAAGTTCTGCAAAATTTCCGGAACCACAAATGCCTATGCTTCATTCTATAGACCTAGATATGTAGCAAATACCATTTCTATACAGAATTATGCATTTGACATGGAAACGGAAGGAAGGTATATCAACAGGGTAGAGTAACAATACGGTAGAGAGAAAATATTCTAACTTCTATCAACTATCTCGTTGCAAAGACACTACTATCACTCAAATGTAACTGAACAGCTGAATTGAGCTTAAACATAACTGTGTGCAATGGCAGTATTATCTAAAGCCAAGAAAAATTAAGGGACCTACAACTGGCCCGTAAAGATTACAAAACAGGCAAAAACAAAGCAACAGATCAAAGTTTGTCCCATATACAACTTCTATACTATATTGGCGTAAAAAATTACTGAATATACCTTTGCACAAAAAAAAAGAATAAATGTCGAGAAAAATCATTTAACAGAACAAAATTATTATCTGTAAAGGTATGGCAGAGATCCAAATTCTAGAAACAATGTAAGTAAGGTAGCAAAATATAATATGTGATAATAATGAAAATATTATTCAGAAAGAGGTAACTTTCAACCAATTCTGCAACTACTACTGAAGCTGCTATAAAACATTGCAGGCAAAAATACGATTATAAACATTCACTTAGCAACTTGTTACAGGGTCAGCTAGCTACTATTCATGAATTTTCAGTGCAAATTGCCGAAGAAGACATGAATTAAGACACAAGAAGTATTAGTTTAGCAGCTGAAATTTTGAAATACACGCAGTTGACTGATGAGCCGCTTCAAAGGGAGTATCATTTACTCTTTAGTAGTATGAGGGGTGACCAAGCGGCGCAGCTAGTTTTCTTTAGCTAACCGAAGTTAAGATCAGCTGTGTTGTGTCAGCAACTGGGTGGGCGACGTTCATGACAAACGACTAAAACACCTCACTACGCCGTTCCTCGGAAGGGACGTTAAACCAGGGGTCCCGTTCCTGGATGCGGCATCCATAGTAGGCCTAAATTAGCTGAAAAAGCTATAACAGGTTACTCAAAACAAAGTAAACAACAACAAGAACAAAATGATGAGTTCTGCCGATTAGTAACTGACCCAGCAATCGATTCATCTCTAACAACAACAACAAAAGATGGGTTCTGCCGATTAGTAAGTGACCCAGCAATCCATTAATCTTTAATAGCTGTTGGCTACACAAATAGGGCTATGCTCCAAATAAATTAAACGGATCAACTCGGCTTGGGACAGTTCTGGTAACTTACCTTAATTCGCGCGTACGCCTGTTGTGCTTGTGCCATTCTTGTCTCTTTCGTAACAGGGTGTTGCGATGTCACTTGTGTAGTACCAAGGTACTGTAGAGAACATTCAAAGTAAATTATCATGGTGTCACGATAGTGCAACAACAATCAAATTAGAGGCACTGCTTCAAATATTCATAATATCAATAAATAAGAGAGTATGAGAACTGTTCCCCAATAGCAACATATTTAAACGATAATGAGGTAGAAAAAGGGGTTAACTGAGATCTCACCGCCTGGCTACAGAGTTGAAAACGCTTGTACACAGGAAAAACCAAACAGTTTGAAACATGAAAAACAGATTAGGAAACTCGATTCATAATTTGCAATTTCAATAAGATTACTAGCCTTGTCCTACGATCAGTATATAGGCTTACTATCACGCAAGTTTTTTAGAGTAAAGATGAACGCCCTTTCAGTCAAGATAATGAAGGATAGCATATCTAGTAATACAGATAAGACATCTTTATCCTCTGATGTGGTAAGACAGCTTTCAAATCAAACACAACAAGCAACCTTGAGAAAAAAGGGTTGGGTCAATGAATGACAGTTGCGAAATGATTGCAAGTAACCGCTGATTACGTTTATCGGCAGTAACATTTACGCATCTCCGTAGAAAGGAATGACATGGCTTTACATTTGATGAATACATAACGTGTCTACAAAAAGATGAACAATCCAAAAAACAATTCATTTGAAAAGCAACAAAGATGAACTTGCTAGAAAGTTCTTCTAAAAGGGAAGAATACCAACCACAATCATACTACCACCGTAAGAAATAAATTGAACCACCAAGGCCGAGGACCTGCGGCAATTCTACAGAAACATCTGGAAAGATGGCATGGAGCACTGCTACCAAAGATCAAATGCTCGCAGGCTTTGCAACTACGAGATAGGTCATGGGGGGTATAGATCCCTGACTTTTCCCTCATAAAAAGGCAAAAGCGCCCATTTTCTTCGAGAATTTTAAAACTGCATATTGTAGTTCTGTTACATAGACCTGCTTATAATCTTTATAACACTTGAAAATAATGAAATCTAGAAAATTCCCGAAGGATTTCTTTTGTTTTCAAATCTGAAAATGTGATTTCAAGAAACAATCTCTTTAGGAAGTTTTTAGTGGGCCATTCTTATTGATCAGAACCCCGTCCTCAAAACTTCCTAATTGCGTGCCGAGATCAAAAAGATTCGAAATTGTCTTACCTTCATCCTATATTTTGCACCAACTTTTAGCTCTTCTGCTGTGTGTGGTCCTTCAATACCTAAAAGAAGAGAATTAATGTACATTAGATTATATGTTGCCTTATAAGTGTGTAGTCTCTACTTTCATAAGATTAAACGTCAGGAAAAGAACACACACACACACACACACACACACACACACACACTCACTCACACACACATATATAAATATATATATATATATATATATATATATATATATATATATATATATATATATATATATATATATATATATATATATATACACATATACATATATATTTGTATATATCATTCAATTCAAATGGACATTTCATGCAGATAGTATTATTTGTATGACAAACTATGCAAAAGTACAGCAACAAACATCAAAGCATAAAGTTAATATAATAGCAATACAAGCATGAAAATACATCTTAAAGGCAATTACATCGTAATGCTGTGAAACAAACAAAATACAATGGTTTGCATAATACATACTTCATCCAATCAGAGTTTTCAATTGTCAGAAATCTGCACAACTATGTGCAAGTTAAGTATCGAACAATAAAATTCTCTGAACACTCTAAAAGCAGTAAAGTTGAGCGTTCACCACGCACTTTCGCTGGAATCGCATTCATTTTCACAAAATAACAGCACCTGCTATTGAACGTTTTAAAGCAGCAACTTAATTGAGAGGACAAATCTAATATTCCCGCGTCCTAAAGATATTTACATAGAGGCTTAATTTAATAGCTATTCCTGAAATGAGTCCCGCAAATATACGAGCTCATATCAAAAAATGAATAGAAAAGGCCTGATTTTATAGCTAAGTTTGTTTGATGAGCGTTTTGAAAACAATCACGGGATTGACGATTAAAGTCACTTGTTGCATTGAAATCATTGGCATGCTTTGGGTACATCTATGAAACGTTCTGAATCAAAGGACAGTGAATAGTTGAGTCTGCTGTAATGTTTACAATAACATATGTCCATACTGAGATATTAAATATTTAACTGCAGTTTCAAACAAGCAGTGCGTGCTTCTAAGAAAAGGGTCTACTAAAATGAAACACATAGGGATCCGCGTCTATGACTGTTTACTAAAGAGATAACAAGATATCTAAAACGCGCGAATACTTTAAATATTTACCTACAGGTGAGTAAAAGAAGTGGACGTCCTACATAAAAAGATTTCCAAAAATTATGATGACAATTTTCTATAATTTCTGAGGTGGAAAAACAACAAGATAGGGGACAGATAAATATATAAAGAAAACCCATGAGATCGGGAAGATATATCACCGGCTATGCCAGACTAAATAAAAATGCAGTGCGCTGATAATTTGTTTTGAAAGAAGATCAATCCACGTTCACCTACAACTTGCTACGTAGCGGTAAAAATTACAAATAGAAGAGCTAACAATGAAGTACGTAAAAATTCACTTCCTCAAAGAGTACATTGCTATTGTTCCTGTTCATATCAGTATAATCAATAATCAAGATAAAGTAAAATTAAAAGATACTTACTCGGCAAGGTCTCTTCTCTTGCTGGCTCAGGAGGATCCTGGACAATTAATTGATAAGTCATCTATTAGTCTAACGGATAAGAATTCACGTTCAGAATAGATCGCAATTTGAATCTGCAGCTTAGTGCAGTCGGAACTGCCGTGGATATTGTACGAGAAATCCTTCTAACAGGCGAAGGTCATTCCTAGGATGGTTTATACCTCTTCAAGTAGGATTTCAACCAAATCAAATGTTCAAGTCAGTGTGCAAACACTTCCTTGAGATTAAGAGAACAGGTGCCATTAGTGCTAGTGCAGTCCTTGCGAGTTTTTAATAATTCATTCAAATAATAAAACATCGAAAAGATAGGCAAAAAAGATAGGTGAAAGGAAAACAAACTGGTGAATGTTTGCAAAAACATGCGAGCCACCGCTGATTTACCAAGGAACAAAAAGCAGGGCTCCACGCTAAGAAAAGCTGTCCAAGTCCCAACACAATATTAACCATGATCGTAGACTTAAAAGGTCGTCATAATCTGGTATTCATCAAGATTGGCCAAACGAATAAGAAACACATACACACAGATACATATATATAAATAAATAAATAAATAAATAACTAAAATATAAATATATACATACACATATATAGATGTATTTATATAATAAATATATATACGATATATATATATATATATATATATATATATATATATATATATATATATATATATATATATATATATATATATATATATATATATATATATATATATATATATATATATTAAACATATATGCATTATATATAGATTTATTATGTAAATATGTTTTTATATAATATATATATATATATATATATATATATATATATATATATATATATATATATATATATATATATATATATATATATATATATATATATATATATATATGCACTATATATTTACTCAGAAAAGCGAGAATATTCTTTATACATAGCTACTCAAGATGAGCTACGGATGGACCGCATACTAATGAACAGCGCCCCGATAAAAACGAAGAAACAGAGACAAAACCGAGAAAATAGGAGTGGAAAAGGAAGATTACCGGAAGTAAATGTAAACGAAATGAAACAAAAGATGAAACCGAAAAACAAAGAAAGCGAGTAGAATGAAGAAAGGAAGCGATGCAACAATAAGATGTTATGGATGAATTTACGAACGAACAGAGCCACATAATGGATAAACATATGTGTCGGAAATGGCAAAAACAGCATTGAGATCGATACATCGATGCTGGATAAAAGATGAAGAATCAAATTACCGATACGCGATAAAGTTATTGATAGATTCCACAATAACGCGACAAATAAACGTTGATTCCAATGACCTGAACGAAATTTCAGTATAAATCCCAACTTTTCAACTAATGGGAGAAGTCTAGCAATACAGACTCAGCAAAGACCTTTAGAAATGAGGATTAAGCATCAACAAATATTTAGAACTAAGTATTATGGATACAGTCAAAATTTCTGCCCGCAGAGGAAAGCGGTTTGGTTGATTAGAAACCAAACGTGCGATATTAGAGGTTGAAATGTCCCAAAGACAAGTTATGCTTTATTTCATCGATTAAAAATTGCTGTTCTGCTACACATAAATGCCGTGACTACCCGCCGCCAGGTATCTTAACCTTTGCGGGCGTACTGTTACAACAAATCTTTGCTACGTAGTATAGCTTCTCATAACAAAGCGATAAAAAGGTAGCAACCATTTGCTAATGTTAATTGAAAAAAGTTAGAGACACTTTCGTTCACATAATCATGAAAGTAACCACTTAGTTTATGCAGACGTTATTGAAGTAAATTGCCTAATTCATAACAATTCACAACAGAAATCTTTATGGTGATTAAGATCCCGCAAGGCAGGGGTTGACAACCGTTCAAGAGGGTGGCCAGACTCTTCGATAAGCGGGCAAAAGGCACACTAGACTAAGCAAAACTTCCATTACTCAGAACCAAACAAGTCCAAAGTATTCTACAGTACAAAGAAGTCAACACAGAATGGGGTTGTCTACTGGCGGGCCACAAAAATTCCCTTCACAAATCGTAGGTTGCCTAACCCCGCCCTAAGGGATCCAAACATGTTCATAAGAGTTAGATTTGATTATATTCGATATCACAACAAATGATAGCTAATGTTAAAGTTAACCTGAGGTAATTGTTGGTAAGTTTGATTTGATAATCTCAACATAGCCTTTCGGCAGTGCTCCACATAAAGACGCCATTTAGTCTGAAAAACATCAATCCTCGTTGTTAACAAGTTAAAAAGCAAAGTTATACTACATTATGTTAGATAGCAAAGGATACCGTTGTTACTGTTACACAAACAAGAAAATAGATCTACACACCAAATGCCGCATACAAACAGTCATGATAGCAAAGTTAACTTTCTATATATTAGCAATATAAGTACACTATCATCTTCCGACGTTCTTTTAATCCTGATTAGATCAAATAGAGGTAGAACTTTTAATGCCCAAATACCAACAAGGAAAATTATACATTACTTTACAGGATTGGAATCAGTCCTGTTAATTCAGTGAAAAATTCACTTCGTCGACTAACAGCTAAGGATACTCCTATCTTGAAAGGTTCTTGTGTATGAGAAGAGTTTATTATGCATTTTGAAAAGTAAAGTCTATTCTAAGATTTTTAAGAGTTTAGAAGAATATTTACTCATAGGTGACAGAGGTAGTAAAATGACAAGTGTTAATAAAGTTTAAATATTTATAATTGAAAACCTTTATTGAGTTAAAACTGCAAACAGTGCATGACTAGGTGATTAGGTTTAAAAATCCCCTTATCAGCACAAGGTGTTCAATAATATGAAAGTGATGATAAAAAATTAATATTAGGCCAAAGAAGCTATCGGTGTCATATTTCAGAAGCACTGTTATTTAGCTAACAATATATCATGATTAATAATGGCGAGTTGATAAGAATAAAAGACATCAGAAAATTTACGTGCACTGGGTCACAATGAGATATAAGTCCAGTCCAAATAAAAAATGGTGGAATTGATATAGATGCTAAACTAACCTTGGAAGAAGGAGAAGGCGGATGCCTGAATGGGTTATGCGGTACACCACAGTCCGGACAAATTTCATTGTCAGACTCATCATTGGTATCTTCATCGGCTGAATGGAACTGTCCGCATTCGGAACAAAAATCTTTTCGGCTATCTATAAAGGAGAAACGCATCAATGCTAAAGATATCACATACACCCTCCTTAACCATAAATGGGGTTAAACTACATAACTTGTGGGGCTGCCTATTGAAATCAGTAATCATTTCAACGATATCATATACTATATCAGATCATATTATATCAAGTAAAATCAATTCATATCACACCATATATCATATCATATCATATCAATCATATCATATCATATCATATCATACCATATCATATCATATCATATCATATCATATCATATCATATCATATCATATCATATCATATCATATCATATCATATCATATCATATCATATCATATCATATCATATCATATCATATCATATCATATCATATCATATCATATCATATCATATATCATATATCATATATCATATCATATATCATATCATATCATATCATATCATATCAAATCAAATCAAACCATATACATCATGTCATATCATACCACATCAAATCATAGGAACCATACAGTATAAATCATTTGACTTTTCAGTAATCGAAAATCCAATACAATACACTCTATTTTCAATTTTTCATAAATAGCTAAAATTTTAGAGGCTTCAATTCAACAGATATGTTTTCAACAGTCTTCCAGATGATCAAGAATGGAGATTTCCTAGCTAGGAGAGGGAGCATAGCATCATAGGCCATATATCTTTGTATACCGGCACAACTTCCTCATTACCTAAAAGATTTTCAATCTTCCACGTAACTAGAAAACCTGTCCATACACTATTAAGGCCCTAGTATACAGGCAGCAGAGGACTATCATAATGATGATTGATATTTCCCACAAATAACATTTACGTGTTGCAAGTAACAAGTACTTAAAATTATACATTATTGTCACTTTAAGAAAAGTCACTCCAAAGATCCAAATACGAAATCGTACCCATTGCAGAATGTCTCTCTTTGGCTTTGCTTTTCAAGATCCCCATTTCCATAACTTCGTCATCATCTCCTTCACCTGAAGATGATGATTCAGACAGACCTTTAATTCTTGCAATTAGGTTCCTACCCCTCTTGCCATGCCCATCATATGGGCCTAGATGTCCATCAGACTTTGCTTGGTGAATTGGCTCAAACATACTGCCTCCATAGGGCTGATCAACTGATATGGATTTACCCGATATGTACTTCCTGCCTTGTTTGCGTTTATGAGATCCTACAAAGATTACAAAGCGGACTACGTTCAAGAACTTGGAAGCATTCAAAAACCTTGAAATACAGAATGGCGTAAAGAATTTCCAAAGTGCTATAATCCATATTATCTTTCATAATAAAGTAAGATAAACACAAAGTAAAAATAGATAATACAAAGCTTTGATGTAAAATGCAACATAAATGGTTCAGATATGAGAATAAATCATGTAAAATACGCCAAGAAACCTCTTAACATATATATGTATATGTAAATATGTTCAAGGCCCGAAAAATAGCAGCAAGAGAGAGGATAGAGGTAGTGGAGGAGAGAGACCAATACTAGATGAGACAATTACAACACAAAACAGGCGTGAATACCACACTATTGAGACATTTGCAACAGTGGTGGAAATGAGAGGGTGAAGTTTAAAGAGGATGACAAATCATATACTAAAATGCAACATACACAATTATTGAAGTAAGAAACACAAACCTTCATAAACGTCATCCCTTGATTGCGGATGTAACCTGTTACCAGGCTTTGGAACTAACTCTCCTCTTTCTACTTCTTCTTTCAGTTTGCGCAGCAATCCAGAAAACTCAGCAATTGTTTGATGAACATCCGGATCATCTAAATAAATTTTATAGCGAGTTCGCTTTATACTCTTTTTTGATTTTCCACTTGAGGACTTTTTTCTGGATACTGAGCCCTCCATATTACTATTATTCTGTCCTTTCTCATTGTTACTGACGTCCTGTACTTGTGATCTAGGCTTCACTTTTTCAATATCTCTTGAGTTTTTAACTCTTCCAGTTCCTACTTTTGTACCATGTGGCTTACTGGTTACATTCTGATAAGAGCTTTCTTCTTTTGTCACTACTACTGCCTTTTCAATTCCCTTCTTAGGGGCTCTCTTCGTCTTCTTGGTACTATCTCTTAATAAAGATTTCTCAATAACATTTGAAACTACTAAATCCTCATCCTTTGCACGCACTTTCTTTCCTGGTTTCATTCCATTCCCAAATTCATATTCCTCATCCCATTCCAGCTCTTCATCAGAACTGTGATTGGATGAGGCCCTATCATCTCTCTTACTAGCGCTAAACCGACCAGAATCAGACAGGCTACTCGAAGAGGATTGTCTCTGAACATCATGTGACCTCTGTGGCTCTTCGTTGGTAACTCCATTGCCATCCACAACAATAACTACAGGACTGCTAAGAGCTGGCAACTTATCTGAGTCCTTTTCATTATTCTCAAGTCCAATTTGGGTAGAGAGAGTCTCAGCTATACGTGAGATATCTTCACCTTTTGCAACCCCATCTTGCTTGTGTTTTATTGGCTTTTGAGCTTCATGTTGACCCTCCACAGCTAAAGGACTCTGAACCGAGACAAGTTTCTCTGGCTTAGAGCTGACATCCTTATATTCGATTTGCTCATCTGTGAAGCCAACAATTTCTCCATCACTTCCGCTTACCGAATCTCCTTTCTCGTATTCAACCGTGTCCTGAAATTCCCCTGAGATCTTGACAGAGTCTAGAAAAAAGCACTCTTGACAGGTTTTCTTTATGAATCTCTACATGTACTTGAAGCAGAAAAGACATATGGCAAGACAAGGCTGATTGCAATGACGACACTGAATGTACAATGTCTTTCACAGGCAATTCTTTTCAAGCAAAAAGACAAGAAAAACTGATTTGCATACTGAACACCATGTAAATAATGAAAGTGTCGTGTAACTATAGCCATTTCATGGCTTTCACAAGTTTATACTTCATCGGTAATAGTAACATGTCCATTTGCCAACTTTCTACAATACCTCCCACTCAAAAGCTTTGTTAATATATCAGTAACTAAAATTTTTCTCAAAATATGTGCTCAATACTGAATATTCTTAGAGATTCATCATAACTTGTACAGAGTATTTATAACTGGCACATATGTAATTCATTCTACTACTTACGCTCCACCCTCTCAATTCATTCCATTATCTAAACTCTCCATTCTTCATCTGTTGCCATAAGCTCACATCAATTAGCTTACACCGTGTCAGGGGTCGCTATTTATCGCTGACAAAAGTTTGTACTACTTCATTTTAAACTTAAATGCCAATCTGTGATTTCATCTCATTGCAAAATTGAAGGATTAGCTTTGCAAGGCTGTACAATGGTCGATACAATTTACTAATCAATAAAACTCTCGCATGTAGGTAGCAGCGATGTCAGCCATGAGTGAGGTAACAGAGAAGATTGGGGGTCTGGGGGCAAAGCTCCCGGGGAAAACTTTCAGGGTCACACCCTTTCCATTCTAGGGAAACACTCTTTTTAAATATAATGATAGCTTCCCCAGCTTTCCCAGGGAGCTTCCCCGAGAATAAGAGCGAAAATCAATGAGGATTTGACGTTAACTACTGCTTTAGCTACGAATACGATCATGATGGATCATGATGCATTATGATGCATCATTTGCATGGCCGCAGATTTTCGATTACCGTACAACGTGATAATCTTACGTCTGTCAGGGTACCATATGTGACGGCAAATTTTTCTGCATTATGCTGCCGACGAGGTGGTATGAGGCAACTTAAGGGGGCAGCTGTCCCCCATGATACCCCATTGCGCCATCCTTGCACCGTGTAGTTAGTCACCAACATCCCTTTGTTAGTAAATGTGTTCTTTTCAATACTTATTTGTTACTTGACCTTATAAGCATGCTCCACTGTATTTTGAAAAATTACTGCTTTATTGCCCTTTTTTACGCCGGCTCTAATTTAACGCCGGCCCTTATCATGCCAGGAAAGAAATTTTGTCTACCACCACTTTGGACCGCATTTTATGCCATTTTAGAAAGTACAACATTCAAAATATGACAGGGTACTTTATTACACAATTCTAGCAGATGTTATTTTGATAAAATCTTTCGACATCAATTTTAAGAATTTCATTACTTGTCTATGTGCTATCTTTTTCAGCAAGATTGTCATAATCTTTAAAATCAACTTCACTTTCTCCCAAAATTCTAATAATTTTAAATTTAATTATTCTCTTCCCCTCCTATGATTTTTCTTCTATTCCTTCAAGTTTCTATCCTTTCACTTTCTCATATGGTTTTGGTACAGATTGGATAACTTCTACCAAAATGATTGTGTTTCGGAACATATGAAATAAGCGAAGATAATTGTAGCAATTAGCAAAACGTAATTTTATTTAAGTCTGATGAGTTTAACTGAAACCTATCGGGTATCATGGGGGCAGAAACAGCAATTTTCCTGACTGGGTCACAATATTTCTCCGGAAGCAAACACCAACATGAATCCATCAAATCAAAAACTCACTCAACCCACTCAATGTGGGACATGCTTGACTGACCAAATGCTCCAGTATTCTGTTGTTCATTGACAAATAAATTGCATCAAACATAAATACTGCTCATGAAGCATGACTGGCATTTAGTTGTAACCTAGCTAGACAAGGTTCAATCTGCATAGATGATGGAAATTAATGATGTGCACATTTTGAGAGGGTTGTGACCAATGCAAAAAGTCTGGTCATGCTTCAATAGGTCCTCCTTCACAAACACCAATTTCACGCTGTTTTATGGGTGGTTTATGCAACCCTCTCAGCCCCCTATGAATCTGCCCCTGATGAAATCCAGAATAGCTACAAAGCTTTAATAAGATCACATTCCTTTAAAATTTATGTCTTAAAGCACCATTTTGCATTATGAGCATTTTGGGCTCAATGCTATCCCTGGAGAAAGATTCTATCAATGGCATCAATGCATAGTCTACTGCATTTGCAAATAAACAAAACCAAGACTTTGCTTAAATGCCAACCAACCTGAATATTCTAGAACTAGGTCATCCTCTTCACCATCTTCTGATGTCCCATCTGAAAGGAGGTTGGCATCATCTTTTTCTGAATATGAGGATGCATGCTTTGCCTTTTCTTGCTGAGTGAAAAGCAGTGCATCTTCCTTTGAAGGAAGAATCTCTTTATGGGCTAGTTCTGAGTCAGACATTTCTTTGTAAGCATTTATGCAGTTGCATGCATGTTGTTTAGAATTAAGGCCATTAACCTGCAAAAAAATAAACCTACAGAATACTTGATAGTTGATAGGTCCCCTCTCTATTCTCAATATCATCTTCACTCAATTTACTAAACAGAAGAATAACCTGTGAAGCTTTTATAATTCAACCTTTAAACTGATTGGCAAAGAATGGAAACAGTTGGAAAAATGTTTCAGGCCTCCAAAATTTGTTGCAGGCTAACATGATAAAGGCTAACACAAAGGCCCTGATAAACTATATCCAATAATTGATCAAATAAATAGGCTATCAAGTGTCTATATTATATAATGGCACTCACAACACTAATTAGAGAAATTTATGCTTTCTAATATTTCATAACAAACTGGATAAATTTTAAAGCAAAAAGGCCCAAGTACTACAATTTAAAATTTCAGAGCTATGGAATTCATGTCAAATGTTCTTTGCTTGGAAAATACAAGACTACTACCCTCTTATCAGAATACCTGAAATCTGCCCTAAAAATACCTAATCAAATGAATGACTGAAGGACATGGCCCAGATATAACCAACTCACAGTTTTGTTTTTTCAGCATGTCGAAGATGTAATAACTTATACATTATTTAAACAATCAAACTCATATTAACAAGTACGTTGGGCCTTAATATGAAGAATCTATATGAAAAAGAAAACAATTACATAGGTCCTTGAGAGACAGGGGTTCACAAAGCATGATAGAAACAGATTCACTGGAAATATATAATGATTTATAGGATGTGTGCAAAGTTGCAAAAAACTGCAATTCCTTGTTCTGAAATTATTTTTATCATGATTCATACGGTAAATTGCTCATTCAGTGTATAGCATCTAAGTTCAACATGTCATATCATTAACTTGACCCAAAATATGAAAATGCTCATGGTAAAGGACTCACAACCAAAAAATGGCAACTAACCAAATACCTAATCAAATGAATGACGGGAGCATATGTCATTACCAAAGAATAGTACTTCCCTTCTCCAACTGCATGAGATTTTGCTTATTGCCAAGTTTTCAAACTACTTAAAAACTTTAAAGTAACACAAAACAGAATAGATGGATAAACTACCCAACAAGACATACAGAAATAAATGCAATGTGATTTCTATTTATTTGAGGTAATGTAGATTGAAATATTGATATTTGAAACTTAAGAAGAGGTGCTATATTCAAGAGTTCTTAACTACTATAGATAAATTACACCCTTGAGGTATATTGAGAGTATTACAAACATTTTCAACAGAGGAGAGGTTGACAAAGTCCTGCTGAGGCATAGGAAAGTGAATATGGCTAGACATATTGCTTTGAGGAGAAAGAGGATGCAATGATAATTTGAAACAGATAATGTTTTTATGTAGAAAATGTCTTAATTCTATGGTAATAATATCAAGCACTCATAGAAGATTTACAAATATATGTCACTTGTAAAGTATATTATATACATTGATCAAATGAATTTGGAAACATATTTACCATTTGGTAAATAAAATGCAGCAGGCATATTAACTTTTTTAGTAAATTAAGATGAAGTTCAATGAAGATAGTTCATTTATACCTAAACTAAATACAAGAGCAATAGGTATAAAAAGGGAGGGGTAAACATCCATATTGACTGACAAAGATTCAAACCAGACAGTCCTCCTCATTTCAATTTTAATTTCAAAGGTTGCACACCTAGCTGTCCTGTCTTTAGTTCTTTTTTAATTCCCTTTATGCTAGGGGGAATTTCATTTACAATTCAAACTTCCAAAGCTGGTAGCCTAACATCCTTCATCATGACTTAAAACTAGTTTAAATTATATGAACTTTTCACACTTTACAGATCGATTACATTTGAATAAATTATTTATAATGTAAATGCCAATTATTGTGATTCCTTCGTTCAAAGTTGTTTTAAAAAATTTCCAGATATTTGTGAATTCCCTAAGTCATTTATACAATGTCAAATACTGCTACCTGATGGAATTTTGTCAAAGATGTGTTGGCTCTGATTCCTAACATACACCAGTATGCAAGAGTCGTAAACACTATCGGACATCTTGAAAATTGGAAGCCATAGGTATTTCAATTGGCCCAGCGGCAATCATCATACTTACTCATTTTCAGCACTCTTATTTAGAGCGGATTTAATATTTGATTAAATGTTCGCTCTCGGAAGCTTGTGCACTTAAATTCTCTCTTTAACTCTGTTTGAGAGGATGATGTGCTTCATATCTGATCAATTACCGAGCAACAACAGAAGGCAGATGTCATCCGTGCTAAGTATATTTCCTAGAGATTACAGTAGATTTTCTATACTAGCCCTATACATATTTCACTACATAGTCCTACTTTCGTCATTTCATCGAAGAATACTCTCCCTGCTGATTTCCTCCGTTCCTATTCAGATCGCTTCGCTTCGGTGAGTTCCTGTTACGGCCTAAAGGGTACTGGCCATACCCAGCAAGTTATAACCAAGATTTCATAATGATCAAACATGCAAGCGCAATATTACGTTACCTTGAACTTTTGAAACTTTTTCTAATCCAGGCAAGTCAAGTAAACCTATATTCCTTGGTTTTGCGTGCTACTCTCTACCACCCAAATAACTGGATTCTAATGAAGCGACCTCGGTTTCACATCGTTGCAAATGGGTGGTTATATTGGTGATAAATGCAAATGCAACATTGCGTTATGCCAAAGTAAAAAACAATATCCGAGGTTGCGGTGGCGGCGTAAAAGTTCGTCAAGAAAAGTTATTGCATAATCCGCTATCGATCGGTACAGTATCTAAATAGAACTGTGGTGTTAAAGTTTTACGTAAAGCAAAATTGCTAGGCTTTCCATCAAATGTGCCAAACATAGCCTTTGCAACGTGGGGTAAAGGGAAATGGTCTTCTTCACTTCCCTTATCAAAAAACGAAATTCTTTCAAGTTGGATAATATATTGAAGCATGGACAAAAAGACGGAAAAAACCTTCCCTGTTCTAGTATCAATGCTATTGCCACCATATTACATAGGAGAGACTTAATGTGAAAAGGTACCTCCATCTATGTAAAGCACTGTTCAAACAGGCAATATTGGAAGAAATTCAAAAAGTCTCTGGGACTTGGAACTTCTCCCAAAAATAAAGACAACTGAGCACACTCGTTGAGATTAAAAGTGACTGTATATATTTCGACAACTTGGATAGGTTTGAGAAAGTATTAACTGTTATGATTGCAAAGCATAAAGCTATACTTACAGTCACAAGAAATTGTCACCTTCAGGTCCAAAACTTTTGTCTCAAATACTCCGATGAACAGCCGATCTATCCTTATAACCTGTTTATCATCTAACATCTGCAGGTCGCAAACAGCCCTATAAACATCAGGCCCACTTCATATATTACATACGATCGGCCTGGCTGCAAGAAAAAGCGCCGGCTCTCTGGAAGGCGAACGCATTCACACTATCATGAATATTGCATGAATGGTAACAAGAAGTAATATGTATTATGCTTCGCCGATGACTCTTTGAATACTTAAAAGACGCAAAAACCCACACAAAGGACGTCTGTATTGAACCTTTTCAGTCCCAAGAAACAGCCAATCTTGTGAAAATCACAATAAAAGAGCAGATGGACAAGAAAAACTCTGGAATAAAAATTGAATTAATTTTCCATAGAAGAGAAATTAGATTTTAAGGCTCAGTCGAAAATTAATCACCTTTTAGGAATGGCTGCTATCATGATAAAATACAGCAAAGTGACTCTTCTACTATCCGCTATAAGCTGTTCCACGTTTACTTGTAGGCTCAGTGAATTCCAAACTCGTACCAAATAAGTCCTTTACTCTTGAGTATTGAATAATACACACGAGGAGGCAGGAAGATCTTCTGAAAATTACTGATTAGGGCATTGGAGCAAACTGGGAGTTAGAAAATAGAAAACATATATATTCCGAGGGACAGATTAGAAAGACTGACTTATAATGAAGTGTTAATAACAAGCAAGGTAAAGAACATTACAGCTATAGTACAAACGATTATTTAATAACCGTCTAGTTCATCCCTAGGTAAATTAAAAGAGTATCTGGGAAGCAACACAATTTCACTGAAAAAATCCTCAAAATCAATAAATGGGAGGGGGTTGGAATAAATTCAGGGGGTTGGGGAAATTTCAAAAACTAAGAATCGGGTGGGGCGTGATTACTTCCTATTCAAGAGTAAACTTCAGGTGTTATGATGTGGACACTTATGAAAGCAAATATGCTCTAAGTATGACGTTTGAAAACAAAAGCTTTGAAAAGGGGTAATTACCATGAATTTTAGTCATAGATGACATGCACATACAAAAGAAAAGTCATAACTTCGAGTGGAAAATTCTCCATCAGCAGCATCTAATTCAAAAACACTTATTAACACGTGCTAAAATAAGAATCTAAAGGAGGACAGAGCCACAGTTCATTCAGATTTTCGTATTTTCCTCATTAGATTTGAAAACTAACAACTGCATCCGCTAGTAACAGAATTATGTAAACAGGTACCCGATTGGCAATATAGGAGTATGTGGGTCATATAGTCCTATATCATTTACAACTTGTATTTTTCGACTTTATTAGTACCATCCTTCTTACTTTTAACAGTTTTACTACGTGCCTTCATAATATTCTTACTAATGTTTTCTTGCAAATGCGTGAAGAATGCTGTGCTTGATTTCAAGCTTTTTCCCAATGTCGTATCAGCCTCTGCCACTTTTGTCATTCTTTTGTTCTTTTTCAATGTTTCTAAGGCAGCCTTTTTGCTTCCCTTTACAACCATTCCGGGGTTTTTCGATAATTTTTCCTTCAACTTCTTCTCTCTATTCTTCCTAATTTCCCGCTTCCTAGTCTTCTTCTCTCTCCTTTCCCTCTTCCTATCTGTGACTGTCCTTTCATCATGTCCCTTCAAATCTTTGTCTTTCTTATCATAAACTTCCTCAGGTGCCAACAATGTTGCCGTGCTTACGGTTATAGGCGTGCTCTCCTCCATAGCAACTGATGGCAAATTGGATATGATCTTCAACTCGGGTTTCGGCTGTGGAACGAACACAGATGACACTACAAGTCATTTAATACATTTCCAAATGTTATTATAAACAGGACACAGTAAGGAACGATCTAGTGCACTAGTACTATGCACTGCATGCACAATTTTGACAATAGTATCTCTACTCGCTTAGTCACATCTTAAACTACATATGATGGTCATTATGTATCACTACTCTCCGCAGATTAACAACCAAGGGTGTCGTGGTGAGGGGGGAGCTCAGTCCTCTTTATTACAATTCGGACAATTTTGAAGAAGCATATGCTAATCTGGTGAGGTCATAACTTTCTACCATGAACCAACTTTTAGTAAAGCTATATGTATATTTCATTCAATAACGATTAATTTCTGCATAGCATCGCATTTCCTTAAATTCGAGCAGTTTGAATAGGATAGTGGGTATGATAATAGGTGTGACGATGGAAGAAGCTTACAGCATAGTCCCATTTCTTAACTTTGTAGGACGGCACTCCTGTCAATAGCCCTGCGAAGATTGCATTATCTTTTGGAAACTACAGGCTTTTAAAAGATCTAAGAATGACGACGAGAACGAAAAAGAGACAACTCATTAGAGGCTATGAATCATTTTAAATTATACATATATTTCAGGCCTAATGAAGGTCATTCTTAGATCTATTAAAAGCCATCAAATTACATATTGGTTTTATAAATAAATTTTCCTTTAAATCTGAAATGTGTATTTTAAAAACTAGGCTTAAGGATTATCATTATTGAATAGTTAAACATTTTTGTACATTGTCAGGTAAACTTTTCATGTATTAGTATGCAGGTCCACATCAGCATAAGCTGACTTAAGTTTAACCTGCAATAACAAATATCGCATGTATATATGTATGTCATTGATCAGTATTGAAATCTTACAGCATGAGCATATATTCATATACGAAATACAAAGGACACATTTCCCATCATAAGTTCCAATGTTGAATTCAAAAGCATGATTATACATTTATCTGTAAGTAAACATTTCCAAAGTGTATCTTTATCTCATACCATATAAACAATCTTTAGGGACCTACTGACTATAATCAACTCCTGACAATAACATTTAAAGAAAGGCAGATTATTAAATCAAAAAATTGATTTAAATGCTATCTAGTATGGACAAAGCAACTAAAAAGAATAAAACAAACCTGCTTTGGGGTAAACTGGAAATTGGATAATGCATCTAACTTTGAGAACAATTTTCTCATCATAGTTTCAATCACATCATGTTCAGGGTTTTTTTCCTCTTCTTCCACATCCTGTGTATAACAAACACACATACATGAAAGACAGGCAGAAAGCTAGTGCTGAATTTGAAAGGGGCAAAGCCAAGCAAAACGTTTCAAATCTCAAGTTTTAAATTCCCTCTTCTACTATACTCCCACAAGTATAAATTTATCAAAAGATGGCCACTAACACATTCAATATCACTAGTACAATGCCTTCATCCTAACATTAAATTTTTGAATGGGCAAAGAGGGGTAATATCTTTTAGGTGGGCCAGTAATACCCCATGTGTTCCCACTACCTCTGTCCACATGAAAGACATAGAATCAAATGATGTGCTGCACCAACAAGAGTGGGGAAAGCTAAATTTCTTTCAGACATGACCTTGTTGAAGCTAAATGAAAAAGTTGATGCACACTTCATATGAAGAAAGAATCATGAAAGCCATGCCAACAGCTACAGACAAAGAGAGCACTGAGGCATAGGGATTTCCAAAAAGATGAGAGGATTGTTTGAAAAAGTGCTGCACCTAATCTATGCAGACTTATGTCCATATTCATAAAGTAGGATATGTGGACCTCTCTTGAAAAATAAAGCAATTCTTACATATTGTCTAATTACACTATACTCCAAAAAGCAGAGCAAAATTTAGTTATGATTGACTTAACATGAAATCACTTCATGGTACCTCAGTTTGCTTGATATATTCCTTTTCATAGATTTCAGCAAGACTTAATTTACTTTTCTCTTGATCCAAATTCAGTGACCTCTTGTACTCAAATGGCTTTTCAACAGGTTTCACTTTGCGAGCTACATCATCCCATGCCTAAAGAAGGGAAAGATGATTACTATACATTCCTACGTCCAAAAGGTTATCATGTAAGAAATTTCCCTGAGTAACAAGAACAATCTTTAAAAAATGTTGATAGACACAAAAAATTCCTAATTGTCTTATAGGCAAATGTGAAGTCAGATCAATTGCCTACAAAGAAAAATAATATACCTACCCTATCCATCAGAAAATGCAGGATTATATGAAAATTATATGCAATACAATATAAGGTTTTAATATATACTTGAATGAATGTCAGTTACTGTGATTCAATACCTGATCCTTTATCCTTTGCATTATTATTTGTTCAAGTGTTTCGGTTGTTTCCTCTGTCACAGTAGGAGCTGGTCAGGAAACACAAAGATTCAGAAATGATACAGTTTGTAGATAATCAAACATAAATTACATGGAATGTCATCAGTACACAGAGTTTTACAGACAAGACATGAAAATGACAGAAGGCAATTCCAAAAGGTTCAACTTGGGAATTGAGAACATAAAACAGCTCACAATCACTTCTAAGTTAAATTTTATCTTCCACAACTAGCTCTAAAAATCTGTTAGTATTACAGAGCTTCACTATAACTTCAAAAGCAGGAACACTCATTAAGTACAATAATTAATGGCTTCCCTTTGATAGCAACTGTTTTCTCCAGCATATAACTTATGTGATGCTAACTTGCTAGCGATGACGCAGAATGAAAGCTACTGTTCTTCAGAAAATCCAAGTGTAAATAACACAAAATCTTACGAGCAACAAGGGTTTGGTCAAAATGCAAATTCTCCTCTAGAAGACTATTTTTTGGCCTTTTTGCTGCACTTGCTTCTCCAGTCAATTGCCATGGTTTTTGTGCAACATTTTCTGCTTCAATCTCCTTGATTCTTTTCTGCATCTAAAAGCAGTACAATAGCAAAAACTATTCAAAACTCCTTTATAAATAGGAATAGCCTTTGTTCTCTAAAAAGTATTTTCTAGGCCATCAACAACATGAAAGATTGCAGTTGTAACATGTCACTGACTACAGTGTTGTACAGAAACTTAATGGACCGTCAATTGAGAGATAGATAATTGAGGATCTGCTGTAGCAGGCACAACAAATCATTCGCAGTTTATTTCACAGCAACACTGCATAGTCACCATCTTAAAATCGCCATTAAGCTCTTACATGATGTCAATAACTATATGTCAGTGAAGAGAGTGATGATAAAAACAATCCAACCTTAAGAGATTCTCTCTCAAATGTTGACTTCAGACTGGGCTTCATTTCAGCATTATCTGGTAGATTATCTTGATCTGACAAGGCATCATCATTACCAATGCCAATTTCATGCTCATTATTATCATCATTGTCTTTGTCATCATCATCATCATCAACACTATAATCATCATCATCATCAACACCATCACCATCATCATCAACACCACCATCATCATCAGTATCATCATCATAATCATCATCACCACCACCACCATCATCATATTCCATTACATCATGCACTATATTGGTAATACTATCTTCATCACCAATCTTGTCTTCTTTCTCTTCAAAATCTTTATCAACAAAAGAATACTCAAGTCCAGTCCTATTTTCCTTTTTAGAAAGAAGCCTCTTTGGTGTTATATTCTTCTGTAACACTGGTTCATCAAAGAAGTCAGCATACATCACAGCCTTTGCATCCACTTTCTTTCTCTTCAATTTTGATGGCCTACAATAATATTTGTATACAATATACACTATCCACAAACTACCACAGTATATAAATTAAAGCATGAATCTACAATTCCATATATTCTTTTGAGGAAAGAACAGTATAGCAGAAATAAAAATGTGACCATAAACTACTGTTAACATTCAACAACCGAAACTCTCATGGGGGGGGGGGGGGCAGAAATTTGCATATGAAATGTTCCAGATGTCAACCAGTACTTCCATAGGACACCTAAGCAAGGGGGATTGATTGCAAATTCAGTTGAGGCAGAGAATATTCGAATGGTAACCATCAAGAGAGAAAATATATACAGCTACAACCCTGATTTCTAGCTTGATTGCAATTTTCATAAAATTTTGGAAATATTAACTAAGGCTATAAATTAAATGCTAATCATGGATTATGGTCATGGAATGGTGTTAGTTATAAATCCTTGTAGCTTTACGTGTAGTTTGTAGTTGTGCTCAAGATAATTCACATCTTTTTCTTACTATACCAATTGACACATATGCATATACTGCCAAATGTGGATCAAAAACTGACTACTCTTAGGTCCCAAATAAGCACCCTCTACTTTGTATCTTTCTAGAAAAAATTTCTGACTCCCCACTCTTATTAGGACCCCACTTAGTAAACTCTCACATTTTCTAAAGCCAGCCTGAAGAACAGATGAGTTACTGAGTTTGAATTTCTGTCATTGTAATGCATAAGCAATATTTTAGTTTTATAAATATTGTACTTATGACCAAATAATGATTGAGCATTATCTTCAGAGGTTTTTATTGTAGTTTTTGGATGACAACAAATTGGTACCACTATGGACCAACTTCCAACCCTACCACTTGTCCATCCAACTCCCCTACTTATTATGACCTCACTTATCCAGAACCTAAGAGTACTGGTCCATAGAAACTACCTTCCAACAGACTTGGATGCACTTTCTAATGCTTGTGAAAGCCCATCATCAGATGAATCATCTGCTGACTCAAAATCTTCACCAAAATAGTCGATATCTTCAGCATCACTGCTTACTTCTCCATCATTTATTCTCATTTCTTTTTTGTCTTCAAAGTCTAGAAATCTATTCATGTCCTCCAAAACAAAAAATCCATCATCTACAACTGACTTCTTTATTGGATTCTTCGTCCCTGCTTTACTTTGAGTATTTAAATGTTCGTGAATAGTAGTATTTCTATGTTCAGTATCACAGACATCACTGCCATCATCAATACTATCACTGTCACGCTCTAATAAAACACTAGATGACATTACGTCTGACTGCTGATTCCGAACTTTCTTTTTACTGACTATGAGCCTAGTCTCTTGTTGATCTGAATCAATCTTCGTACTCGCCGAAGCTTTTTTATGGTTTAATTTCCCTCTATGCGCAAACAGAGATAAGTCATTCCCATTATTGCAGAATTGACGAATCTTGGAGCTTAAGATGTTCAACAGAGGATCATTACTGATTTCTATTTCCTGCCATATCTGCTCTGAATCAAAACCATGCACATGTAGCCCACAAATGTCTTTCTCCCCGTTCCCCAGTAGATGTGAAAAGTCACCCACGTGAGATGATGGCCTAGTTTGTGATGAATTACTGGTCCTTGCATGCTTGGAAAAGTCAGCTATAACTTTTGTGCTATCAATAAGGGAGTCAATAATTTGCTTCGACCCATCAATAAATGATTCAACAATATCCGAACATTTCTTGACTTTCGTCATAGACTCCTTCAGTTTAGAAAGACCGTCCATCTTATCCACTGTCGGTGCCTCCATTCTTCGAGGTCCTTTACTTACCCTTTCCTACCTGAATTGCATTGGGTCGAACAAGGTTGTATCCAGGGTATTTAGGTATGCAAAAGTTAGAAAAAGATCGCACTTTAAAATTATTTGGAGAGGATATAGCTTGGATTAATGTTTTCAGATTTAGAAACGAAAGAAGCAAGAATTTCAATGGATGACTTCGCTACATCACGTCGATTATTATGAGTAGATCTGCTGGATAAAACTACAATAGCGTCACAATTCTCCATGACAAAGGATACACTTGTCCCAATGAAGGTAGGGACGGGTAACAATGGTTGCATTGTCAATAAAAGCAAGAAGCTTAATAAGAATTGAAAAATTGCCGCTATGCAAGTACCTAAATGTTACTCATAGCTTCTAGTAAAGGGAGATTGCTCCCCTCAGGTACAGGCTCAGGTTCATTTCATTAATCCAGGAAAAACGTTACAAATTACATACTACACATACACATTTATAACGACAAAGTAATAAAAATATGTAGAGATTTCAATGAAATGGATTTGATATTAGACCACAGAGAATTAAAGAAGAACCTTCAACATTGGTTGACTAATCGAGAGAAAGCATCCTGTGCAAACTATTTTTGGCAGTCAAAAAAGTTACAACTTTTCTTAAATTCTGGGTTCGAAATAAAGTCATAATGGACATTTTGAAGAGGCATTTATAATTGCGAGATGGCATTTCCTACGTAAAAGTTTCATACTCTTCTGTGAAGCCCATAACTCTTTCCCACTTCTATAAAGGGTTAAACTTTTCGGTGCATCTCATGCTTGAATCAAAGCTCTCCATAAAAGGGGTCCATGATGGACATTTTTATCTGGGATTCAACTTATGCAGAGAGATTTCGTAGAATGAAGATTGACGCGCGAAATTTTGCTCAAGAATAATGTTTCAAGAAGCATTTCGCACCAAAACTTAGCGGGATTTCTTAACTATGAAAGCATAAGTACAGAAGTACAAAAATGGTCTATGGGCTTACTGTGGCCTCTAAATGAGTTAGAATGGATGGAAGCATTGGGCAGAAGTGTGTGATTTTAGTTGTTCATTTGGATTGAAGTAGCTTGTGCTGGTACCTTAGCTGAGTAGTGACTTTGCAGGTAAGCAAACAATATCTTTGTTCTGTTATTTATTATACCCCTAACTCAATGAAAACATAGGACGTTAACTGTCTCAATATACCAAGGTACTCTTTAGACAATGCAAAGTAAGTATAACTGTTGAAAGCGACAATGAAAATGCCATAAGCCATAAGATTCTGTAACTCCAACTCATTCACAAACAGAACTAACTTTTACGTAAACAACTATATCTTTATAAAGAGAACTTCATTAAGCATGAGATTATACCAGCGGTTCACATGTGTTCACTATTCTAATAAACCAACTTGAGATTGGTCTCTTAACAATAACACAAAGTTATATGTGAGTAATTTATTACGAAGTGTGCACTCTGTTGATAATGAAGAACATCGGCAGCAATCTTGCATCATGCCACCTGAACAACTCTATGAATGCAAAACCTGCGCTCTCTATAAGTTTGTTTTTTACTTGTTTACGATCTCAGGACTTGAAATTGGCAATTTATCATTGATTTGCCTGCATTCCAGGAGTAAGAGATTTTGATTTAGTAGATCCAGGGCAGGGTAGAGCAATCAATGAGACGAGGCAAGCATATTCGTTTTTATCAGGGTAACTTTCATGACCATTGTGATCACTAGGAATTCTTTTGTTGACTCTGGTTAAAGATTAACAGGTGTTTAGTCCAACTGATCTGAAAGGATGGCAATCTATGGCAAATTTGAGAAACCATGCATCGATATTCAATGGATACAATAACCTTGTTGCTGGAACATTTTATGAATCGAGAGGAAAAGCTTTGGCGGATTCGATTGCCTGCTAATCTACCAGAAACAGAGCTATGACTTTTTTGTAGCAGGATAGAAGAGAAATTACTGTATATGACGGTTATAACGGCTGTGATTATGTGGTCAAATAATACATACAAGTCTCTGCTGTTCCTACTTGCAACTTCTCAGCTTCTGTTGTTGATAATTTTCTGGAAGCAGACGTTTCAAGACAAGGAACAACCCTCAAAAGGTATTGGGAGAAGGAGCACTTCTTGTGACTGTCCCGAGGATGACTCAACTAACACTGAACGATTCAATCTTGAGCACAATTCTACAAACATTGTAATCAAGAAAGATCTAGAGGATACAAAAGTTGAAGAGGTAACCAAGAAGCAATCACATAATGCGTTTCTGTGGGAAACTACTAAGTTAAAAGTAGACAATAATGAGCAAAGACCAGTTTTGCTAGTAGCTATAATGTCAGCTAGAGAGTATAAAGAGCGCAGACAGGCTGTGCGAGAAACTTGGTTGCAAGAATGTTACTTGAATAGTGCAGTGGTATGCAAATTTTTTACCGATGGTCAGGATAGCAGGGGAGATCCAATCGATGATGAAACTGCTAAAGAACTAGAAGATGAGTCGGCAAACAATCGTGGTGATTTGGTATTGTTAAATACGCCAAGTGGAACGAACTTTTCACTACGTTTGCTGGCGCTGTTTGAATGGGCAAACCAGAGCCAAAAAATTGACTATCTATTGCGTATTGATGATGATCACTTTCTTTGCTTAGAGAGGCTATTGGCAGAATTACCATACAGGCCAAGGAGCAGATTGTACTGGGGCTATATCCATTGCGAACAGGGTATGTTTGATAAGAAAATCTTTTCTACTCACGACCCATTGACGTTTGTAAGCACTGTGATACTTCTTTCTCTGGTGAGCAATCAATAAATAAGCTTATGACGTACGCTGGAAAGGTAGTGGCATAACAGAGCGGCTTGGAAGCCCTTAGGAATATTTTGCTTTGGGAACTTTCAAACTTAAAACTTTTTCCCAAATCTAGACACGTAATGAGGAGGGTAGAAAAGAAGCAACGCGTAGCATGTAAGGAGGGGAAACGTTGACTTATTAAGTGCCTTTTTATATCAACAAATGCGCAAAATGTCCCATAGAACGTCTGAGGGACCTCGTTAGGGCCTCAAAGGCTTGGAGGGCCTTAGCAGATGAGCTAATCTCAACATATATCGGTTACATCACTACTGAAAGGATGCTGCTAATTTTCTTCCAAATATTCCAATTCAGTTTTGTTACAAGTTTATTGGGTTACTGGGCATGAGAGTCAACATTGTCCTTGATATTCGTGATGAAATATAGCTGTCAGTCGACTTATGCTCTGAACCCTTAAATACTTCTCCGATAGCATTTTTAAAGGAATATCAACGAGTGGAGAAAAATGTCCCAAAAATGACCACAAAGATGGAGAACGTCTTGTGACCACGTTTTGTAGACGCATTGGTAGAGATACAAGCTACACATATTTCACATTCACGGTGACAAAAAACGACAAGATCTTTTTAGATTTTTCTAACACAGTGCTAAAGAATGACACTCTCTACTTGAAATTGTTTTCCGTGAACCCAAAAAACTCGGGAATTCTTCAGAATTTGCTGGCCACTACTGGGCACATTGGACCTACTAGGGGCTTTTCACAAGTAGTAAATATCCTAAAAAATGCCCTAACTTCTTCACAATCATCAAACAAAAGCAGAAAGAGTTATTTCATAGATGTATAGGTAGTATCAACCTTTCTCTAACAAATGACATTAAGTAAATATAAATGGCCTTCATGTCCGTGAGTAGTAATCATATTGCTATCAATATACACTTGCTTTATTTTTTCACTTTCTGAAGCAAGCCAGAAGCACTATAACAAATCTGAAAATAAATCAATATACATGCTTACCTAGATCATTAAGCATTTGACGAAAACATTGGTATAAGATCTACTTTTTCTTCTCTTTATGTTCTTCTTCTCTTCATGTTCTTCTTCTGCATCATCATTCTTTTAACATTACTTCATTGTATTTCAGGAATCGTTCGTATCGATGAAGGACTGATGATTCTTTCAGCTGATCTTGTCCATGAATTCTTACGGGACAAGGACAAATTGCTTTGCCACAAATATGGAGACCAAGCCATGGCAATGTGGATTTATAGGTCCATGAAAAGGGAACCGGTGACATGGTTTGGAGACGCACGAGTGCACCATGATCCCCCAGCATCATTTCTTTTTGAATTTAGACAGAGAAAGGAGATTTGCCATACCTACTTAAGCCTGCATGGGTCATACCCAACAGAGATGAGAGAGTTCATGAGAATAATCGAAAAGGAACGTAGAAACTTTGGTACTGACTATACAATCCCGCCAATTGTTGATGTTTGTCCCTTTCGAAGAGAGAATTTCAATTGGGACATGATGACTGGACAGTTTCACACCAGACCTAGGCCATGCAAAGATGAGCCTATTTGGGTGTCAAAGCACGTTTATCGAGGTAGAACAGCGAATAATATGCCCCCGATGCCCACACAAAATGTCAGAATAAATCGTGTTGATCTCAGATACTTTGGGAATGTTCACAATTCTGTAAATAATAAGCTATACCCATTAACTGGAAAAAAGGCGTGACAATTTACTCGAATGATTGAATCAGGTGTCACTAGAGAGCTCTATCATGTATGAATAGATTTTTTCAATATGCGTATATTAAGAGTTTTATACTAACTAGGAAGTAATATTGATTGTTTTTCGTTTCTACAGCACAGGTCTATAGTGTGACTCACTGAAGTTTTCAATCCACTGTAATTTTAACAGTGACTTCTAAAAAAGTGATATCGCTGTATTTTGTTCATTGACAGTTTGATAAATCATACTCCAATGCGCAGTCAAGAAACAGTAGACCAATGCGCAATTGACCAATGCGCGACTGAGGAATGAGCAACAGCTAACAAAAACCTACAAAAGAAATAAAAATAAAGATACACAATTGTAGTGTACATATAACTAAAATATGCACAAACGGAAAAGATGGTGCAGCAAGGATAATTAAAATTCGCCATATATGTATAATTAAATAAGAATCGCACATTGCAATGGATTACTCTGTGGTTATTGTTTAAGAACTCCAATAGCTTCGAGTAGGGCATATACACTCTCAAAAAAATCTCATAGGCTTCTACTGCCAGTGCATTGTCATCAGCAGTTACGAGAAGTATACTAATAGGCCAAAATAGGCAAGATTATGGTTAATTAGCAGGGTAATTGGAAATGAAATAAGCAGGAATTGGAATAAGGGGGGAGGTGTTGGAAAGTTACCATTCGATGCCATCTGAGGCTGAAACTGTATTTAGCACTATATGTTTGTAAATTTTCTCAATATATTCAAGCTTCGTCCATAATTTACTCCAATAAGTAATGCTCTACACTGGTGACGAATCGTTTCCAAAATGTGAGAATCTTGGCTTACAAGCTTGAATAGATACGAGTATGGGCAAAAGCTTTTGTTCCATATTTTCATAAATTTCTATCAATCTTTCTCCATTTGGGAATAATGTGTCTCTACAATCAAATTTGCCTATTGCAAATTCGGACAAGTCGATTGACTAGAAATGATATAACCATAATTGTCATTTTGTTTATCTGACAAATTGACACTTCTGGGTACTATTTGTAATCAAATTTGTGTACTTTTCCACCGCGATAACATCCTTTTTTGTCAATTAAAAAAAAACTAGCTCTCAATATAACTTATAGTGTACCACCATGACTGGAGTAAGCACCGCATCAGCGAAGTTCCCACCATGACAAACACTTGCATATCATTTTCAAAGAGAAAATTATATTCAAAAAGAAATAGCTACAATGTTGAAGAGAGGTGTTAACTGGCAGAGCTTTTATTCATCCCAAAGCAAGGCTTGCATTGAAATTGCTAGATCTCAAGTACAGTCGACTACTATGACTAAAACGAATGAAACTTCTAGGAAAAACAAAAGCATCATAACTCACTATCCAAAGTATCTATGCTTCTCTTGCAGTCAGCTATATTTCTCCTACTACATTTGCAATGTATGGCACAATTCCTTTCCTAGGTAGTTTTCAACTGCTTCTTGTGATCTTTGTATCAAATTCTAGAGTTGTTCGTCTGTACTTCTTTTCCTTCTTTAACAGCGAAAAAGGCTTTTGAAACTCCAAGTCTCTTTTTGCATTGCTTGCATTGGCTAGAAGTTCAGATGATGTTTTGATTACAGAAAAGTTGTCAAATGCCATATTTACAGCCTGCAGGAGAGCATCTTTTGGCATAGTAATTACTGAGCCATTGGAATGGCCCAGTGAGCCTTCTTATTGGTCCGGTACAGAGCAAAATTTCAGATTTCTGGCCAGTTAGTTTTGGACTTTCTTTGGAAAACTTTCTATTCTTCAGAGTGCAAATGGCTACATGTCAGTCAATCAGTGAACTGAGAAAGAGCAAAGGGTTATTGGATAGGTTTTCTTTGGGAATAGAGTTGGTTTCCCTTGATTGCGAATGGAGTGAGGCTCTCAAATGGGCTTGACCCACCAGTCAGATTTCCTTAAAAGATACCCTGATCTGCAATGTAGCTATTTACTTATTGTCGATTTGCACAAGAAATACTCAATCATTGTAGGGTTTTATAAAATATTTGAAAAAAGCGAATGTCAAATGAAGAAGCTTTAAGCAATTTAAGATTGCACTGATACCTATGATTTCTATGCTGCATCATCTGCCTCATTGGTAGTTTAGAGCAATCATCTGCACCCTTATCATTTTATAGCGGTCACCTGCATCAACATGGTTTGATAGCAATCACTTGCATCACCATCGTTTGATAGCAATCACCTGCATCACCATCATTTGATAGCAATCGCTTACATCACCATCGTTTGATAGCAATCACTTGCATCACCATCATTTGATAGCAATCACTTGCATCGCCATCGTTTGATAGCAATCACTTGCATCGCCATCGTTTGATAGCAATCACCTGCATCACCATCATTTGATAGCGATCATCTGCATCACCATAATTTAATAGGGGTCACTTGTATCGCTATCATTTGCTAGTGATCACCTGTATCAGGTGACCTGCATCCACATCATTTGATGGCAATCACCTGCATTACTACCAGTTTATAGCACCCACATATATAATCAATATTTGATACTTATAAATATTACATTTTCATTACATATATGATGAGTTTCAATGCTAGCAAATGGCTTCTCAACTTGAAACAGTCTATGAGATTTTACAATGTAAATTACACAGTTGTCCACAGAACTAATAGGATTGTGATGAAGACAATTAGAGATTTACAAGCAAGCGCTGCATTCTAATCCTATTACAACAAAACAGATAGCCAGAATTTTTCACTGATTTCACACGCTGAAGAGCTACTTAAGACGACTTAGAAAGGTGGTTCTTATACATTTCAATTAATTATTTATTCTAGTCAACTATCCTTTGTGAAGCTTCTCATCTCTAATCCTCCATTAATTATGCATTAATTGGCTTTCTTGTGAACTAGCTCTCTGCTCCAATTCTGAGGTAGTGGAATGCAAGTTCCAAAAGGAGTTAATTTTAACTTTCAAGAACCAAAAACCTACCTGTAAATTGTTATATCACCGTTTAATTTGGCGACACTTTGATGATGAACCACTTCCCTCCCCTACTTTTCGACTCAAATCCTATATTTGCAGGCATGACACCCCTTTTCTATAAAGCAGGACACGCCTGTTTGTTGGGCACGTAGCATTTTAGTGAAGACATCGAGTATCGTTCCTAGAAGCAAGTGAAAATAAGAATTCGCTGAACGATGGCCTAAAATTGTTCTGAATTCCAACTTGATAACGTATTTTGTTGTCTTCAAATACAGATGAAGTAATGAATCAGTTTTGAAATGATCCTTGGTGAATCTGGCATCCTAATTCATTATAAGTTTTTTTATAAGAACTGCAGTGTTACAAAAACTCGAATGTTCTTGTTAATGAAGTCTCAAGAAAGTTTTTAGTAATGAAATCACGAAAAACCAAGAGAGTTTCAGCCCTGGGCGTAAAAACTTTCTTATAGAAAAGTGCATAGTATCGTAAAATACTCGCAATTGAAAAGTTCCTCAGGAGGCCTGCTTTTCGTATTATAAAGTTTTAATTTTTTTGGCCGTCTACGCCTAGGTTCCTCATAGAGCGATTCCTTTTAAAAACAACGTGTAAACTTCTTACATGTAGGAGAAGGTTGGAGTACAAATCTCAGTCATTGAAGCCTCAAGATTTTTTGTGTGTCCCCTTGAAATTCAAAGGACATTTACAACCAAAATATAGTTCTTTTTTAAGAATTTGCGCACAAGGTCTTGCTATTCCAAAGTCACTTTGGTTTCTGAGCTTTGTTTTCACCACAGCACATATGTTTATGCAGTATAAGGCTTCGAACCAGGAAAAGCTCAAAAAGTGAAATCCCGGTTACAACTCAGTTCTATCTTAGACAATTAACATTAGCATTTTGCTAAACTTATGCAAGATACAAAGACATAATCTGTATTGACAGATCAGAGAATCTACATACATACATACATACATACATACATACATACATACATACATACATACATACATACATACATACATTCATTATTTATTTGATTACGCAGGTCATCTAAATTAGGCCACACTAAGTGCATCTGCTTCTGCATTTTTGAAACAGAAACCCAGAAGTATCGTTTTGAAAGGAAGTTGATTGTCCTCGTTGAGGATACAAAACAATTCACTTCAATATGATAGCGGAAGACATCGCAATAAATGACAGGGAATAATGGCTGCTCCTAAACGAATCGGCCTAAAGCAAGTAAGAGAAGCTGCAGGCGTTATTAGACCATTTGTTCGTAGAACACCAATGGTGAGGAGTCAATATTTTGATAATGCAATACGTAAACAGGTATTTTTCAAATGCGAGATTTTCCAGAAAACAGGGGCCTTTAAAATTCGGGGTACAACATACGCAATTCATAATATTTTGAAAAACTTCGATAGTATTGGTAGGAAACCAACAATTGTCACACACAGTAGTGGAAACCATGCTCAGGCAGTGGCTCTAGCTTCAACTGTGAACAAGATAAAAGCAATAGTCGTTATGCCTGAAAATGCACCACAAGTAAAGAAGGACGCGGTTAGGAGCTATGGAGCAGTTGTGGTAGAATCTGACCCATCGCAGGAGGGGAGAGAAGCTGCAGCGAATAAGATACTTAAGGAAATAGGAGATGATGCTGTGTTTCTATCTTCATCCAATGACCTAAACATCATTGCTGGACAGGGAACCATTGCAATGGAGATGCTAGAAGATGTACCAGATTTGGATGTATTTTTGGTACCAGTTAGTGGTGGGGGTATGCTCAGTGGTACTTGCATAGTTGCCAAGGGAGTTAATTCACACATAAAGGTATTTGCAGCAGAGCCTGTGAATGCAGATGACTGTGCAAAATCATTTGCAGCAAAGAGGAGAATACCAAATGCAGTGCCACCACAGACCATTGCGGATGGCCTTAAAATGAATATTGGGGATATCACCTGGCCAATAATCAGGGATAATATTACAGATGTAGTAGTAGTTACAGAAGATGAGATTGTGTCAGCAATGAAATTGGTATTTGAGAGAATGAAATTGGTGATAGAACCATCTGCAGCTGTTGGAGTTGCAGCAATGCTGAGTGAGAGTTTCAGGGAGCACTATTTGGCAGGTGTTGGCAAAATTGGTGTTATTTTATGTGGGGGGAATGCAGATCTTCAGTCTTTGCCATGGATAAACAAGTAGCTAAAAATAATGCATAAAATTGAGATGAAAAGCAGGGCATCAATGCATTGATCTATACTTGGATAGAAAGTTACTCTTGAGTCCCAAATAAATGTAGTCTCCTGCACACCAATCTTTTAAACAGACCTACTCACAACATTCTTATTCCAGACCCCCCAATTTATTTTTTTGAATCTGTACTTTAATCAAGTATTAATTAATGTGAGAAATCATTCTTTTCATTTTGTTTACAGTTGAAATGATTTGTAAACCCTACCCATAGTTATTATATTTAGGGAGATTTTCTATCCACCCAATTTATTCAACCCCACATTTAATGGGTTTTTCAAAAGTTTCCAACACCCAAACTGTTTTAACCCCCTGTCTATTTGGGACTAAAGAGTAATTGAAAATAGCAATCATTAAAACAAAAAATAAATCATCAATATATAGATCTAGACATGGAGGAAACGGTAGTTACAAATAGCACAAATCATTACAGAAAGGTAAAGCATTAATATATTCATAGGTGTAGGAGGCAGTAGGGCCCAGTTGGGCCAAAATATTTCCCTTCTATCGGAATAGCTTTTTTTTGTTCTTTCTTCATTTTCAGATTAACAGATTGTATTATGGGATGGTGTAGTTTTTAGCCTATGTGTATTGTCAGATTTTTAGAGATTTTGAAAATAACTACCAATATTGGATCATTGTATTGGAAACAATATAGGAATAAGTAAATTATCATTTTTTGCATTTATGTCTTGTCAATAGCTGACCTTCTTTGTCTGAGAGTTATGCAAGTAAATATGAAAAGATCAAGGAAACATTTCAAAGGTAGAATTCATTTTTCAAAAGTTGGAGGTGATTGCCATATGAATGGGGCTGGAAAAAGTGTGGCAATCTCACAGGGATCTTGGGCCCAATCAAGAACAGGTGTAAAGGGTGTAACAGGTGTAGAAGAAGGTGTAAAACTCCAGGGACAATAGGCAGGCCAGTATTCACAATATGTATGATTGGCATGTTTCGGTAATCCCCTGGGAAGTCTTTTCACATTTGTAAAAAAATTTTGGCAACCAGAAGACCAGACACAGATGCAACACTTTTTGCCAATACTAGTCATGAACACACCTTGAACAGCTCACTTTGTGAGCAAAACAGAAAGTTGGCAGAATGTCACAAATTAAACCTCTGACACCCTCAGTAATCTGGCAATTGCAAGAGACAGACATACGTATACTGCTTTTAGAGTATGTACTTGACACTTATCCACACTGGTGTTAGTATGTATGCTATGGCGCTAAGTGCAACCACAACGAAAAGTGAATCACAGGGGAGCCAGGGTGGTAGCATGTTTGTTCAAAATGGCGGCAAAAAGTGTTTGCTTGCAAGATGTAGTAAAAGCAGCGAATGTTATACAGCCATTCATTCATAGAACGCCAATCGTTACGAGTAAGTTCTTTGATAAAATTACCGGTAAGACGGTCTTTTTTAAATGTGAAAATTTCCAAAAGATCGGGGCTTTTAAAATCAGAGGTACAACAAACGCAATTCATGAAATTCTCGAAGCAACTGATAATGATACGAAGCCAATAATCGTTACACATAGTAGTGGGAACCATGCACAAGCTGTTGCATCTGCATCGCAGCGTAATGGCTTGAAAGCATGGATTGTTATGCCCTCAAATGCGCCACAAGTTAAGAAAAATGCAGTAAGGGAGTATGGTGCAGAAATTGTGGAATGCGAACCAACTCAAGAATGTAGAGAAGCAACAGCAAAAGCACTTATGCAGAAACTTGGAAAAGATGCCGTATTTTTGTCACCGTATGATGATGTCAACATAATTGCTGGACAAGGGACAATGGGCCTAGAAATCCTAGAAGATGTGCCTGAACTTGATGCCATAGTTGTTCCTGTTGGCGGAGGAGGAATGCTGAGTGGTATCTGTGTTGCAGCAAAAGGAGTGAATCCGGAGGTTAAAATTTTAGCAGCAGAGCCGTTAAATGCTGATGACTGTGCGAAGTCATTTGCTGCTGGGAGGAAAATTCCAAATAAGTCAGCACCACAAACTGTTGCTGATGGGCTGAAAGTTAGTGTTGGTGATGTTACATGGCCTATCATAAGAGAAAGCATTTCAGATGTCATAACAGTTACAGAAGATGAGATTGTGTCGGCAATGAAGTTGGTTTTTGAGAGAATGAAATTGGTGATAGAACCATCTGCAGCTGTTGGAGTTGCAGCAATATTGACAAAAAGATTTGAAGAAACATATTCAACTTTGAATAGAATTTGTGTAGTTTTGTGTGGTGGAAATGTTGATGTTGAAAAGCTTCCCTGGAATAAGTAAGTCTTGTTTTTTCACATGTAGAGTTTTATATTAGCAAACATTTAATGATCTTTCAAAGCCTTGGAGGATAGTACATAGTTGCCAAGTTTTGGTTAACCAAATGCTGGAGAAATGGGCATGGCAGTGTGGTAGAGTTAAGGAGATGGGGATGGGAATGTGGATGGAGATGGGGATAGGGATGGGGATGGGGGTAGCTAGCAATATCTAAAAACATTATAGATCAGAACCATGGAAGGCAACGGTTCTAAGAATGATTAGTTTTGAATTTTTAAAGGGGATTGATGATGAATGAACAGTGTGACTAGCTTAGTTTCAGTATATTTTCAGATAGACAATTTTTCGATTTTTTTCAAAATGAAATAAATTCTGAAGATTTTACAACATTTTGCCATTGCTGGAAGTCAGTGGGGGAGAATATTGAAATGCTGGAGTCTCCAGCAGAATGCAGGAGACTTAGTCACTATGTAGCATGATCATCTGGCATAATGTCAGGCTGATGGTGCTTTTGCTTGAGGCTTAAGGACTGTTGGAAGATGAAGTGGAAAAACACTTCAAGGTTGGCACCTCAAGATATATTTCATAATTTTCTGTAGTCAATAAATTTTGAAATTTTCAGAACTGTGAGAATGATTTTCATTGTGATCATAATGCTCGTTGTTCAGCTTGATCATAATCATCATCACCATCATGATCATCATCATCTGTCTGTCTATCTGTCTATCTGTCTATCTGTCTGTCTGTCTGTCTGTCTGTTTATCTGCCTGTCTGTCTATCTATCTGGATGTTCCGTTTATGCTCCTTACAATGCCTGGGTTGACCCTGAGGTCAGTGACCACCTGCAAATTGTTTCAGAGAGGTGATTGAGTCTGTTGCACTCAATCCACTCTGTTTCCACAACAGTTGCAACAGAGGCAGAGTTGCAGTCTGAACTGCTGATCCTAATTGTCACTGAAGGGGCCTCATTGGATAGTTTGCCACTTGGGTCATCAACTGAAGGGTAGGTCTGCAACCATAGGCTACAAATCATATTCACTATCATCATCATCATCATCATCATCATCATCATCATCATCATCATCATCATCATCATCATCATCATCATCATTATCATCATCATCATTATCATTATCATCATCATCATCATCATCATCATCATCATCATCATCATCATCATCATCATCATCATCATCATCATCATCATCATCATCATCATCATCATCTGTCTGTTCCTGTACGCCTCTTACGGGGCCTAGGCTGACCCTGAGGTCAGTGTCGCCTTCAAATTGTTTAAAAGAGGTGATTGAGTCGGCTACACTCAATCCACTCTGTTACCCCAACAGTTACTTATCAGAGCTGCAGCCTGAAGCTGCTGTGCCTGACTTTCACTGAAGGGACCTGGTTGTACAGTTTGCCACAGGTCGTCAACATCTGCCCCAATTCTGAATCTTCGTGAAATGAATCACTATCAACTTAAGGGCAGAGTCTCTCTGTGCCCGCTTGCCACCACGAGGAGGTCTCCAACCATGGGCTAGCTCATCATCATCATCATCATCATCATCATCATCATCATCATCATCATCATCATCATCATCATCATCATCATCATCATCACTGTCATCATGATCATCATCATCATCATCATCATCATCATCATCATCATCATCATCATCATCATCATCATCATCATCACCACCATCATTGATTTCTACAAATGGCAGTAGTCATAGCCATCATGTTCACCATCATGATTATAACAATCACAATAACAGTATCACCATCACCATCATTATTTTTATCATCATTATCATCTTCATCGTGATTGTCATCATCATCAACATCATCATTATCATCATCTACATAATCATCATCATTCATGAAATCAACAACATTTATGAAATCAATAACATCAGCTCCTTAATCTAGTGGCATCACAGCTAAGCTAATTGGCTCAAACTCTTACTGAATTTCCCATGATATTGAAATAGCATACAGTTCACAATTTTCTCATGTAAAATTTATTTTTATTTCTTGGACTGTTTGCACTCTAGGCTACATTTTTTACATAATTTGTAGGCTGAGCCTAAGTATCTGAAATGCTTGACGTATTCAGGTTTATATGGAATACAAATATGATACTGAAGGTTGATTCTGGTGGCTTATAAATCTAATGTATAAAGGAAAGAGCATGCATGAATTTGATCACCAGTCTCTAGAGCAGAAGACAACTTTCTATATTTAATCATAGTGCTACTCAAACCTTAGATTTGCAGTAAAACTGATGAATGAAACCAGTAATCTATTCCTGTTGGTGTTTAGACTCTAGTTGCTGTTTATCCGATTGCCTCAGTGTCATCAACATGGGATTCTTGTAGGTGACAGAACTATTGAATCATTTTCGCTTCAGTTCCCTTCAGTGCATGATCAGTGTGAAAAAGAGTAGATATAAGTATACATCTTGTCATTACTCTTTGATAATCATCTTTGATAATGATAGAAAAGAAGAAATAATGGAAATGAATTAAAGGCAACAAGGTTTTGGAAAGAAATGAAGCGAAACGGTGATGAAGTGACAGACATGAATGGGAATAGACCTGCCGAATGTCAAATTTGTTCGTGAAGTGCTCTACCAGCTGAGCAATATAGCAGAATGGAAAAGCAGATGGTTATGTTCAGTAAAGCCCATGGGAATATAATGAGTTTTGACTATGCTCTGGTACAAGACTGTTATAGTTGATATGAAGTTTTATATGTAGGTTTTGAGAGTGTCCTCTGAAGTTTCATGTAATAATCTAGAGAGTGTTTTCTTCATAGCAAAGACAGATTGATAAACTGCCTTATGAGCTCTGTGCGTTGTTCTGATAGCACTAGGTTCTTTGCCTTGCCACATCAAGGCCAATAGGGATCACATTTTACAGACGTAGCATGATTTTGGACAAGAGTTTAGTGTACTCAAACTGTCTTCTGAATAAAAGCATCAGTTTCTCCAGAACTCTTGCATCTACATTGTCATATCTGATCAATGCAAGTGCATTTGATCAATAGGAGTTTATAGTGTATTCCAGTATTAAGGCGATTTGAAAATAAGACATCTTACTTTTAAGAGATTGGCATTCCTGCTCTCTCAAGACCCTAGGATAATCCTTCATGGGAAAGCTTGGAAGAATGATAACTGGATTTGGGTGTTAATTTGATTATGCCAAGACGATTCTTGGCCTGACAGGATAGCTGAGTCACTGATAAGGTTTTATTTCTGGCATTGAGGTGAAGAGCACTTGGAATCTTTTGGAACTATGACGAAAAAGTGGCCATTGTCAATTATAAAGACGTTATTGTCAAGTTACAAATGCTATCTGGCGAGTTTTACCGTAGGACCACCAAGAAATGAGTCTGTTTGTGACGCAAACAATATTCCTACTGGCAAGGCAAGCTCTAGCTTATCTTTAGTGTTTCTCTATATATCCAGGGACTACGAAATTTTGAATATATTTACCCTATTGTTGCACATCGCTCAAGACATTGGTTGACCTCTGCGCGGTCTTGAAACGGCTAGATTAGACAAATTTTTGCTTTTAGTAGGATACTAGTTGTACCCCAGGAATTTGTTGTACTGGTTATTCTTACTTACACTACATGTATTGAATTATGTGAGCTTTTTTCTGAAGTGGTTCCTGGACACATTCGTCTCTTGTTCCCTCCTGTCAGGTATAGATGTTTTCATTGCCTTTGAGAATCTTTGGGTCTTGCAGTCCCTGTGCGAAGTCATAGTGTTCTTGAAAGGTTCTAAAGAGGGTGGACCTACATATGCGGCTTCACCTTTAACACAAACATTTGAAAAGTAATGAAAGCACAATCTAATGACGCAAGTGTGAGTGGCAAACTATATCAAGGTCCTAAACTTATTGCGCACAATGATTTGCCATCGAACTTTGACCTGTTGCGGGGTCTACGGAAATAATTACCTGGATACTCACCATAGGGAGGATGCTGAAACTAAATTTCATACCATGGAACCAAAGGCTACTGCAATAGGACTCGTAGGTACGAGCTGTCTGAAGATAGCTATATGAAGGAGGTGAGAATGAAGCATCTGATTGTACAAGTTCTTGATGGTAGGTCAGGATATTGGTATGAGAAATCCAACGATCATTGAAATATGCTAGATGTTTTTTGGGTTACACTAGACATACACACACACACACACACACACACACACACACACACACACACACACACACACACACACACACACACACACACACACACACACACACACACACACACACACACACACACACACACACACACACTGCACACACACACACACACACACACACACACACACACACACACACACACACACACACACACACACACACACACACACACACACACACACACACACACACACACACACACACACACACACACACACTGCACACACACTGAAAAACACATTCTCAAGGACGCACTCATAGGCACACACACACACACTGAAAAACACATTCTCAAGGACGCACTCATAGGCACACACACACACACACACACTGAAAAACACATTCTCAAGGACGGACTCATAGGCACACACACACACACTGAAAAACACATTCTCAAGGACGCACTCATAGGCACACACACACACACTGAAAAACACATTCTCAAGGACGGACTCATAGGCACACACACACACACTGAAAAACACATTCTCAAGGACGGACTCATAGGAGTATAAAATTCACTCTTGAAGTTCATCATGCTGACCGTTTTTACTTGAAGGCTGTCATTCAGTCATAGGCTACTTGGTACGCTTCAATTGTGCTTACTGTTTCCAAAACAATCCAGCTAATTGTATCTGATGGAGACCTCTGCAAGATGACCGTATATGTTTTATGGCTTTTCGCAGAAGCCTGTGACGTATTGTTCTTCTCTTTTGGTCCTCTAGCTTACAGAATATATTCCTCAGTATTCCTCCCACGTGGAGGCAACCTTGTCTGACAAGGTGTTTTTTAAAATGCAATTTAATAGAGAGTTCTTGTACACTATAATTTCCAACCATTCCATGTTTTCTCGGGGGTTAGTGGTATCTTGACTCTCTTTCCCTAGTGTTTTGCTTTAATAGGAGTAATGGAATTACTCTTGTTTGTGCTTTGCTTTCTGAGGTATTGCACGCACACTTAAAGGTTGTAGCACACAACAAAAGATTTCACATCGTAAAAGGTTTGTTTGTTGTAGAACGGCTATCTTTACCTATCAAACTTGACCTAGTTGCATCAATCTCAGTCTGTAACTCTTGAGTTCATTTTCGAAGTGCACCGAACCTTTTTTCTGCCTATAGGCCGTTTATGATGGCTTTTTATAACAACAAATTCCTATTTTTCACAACGAAGAGTTTCTTAACTTTTATTAGCTATAGGACTGCAAGCTCCCCTCAACTTCTCATTTTTCATTGATCATACCTTTATTCAACGGAGTCTGACCTGTAGGTTTTGCCTCGTTACCGAGTCTTATAGCCTAATTTCACTCCAATCAGAACCTACTTGGAACTAATGTGGCAAACCTTCCGTTAATCTGTGACGTAATGGAACAATGCTGCCCTTCTTGTTTTTCACATGTTACTCATTGCAAACGTAAAAGATGGTTGGAAATAATTGTACTAAAGAGGGTTAAAGTCCGGTTTATCTTGAATACTGAAAGATGTTATGTCTCAAGTGTTGTATGGAAGTAATGAAAGTCTCATATTTCCCTAGTTGGTAAGCCTTGAATGAGAAATTGTCATCTTACTACACCTTGTGAAGCTGTGCTCAAGAGATTCATTAGTAATTTCCTGCCTTCGTAGTTTCTTATCCAGATCAAATAGCTAAGATTTCCTTGAAGGTTTAAGAGCTTTTGTGCATAAAGTGAGGAATGGGATAATACGTTTACAATTTGCAAAGAATCCAATAAGGGAATCAATGAATGGTAACGCGTATGAATTTATAATTCGAGCAATGAATATTAGACAGACTGTGTAATGCTTTCAGTATGCCAATCACAAGTTATTTGTAGATTGTATGAAGGTAACATTAGATGAACAAGAGCTGAGAAAAGTTGTTTACGAGTGATTGGTATAACATTGAAGGTAAATGTGTAAGTTATGTGAATGGATAGGGGAGGGGCTGTAAATTATCGCTTTGGCGAATGGACTTAGAATGTCTACTTATATAAGTGGCATATGTGCTAAAATATGGTTGACGAAAAAGAAACTGATAAACACACAAAGTAGTAAATGGATGTATATATGACGCCCATATATTCAAAGGAAAGGGGATCAATAAAAATAACCATAAATTGTGGATTGTTAAGGATGTTACTGAAAGGAGAGGTGACTCCAACACTAAAATGTGGACATTCACATTTGTTCACTTGTGTTTTTCAAAAAATCTTTTGTGCTCACTGTCACTACACCGTTTTTGCTTTCTAGCCAAGATTTGTTATTGGTTGAGTAACTTAAATCAGAAATCTGCTGTGAAATTTGAAGGCTGGGTTCAGATGATTTCATAAATAACTGTAAATGATTCATAATGTGATAAACTTTTCTGCTACTATAATGTAGCTTTTTTCCTGGATATTTGAATTCATGGCGTGTTAGGGAATTAGCAAAGAGAATAAGACTCCACCAATGAGGGAACTCCTGCAATTCCACGTTATTGGACGATTGTGGATTGAGGGGGGAGCTGGGGAACATCAATTTTTAATACTTTTGTGTGGATAGCATAAGTGCATTGTTCGTTTAGGGAAAAGAAACAAGTGAAAGGGTGAATGCTGGAATTTGAATGATTGATTAGATTATTCAATAACTTAGTGTATGAATGAAAAAGGAAAATATAGGGAATTAAAGGTCTAGGCGAATGAATGGTGATATTTGCGAATTTGCGAATGATTTTGGTATGATGAAAGAATCAATGAATGAACATACGAATGAATCATTTTGTAGTATAATTATTAGTACATAGATAAAATATATCAGAAATGTTTGGAAATAGACTTCAAAGGTGGTAGGAAGTTTTCTCGCCACTATCACCACGAAAGCTAATGAGTGTAGCTCCACTACTCAGAGCGATGGGATGTTCTGCAGAGAGAGGCCCCACACTGGCCACCATCTTCATATTGTTAGCGCACGATTTAAGTGAGTGTATAGAGCTGGTGGAGCATGTGGTCAGCACAGAATCGGCTATGCTACTACTGGCGAAAAGGATGAGAACCAAAAGGAAACAGTAACTATAGAATTGTTAGTTATGAAGTGGGAAAACTATAAAAATACTTGATCTATTGCAGGGTTTGTCCGACTTTGTATTTGTGGACAGGACCATAGGGACATACGAAAGACTGCTATCATTCTTAAGATAAAGATATTTGGATTTATATTGTTTTCTGTAACGGTAGCACTTTGTGGGATTATCCTTCTTGGCCTCAGGTGCTTTTACGATTCCAGGATTAGATATTGCTGCTGCTATATTCCGCTTGTTGTCTTAGCACTTCTTAGATCTAACAAACACACTGTCCATCATGTATGCGAATGGAAGTGATAATGTTAAAAGTGGATATTAGCGATCAGGCCCTGATAACCGTTGAACAAATTATCTACGCTGGTAGTTTGCGTGGTCTCTATGCAGCGATATTTCGTATTTTAGCTAATTCTCGATTCCCTGCCAATACTCCGATATTTGGTATTGTTCAAGGCAATTTAGTCTAAAAGATTGAGGACCTTGAATTGCTGTATGATCATAATGATTAAAATACCTAATGATCCCTATGATCGGTGACAGCTCATTGAAAATAGGTATACGGAGAACCTTTCTTGAAGGTATGGTTTTGCTCTTGAAAATGCTGGCTGGTTTGTCAAATTGTACTGATGTGGTCATGGATGTGAGTGGCTGTATTGTGCTTGGTGTAGCAAGAGAAATTCACCTACAGATTTGAACAGGATACCATAATTACCGACAAGCCATGATTGTTATGTGAAACTTTACGGACAAATCAAAAGTCGGCCAACTATCCAACAAATTGACGACAGCTTCTGCAGAACGTTGGGGTGTGACACCACACACTCTATACTTTGCCACAGTCCTGATGATGACTTTTGTTATCTTATTAATTGAAATGAATCGCTTAGAAAGATTCAAATGATGTAGCTCACCGCTTAGATTACAGAGAGGTCTTGCGAGGATTAAGTGTCAAATGTGATTTATGTTCTAAGAGAATAGAAGGAAATAAACCTATCTGCCTTTGCTACATTTTTTCACTTATTTGGTAGCGATCGAATACATATTTGGAAAGTATACAGGAAGCACACCTACTTATGTCTATCATTCTGGATTCCCAGTCATACAAAATAAGGGTAGAGAGCGTAAAAATGACGTAGATTTAATTGTTACATTTGCGACAGACATTAGTTTTCAAGAGTCTGCTAACAGCTACAAATTAAGTGGTTCTGTTGGAATGGGTCAAAGGCAAAGTCTGGGCTTTCTAGCTTAGAAAAGCATCTTGGTCTTTGGTTATTATTCTCTGTCTCAATGCCACATGGGGCGATGTAAAAATTGGTTACTTTGCGTTTTGTAATGAATTTTATCCCGCTACACATCTACACTATACTGTTTGATTTCCCTGATTAAAAAGGTCGACTTCATGTTCTAAAAAGTAAACATCCTCATAAAAGCGTGTTGTCTTTATTCTTCAAATGCTACATAGCCAACTCTGACAGTACTAGGATTGGGTTGCTGTTTCAATGTCGCAGCATTCAGGGCAAGACTCTTTTAAGATATAATGAAGACTGGTTACATTGTTCAGATAATGGCTTCTTACGATCGTTGACTGTCGTAGGATGACACGGTTTTAAAGGATACAATAAAGGAACACTTTGATTTACTTCTATCATTAGCATCACTAGCAACTGTGCTGTTCCTCATTGAACTAGAAGTTCTCAGTTAATGGCCCTGTTTGGTTTTTTGCTCCACAAGTATATCGTTGTATTTTTTCGACCATTGTATATCGTAATGCATGTCATAATGTGTATCGGAATTTATGTAGTCTGTAAGAAATTCAGTATCAGTTGTTCGTCGTAATGTATATCTTCACGTATGTCGTAATATATATACTTTATGTGAAATTCAATATCGCTTGTCTGTCGAAATGTATGTCGTAATATATGTCGTAATATATATACTATCTGTGAAATTCAATATTTTTCATTTGTCGCATTACAATTTGTGTATGATGATTTGCGATAGTTTTATTATCTTATTGTTCAATTAAATAAATTCGACGATATAATAATAGTGTTATGATGTGCGTCTGACACCAGGGATCCCGTGGAAGAGCGCTCGGGGGTTAAAATTAGAAGAGTTTTTTGGAAAATTCAGCCCTCTTTCAAACGACTGTATGATAGTTCTGGGAATTCCTAACCTGGTATTGTGAACCAGCCCTTTTTACTAATTTATGTATATTTTCCGTCAATTCCCGTTAACACTTATATGACTTTGTATGTATTTATTTGAATGGTTTGAATGAAATTTTCAATGTGGTCAAGCATAGACGCCAAATGTTTGTGAACTCCGATAAAGTCTATTTTCTCCTAACCTAATTGACCAATCATCATGCAAAATGGGCCTAGTCTTAGCATGTGCGGTCAGAATCCTGCATGATGACTGATCAATTAGGTTGGGAGAAAATAGACCTGACTGAGCTCTCAAACAATGTGGTCATGGACGCGACTCATATAAATAGCTTACAACACTCTTGGTTTTTTTAGGACGGCACTCCTGCCTGATATTTAGAGCTATTAGTCATTAACCTAGAATTTGTTGACTAGATATATTAATTGGCTATAGTAAGTGCCCGTCAAGAGGAATTTCTCTCCTTTGGCTTGATTTCTCAGATATACGAGGCGTTGTTTCATGAATCTCATAAAGGAATAGTGGTTGCGAAGTCCGACAATATTAGATGTGGCAGCACTTCATCAGGAAACAGACATTTTTCCTGGGTTCATTCTAAACCTTACGGTGGAGTTAATACAGCGAAAACAGTCAGAGCAATTTGATAAGGCAAGGAACCTGAAGATCGACACTTGTATTTATCGCTTCTTACATAGATCCGATCACATGCTAATCTACTCAAGAAGCCGCATCTAGGATGTGATTAATTCGCGTGATAACATGAGTGCAAGGACTTGGTTTTTGTTATGAATACTATGAGTTGGTGTCCACTTTGTGACGGAAACAAGCAATTAATTGCTTATTACTTGTAAATGATTATTCCTGGTTACTTTGAAACTTGTTCATCAGGATTACTTCTCTGAGTCAAGGAGAGTTAGATCGTTTGCAATTCTCTCTGCGAATCTTTGATTGACCAAAATCAAGCACACTGCAATATTCTTGCGTAGGTGCAACATAATACGTGCTATAGAGGAAAGGGGGCTCATAAAGGCTGAGAGAGGGACTAAGTCCCCTTCTCTTTTTTTGGGTGCCGTTAATATGATAGAATTGGGTCCTTACAGAATCAGATTACTGCTATTCGTACCTTTATGTAATATACACATCGTTTTCCCGCCAGTTTGCAATCAAGTGTTTTTGCTAATAGTTTTCCAAAGCTGTGCAGGGTGTGGTCATATCAACGTTTTGTTTTTGCCACATCCTTGCGATTTGTGGCGGGAAAGTATGTTGTACACCACTGGGTGTGATTCATCCTGGTGAACGAGAATAATTGGTTTAGATTTTAACTCTAGCGAATATTATATGCCTAGGTAGATGTGCATGGTGCAAGAACATCAGGCTATCAAATTCCTGTTAGGTGTCATTGCGGTATCAATCGGTACATCATCCTGCACTGTGAAAACCAAAGGTATTAACACTCATACGAAGGACTGAATCTCGTTTAAAGCACTGCGCATCTGCATGTGGACGAAGAGAAGTAATACGTTGTGTTGTCTAGATGCCAGATGTGTGGAAGGCAAAAATCCTAAAAGAACATGACACGAAATGTTTCAAGTAATTTGGTAAATAAGATATTGTAAAATTGATATTTGTTCATCACCATTGAATCAGTGGGAATCCCTGTAGGGAAACTCAGTTTTAATACACCTTTCTATGCACAAGCATAACGATAATGATTATTATTTTTTCATATTGTTTAGTTTATTGTTTGCATTGTATTGTGCATTAAACACATTTTGTCTTATAAGAAAGTTCGCCATTGGTACTGAAAATTCCATGCCTAGTGACCAAATTTGAACACTTGAAATTCCCCAGCAATTCCTTAACTTTTCATTTTTCGTTTAAGATATACTTAGAGACAAGGAAGTATATTGTCTTAAAGGTATCAGAAGACGAGTAAAATTGGATAATTGAAAGCCATTGAGTATAGGTATTTTATGATCTGTTGATATATGTAAAGGTTCAACAAGTGTCCATCTTTTTTAATTGAGACATTCACATTCCTAGGCAGTCTCCGATTCAGTAGTACTTGAAAGTCCACAAGTTTTTGCCTACCGGGGTACTATCTTGCTTGTAAAAGTATATATATAGCTGAATTTGTGACCAAAGTGATATTCGATTTTCAATAATTTCATCCATGCCAGACAACCCCACCATCACGCATGACCTCAACTACAAAACACAGCACGTGATTACACACAGTGCAACAGTTTAGTTACTTTGTTCATGCATTACTTGTCGTCATTAGTCTAAAGAAGCTCAAATGCCTATCTTTCCTGATGTCTTGATCAGCTGACTTATTATTTTGAAAGTTTATACCCATTTCGAAACAGTCAATGTATATTTACTATTGGACGAAAAGTGGGAAGACTTTTCAGCGTAGCGAAAGCATTTTTTTCATCCTGCACTCATCCGAATGTGAAACGTCGGATAACTACAGGAAGGTGAACCGAAATATATCAAGAAATGTAACCAGACGCGAATAGATTCATGCGAGAAGATGAGTACTGCATTTGTCCAATGTGAATTCTCCCAAATGCACCTCTTAGGTGTCATAATATTAAGAGGCATTACCCGCGAGCATGTCTGAAACCTTTTTCATCTAGAAACCGTCGCATTATACTTTTTACTATGTTCTTTTAATAGACTATCATGAATGTCAAATGAATCTCCAGTTCTTGTACCTGATAATAATCTTCGAATAACTCGACTCGAGTCTTGTGTTTGGTCAGACATCTGTGATCTGACTAGATAGCCTGAAGTAAATTGTTCGACCTCCAGGCAAGCCGAGTTTACACAATATCAGGTGACTTCTTTGATGCACTACAAAAATTGCTCCAAGCCGTTGCGCTTACACTGTACTGTTACAGCTTTTGACCATTACAGGCACAAAAGTGCTCCGCTTTCGTTGCAGGCCCAAATGTTGAATCGGTCAACCGAATACATTTTATATCGGATCACTTGCGTGGGTATAAACGGGAAGCTGTTTCGATCCAACCTTTGCAGTGGATCAAAAGCTGATACAAACTGTCTGTATCTATATGTATATAGAATTCGTATGTGGATGCAAGATTGTATGTGTGTTGCATACCTCATATTGTAGAATCTGTATCTGTATGAAGAATTGTAGTGAAAAATTAGGTAGGATTTGCTAAAATCTATTCAAGGAGCAATGTCCAGTGTTGCCATAACTCTTTGTAGAAATACATATTAACTTGTATTTAGAATTTGTTGTCTTGCCTGGAGTTGCTTTGTTACTGAATACGTGCAACAGTCCTCCCATTTATTAATGAAAATTTCTGCAAAAGAGTCTGTGCTTAGTACAAAAGAGTAACGATAGATGTGACTAATTCAAGACGGTATTTGGCAATATTTCGTATTTGTAGGAAGTACTAGCTTCTTGTCGTATCAGATTTTGCTTTACAAAGTGCTGCTATTTTCTTGCTTTTTGGCGATCAAATTAGCCATCTTCTACTGATGAACTAGCCGTTGAATTGAATTAGCCCATCCTACAGGGCTAAAAGTGACTCACAATCCTTCATTTCTCAGCAAGTAATTCTTGAGAATGTTTTAGAACTAGGCGTCGTTCTCGGCTTAGGCCTATAAGTTGTGGTAAATGACAACGTTAATGGTAGTGATTGGTGATTAGTAATTGAGTATTGTGATATTGATGATTTATAATGCTGATAGCTGATGATAGCAGTACTCGATGATGTTGGTAATGGCCACAGGATTTAGGGAAATTGACAAATGACCCGAGTGGGACTCGAACTGGCAACCCTTGACTTTGTACGTCGAGCACTCTACCATTGAGCCATCGGGTCACAATTTCAAGTCTTTACTCAAAGGTTAGTTAAGTACTTGATAATGGTACTGATTGACAGTGGCAGATTAATCATTAGCGACTGTGCTTCGTTATCGTCGTTTGTGATACTATCTGTTAGAACGTGTCAGGATTTTTTGTCATTTTGGAGAAACTGCCCCGAGGCCTGTAGCAATGCCTCCTCACAATGGAAGAAAGAAAAAGCTAGATATGAAGGGAGATAAGATCAAGTTGGTTGATCTTAGGTTTGAAAGAAGAAGAATTGTAGGATGTAAGGAAGGAAGATGAGGGTAAGAAGTTCGTTAGTTTACGAGTTCTTGGAATGAATGATAATTTGTTCTGATAGGGTTCATAGATTGCGTAGAAAAGTGTGACTATAAACGAATTATGAATGAAAGAACTAGTATCATCAGTGGTCAGAATGCAAGAACGCAAGAATAACCAGAATGCAAGAAGACAAACCGTGTAGTCATGATATAGCCATACTAAGACATAAATGTGAAGAGTATTCCATGATAGTTTGTGAACGTTTCGAGACAACGTGTCTCATCATCAGCTAATAAATAAATATGAATAAATGGGGGTTATATAGTTGGAAGGGAAAAAAATAAATGGAAAAAACTAGCGAGAATATAAAGGCCAATTTCAGAGGAAATATCAAACGGATAAGTATGTAAACAGGTTATATTGCCTAAATAAGGGAAGATAAATCAGATATGCCTATATAAAGGGAGGACCAGTAACAAAACCAAGAGAATAAAAGTAGTAAACAGGCTAAACTCTAACAATAGCATGGCTAACGGACCTTAGATTGGAAGAGATATGTAACAGCTTTTTAGCGTTGTTGGCTCAATTTCCTTTACTGTAAGAGATCTATGCACATCAAATTTCTTGTGCTTACACATCCTTATTTATTTACATTATTTAGTATTGAGGGAAAAGTACAACCCTCAAAGAACCATATCTGCATTTGTGGTTCCTCTCAAGGTAATAGGAGCTTTAACCCTCTTGTTATAGGATTGGGTTTTTAACAGAATCAAACCTCAAAACAACTTATATTCTCTTTCTAAGAATCTAATTTGGTTTTGGATTTTGCTTTATGGCCACAGTGACTAATATATCTTATGTCTATCAGTTTCTAGACCAGACAGCCACTAGCAGAAAGATCGATTTATGGAATTATCCACTGTCACAAAAGATTTGCCCTGAGGTGGGCACAGCCCAAGAATAGGTCATGCTAATAAAAAGCCAATGCTTTTCAGAGAGCATCACTCAACAAGGACTGGTGAAATTACTGGTCGCATTTCCTCATATTGAGCTGGTCAAGTCATTTCCTTAATCAAGTAGCCTTTTCTAAAGAGTCGTAAGTCCTTTTTACTGCTTTAATTTCATAATTACTTCGGTTTTAAATTCTGTATTTACGTTAGCTGCATTGTTGCACGCCCCCATTTTATTTCTTCTTTTTGGTTAGCGCCAGCGCCCATCCACTAAGGCAGTACCACACTTCTATGCAACAGTGCCGTGATATCATTGAAGAAACTGCAAAATGGGCTTAGTTGCGTTTACCTGACTTCCACTACATCTTGCTAGTCAAAGAATCATTGCGAACCAAGGCCTGCGCCTTTTGATATTCTTCTTAACTTCTGTGCCAACAGTTTTTCCACTTTCAGATATCTAGCTTTGCATAAAGTCATGCAGACCGAGCATAGTCTTTTTTAAAGTAATTCCCAAAAGTGGGAAATTTTTGAAAAAGACCATGGGAATAAAAACATCTTTTTGACCACACCCTGTAGACACAACGTTAGAGAAAGGAACATTTGTTTCGCGATCACAGTGATAAGATCATATTTTCTTTTCACATGATGTTAGAGTAACCTTCAGCAGCGCTTTCTACTTGAAAAATTAATAGGCTCAAAAAACTGGGAGAGTTCTTTTGCTGTTCACTAGTGGGGAAGGCCATGGTAGCTAGTAGCTAGTAGCTTACCCCAGTAGCTAGTGCGTTAGAAAGTGCCTTGAGAGATAAATCCTGTAGAAAAGCCTTAGATTTGATGTGATATCTCTCTGTAAAAACAATTTGATTTTGCTATCAAAAATATGGTCGATGACATTTATGCCAAGCTGTTCTTATCATCTCACTCTATGGTAGCTAAAATTCTGGAAATGACCACAATAATTCCCACCCGTATACTTCACATTTCATGACCTGAGATCCCTCTCTCTGCAAATGGTTGCCTTTCTATCTAATCCGTTTGCACATATTCACCGCTATCCAACGATCTATATCGGCAATTCATCAAGATCTCCAGTGCATCTTGGTTTTCTCCTTGTAGTGAAACTGCTTGTCTTTTTTTATTGAATTCGTTGGCTGGGATATTTGCTCCTGATAAATTTATTTCAATGTGACGCGACATATCTTGTAGCCAAAGCTACAATTTTCTTGTGTTTTATATGCAATTTTCTTCGGCATATTGCTTTGAGTCTCTGTGAGAGACATCTGTCAATCCTAGTAAAGCTATTCACTTCATAGTTAATCCGAGAATGTTTAAGATTTTGTGCACCCATGGCTTCTCGTTGCAAATGCACTTTTTATCTGGTCTAAGTGTAACGATCTGCAATCTTTTTGAGAGATTCTGAGTGACAAGCAAAGCACGCAGATTCCTCAGTACTCCCTATCAGCGCCTATTATATTTAACTAGTATAAAGTTATTCAATTTAGTACTGCTTTAAGTACGTGCGGGATAGAAATCAACAACACACAGAGCAGCCCTTTGAAAGCCGATAAGAAGAGGAGAGATAGGGAAATATTATCCAATAATTTAAGATCTTGTGATCAACATCAAATTGTGAGAATTCTGTACCCCATAGATACGCATCTAGAGGAAATTGTAGTTAGTATCAGACGGATTCTAAAAAGGGTGTATCCTGAAAACCTTTACAATAACTACCTCCCACGATCCTCAGTTTCGTCATATAGTACACTGAATTGTCTAGATCTACAAATACTTAGCTATCAGCAGGCGAAAGTTTCAAAAAAGTTATCATTATTCCGTTCTGAAGGCATGGAATGACATGCCAGTTGCAGTTCTTCAAGTTCACCGTATTTGCCTATACTACTCTAGAAACAGTGGAGTTGAAGACTAGTAATGGCCTTGAAAGTTCAAGTAGTGATCTTGAAAGTGAAAATTAATGTCGTAAGAATGGGGATGCACTGCGGCTACCAAATTTTCTTGAAAAAGAACAAAAGCATGAAAGCACGTTGCACTAAAGAGGTGTATTTTATAGGAATTGGGTGTGGTCCTGTAGTACCTTCCTTCCGGTTCTACAACTTTTATGTCCTGACACGTTTTCTTATATAAGAAAAAAATTTTCTGCTTTCAGCCTGAACTTTTCTTAATATTTTATCCAATCCAGCCTTAAATGTTTCTCAAAATTCTTGAAATTTACTATGACAACAGCAACCCAGTTACAGCAACTGTGAGATGAGGAATAGAATATCCAGACTCTGTGGAGTATGTACGTGCTTTGGTTATATGCTGTTTCCAGCTCAATAAAAGAATTTCCTTACTAAAACAGCTTTTTCAAGTTTGCATCTGAAGCTCAGTCTGCTTTTGTTTCGTAAATGTTGTTTAATTTTTGCTTGATTTGAGCCCTATGTTTCTTATATACTTGTTTCCTGTTTACGAAAGAGTGTTATATCTGGCTGACAGTGATATTTGTAACTGTGCCTGATATTAGGCAAAGCTGTACCATCCTTCATCTCCATCTCACGTGTTAAAACGTAAAGGATCTTGCCTCCGGTATTTTCATTACGTTTGTCATTGCTAATGGATGACTTAACCATTTAAAAGGCATCGAAAACGTTTTGGTAAATAGTATCTTACACCCTATTACCAAATCTCATAAAGAGTCACTCCAGAACAACATTGAAGACCACAACTGAGAATATACAGGTATCAGTGATGGCTAGAAAATCAACTGGCTTTTTTGGTTTGTGATATCATTAGTTGTAAAACATTGTTGAGATTTAGTTCTCAAGTAGTTTTTGGCTAGGATTGCGTGTAATTTTTATATTGTGGCCTCTTTATTGATGATTAATTGCCCAAAACCATCTTGAAATTTTTATAGCGGAATTTACAGGTCGTTAAGGAAAACCTTTCAGTTTATGACGAACACTATAATGTGCTTCTAACTTCTATCTTTCTTATTAGTGTGCGTCTAACTTCTATTTTACTTATTGGATAGACAAGTTCGATTGCACTCAAGTAGGTCCACTTAAGATACATAATCTAAGTTCTTCAATTTTGAATATCCTGTCCAGAAGCCTTACAACCACCTGGCGAATAAGTCACTCTCTTCATATTTATTGGCTGTGAAACCATACTTAATTTTCTCTCTTAGGGCAGCTTTTTAGCATATGTGGAAAATCCTTACGCACTATTATTGTGTTTAAATGTCATTCAAATAGTTGATTTGTAAATTTTTAACTACTTCGTTTTAATTAGTTGGTATTAACTATATAATATTATTATGATTATAGTCTAAGTATTAGATAAGTAAGTAAGTCATTTGGTGAATGGGAAGTAGGCGATTATGAAAGTAGCAGGCAGTAGCGTGGCCAGGGGGGTAAGGGGGCAGTCACCCACATTGATAAAAGATTTGGTGTTTGAGAAAAGCACGAATATGGCAAAAATCTGTTCGCCTGGGAGGTGGGATAACAGTGTATTAGCAAGACCAAGTGGATCTCCTTTTTTCTCTTGCTTCATTCACTTTTCTGCCCCCCCCCCACAAAAACGGCCCTTGCTACGCCACTGGTATCAGGAGGTTTTTGTTTGTCCGAAGTTTTCAACTAGCCATCCAGGATTGCGGAGAGTTCGATGAACGTGTTGATTCGCTGCTTTGAAGACGCGTCAGAATGGGGCTTGACTAGGTGCACACCCTGGTCGTGGGTCAATGGAACAGACTATCAGGGCGAAGTCTGAGTGCTTTCATTAGGTGTTTGCAGCATGGATGCTCGACGTAAGGGCGTGGCCTGCCTGATAAAGGGTATGTTATTCCTGAAAGAAAACGAAAAATAAGTGAAAAGAATGGAGCAGAAAAACTTAACACTTAGTCCTATTCACTTTTCATGATCCTCATGGTATTCCAGTGCAAAAAGCAGCAATGAAAGAGTGGGATAAATACATTCTCCAGAATTATTTGAGCAATTTATATGGGCAGCCAAAAATTCGCCCGACGTAATCTCAATATTAATCATTGGAGTACTTTGTCCCCTATACTCTCTTGGTAATTTGTCGAGCAATTTTTCGTAGGCCTTGTTTCTGTGCTATACAGAACAACTTTAGGCTGACCCCTTATTTGGAGTGGTCAGCACCTTCAAATCAACACAAACTTTAATTCCCATACAGTGGTTATTTTCGCTGTAACTTCACAACATTGAATACTCAGATAGTGCAAGATGAAAAAAGACAAATAGGAACACTTTTCTGAGCCACTTGGCGATGGCATCCAGGCGTGCATTTGGCCCGGGGCCACGGTTTGAATTGGCCTGTCCCTGTCCTATACTATAAAGAAACACATCAGTACAGCGTGTGAATTTGGACGACCAGTTCAAAGAGGGCTTGAGTACCACTATGTGATTACATAGACGATAAGATCCTGTATCTAGCAAAGAGCAAACACTGACACCGTAGTTGCTTTTTGCTTTTGTGAATAACCATTCAGGAGAGTTAGCTTAGTATTTAGGCTCATTAGCGTAATCCTGTCTACAATCTCTTTTTGCCTTTTTTTCGAACTGCTCTATTGCAAGAAGGTGGTTTTCGTTCTGTGTCACAGAGTGGCTTTAACAATATGTCTAATAAATATCAGTCGGTGATTGTCTGAAACTAAACAGACGCATTCTCTTGATCAATTTACCATCTGGGGAGACCTGATTCTACGACGTTTTTATTTACATTTGATATATAGCCTCATTTTCTTAAATCCATTTGAGTATTTTCTGTATGCAAAGTATTTTTGTCAGGAAACAGTACTCTTGTGGAATGTAGAACGTACTCTGACTGAGCACTGCGGATAACATGTATAGCACCTTCATAGATTAGGAAATATGACTTGCTATTGTCGAGTCTGATAAAGGTAATTTGGTGTAAAATCAAACAGTCATGACGCTCAACTCAAAAATTGTACATCCTCTCTAAAGCTTTCTTCCGTGTCATCGTAAACGACAGGGACTCGCTCTAGTCATCGGAGAAACGGCGGCAATGTATCAGGACATCCTCAACAGTTGAATTCTTCCAAACGTTTCCCGTCTTGACTGGGACATTGGCGATGCTATTGGACGTCGCAGACAATGCCAAGAAGCGGTGCAGCGCCGGGGTGTTACACCCACAAATGACAATTATGTCTGTTTATAACCAAAATTTTCCATTTCTTTCGGAAGATTGTTTCAATTTTTAGTACAAGTTGAACTCATAATACGTAAGAATTTAAACAGATACTCTTCAGTCATGGGGGTCAGGCCCGTTTTCCTGTTTTGTTAGCAAATTTTAGGTCTTTCACCCCCCCCCCAAAGAAGAAGTTTAGGAACGGCTCTCTACGTAAGCATCCAAGTAGCATTGCCGATCTAATGACTTCGACGCATTCCCGCCGCTTATGAAAAATGTTTACGATACTAAAACCAAGCACAGTGATGTGATTACCAGTACCACTATTGGCACAACTTCGAATCTCTCCGAATGTCCAGTTGTTGGATTTGTTAGACTTTTCCATGCATTAAAGTAAAATAGTACTCTAGCGTAACAAGTCCTAATATTTCTGCTAAAGGCCCATTTCCACTTACTTTCGGATGTCGCGCTGCGCCTGTGAACTGGTTGTTCCCTGTCCACATCCGAACGTTCGCAAATCGCAAAACGTTCGCCTTTGGACTGAGAACAGTGAGCCCGCATGCGTAAGTGGAAATTGGCCTTAAATATAAGACAAACCAACACAATCTAGAAAAGCATATTGTTGGCAAGAAATGAGGTGAAAGCGGGCTAATTAAATATGTGAACGGCTGCAAATGTATTTGTTTTGGACTTGCACAAAATAACAGTAGATGAGTTCCAGAAGACTGTATGGACAATTTTTATTGTAAATGACGTTTTTGATATACACTCTGATGTAGAACGACTATTCTTGAAAGGAAGTATTTTTAAAGAGTAAGTTTTCTTTACGATATGACTCCTAATAGAAAACATTATGCATAACACAAATCTTTCCTTTATACAACGGACCAGTATGTCTTGTTTTCTTGGTTTTTTTCGTTCCTGTGACAGGACTCATAAGACAACAACATCATTATTAAGTTGAAAGGCTATCCTGTATCTAGTATTATTATTACTATTATGTTTATTGTTCGTAAGGTAATGGGAAATTTTCAATTAAGTGAAGTTTGAAAAATAAATGAAGAGAAAAATATTTTATTCAGTGATGCAGAATGAGTTGTGGGGAGTTCTCACAACTCCTAGTTCCAATGACAGAGATTTGTTCAATATGAGAAGCTAGGTATTGCAGTTATTCAGAAGGAGAGTTTTGGAGTAATCATTTGAAGTTCGGGCCTATGGATAGTTGAATTAACAAGAAGAGAACGAAACAGAAATAGAAGATACAAATAATTAGATGTTTATCGGCTCAGGCGCCATAAAATATAACGATTTGAAATAACTGGTTTGATTATTGGAGCAACTTGCATCGTTTAGAGTCAAATGTCATTTACTCCAAGGTTTTGTTCAAGTATAACGCAAAAAGTTCCGTTATGGCTGTGGTCATAGAGAGCATCAAAGCTTTATACGTTCATCAGTAGCTCTTTATGCCTAGGACTTGATCTAGATTAATGACATGCAAATAGACTAATGTTATGACGTCATTAGTGGCTTATGTCCGTTTAAAGTCTTCCTCGGTATCTCAAAATCTTAAGCCCTATTATTGCTTTGCTAGTTCGTACTCTGTACCCATAGTTTCTCAAGATTTCATCTCAAAATTTTTGTGGCAAATCGCATCATCGACTTCTTGATTCCTGTAATTACCAGCTGTAAATTATCCCGTCCTTGGCTCTGAAGTTCAATTCAAATAAATTCAATTTCAACTCCAGTTCTACTACATACAACTTATAATATATATTAATTGCAGCACTATAGAAATTCAAGCAATGCAGTAGAACTCATTTAGGTTGAGCTCTCAAATTACTTACTAACGAGATGATAGCCCCCCCCCTTCCTAGTTGTTATAAATGGCCAATTCATGTGTCAGCAGCTTATTAAAGGCCTTAATTAGTTATTTTATGATTAGACAGAGTTTGCAGTTGTAGGCATAGTAAATCAAATTGCATTCTTTCTAGATGTTACAATATATCAAAATACCTTGAATCTGAAGCGAGCTTGTTATAGAAACATTTAGGAACTTGTTTGCTATCCCTTCTCGTAAATTTGTCTCTGTGTAACTCTAATAACAACTGAATGTAGCAAACTTTAATATATGCATAGTCGATGTATCGAAGTAACTTTTTGTTTATGAGACTACCCATATCTTGTAACTGTAATGTAATTTCTTAGTTGATTTGCAAATAAGCTCTTATCCTCTTAGATCTCCTAAGTGCTTACAGTGACTGATCAAATGATATCTGAAATAGAGAAAGGTTTCATTGAAAACCAACTAATTTAAATACGTATTAACTAAGTCGATTACAAAGATTGAATTAGGCACATGTGAATGAGATACTCTTACCGAGATAGCAAACGTGGCCTTTATCCTGCTAATGAGCCACTTGTTCAATTAGTGAGTCAACAGTGGATTTATTTGAAGGAGAAAGACGATGATTAGAGGATTTTTTCATCCGTTAATATGTCTGGTAATACTGTCGGCCCTTCTTTTCTATGGTACCCAACATGCCGATACCATAATATGGAGTGTTTTATCATTACATACCACTACCGGGAACTTGACGGAGTTCTTCTTGCATCGATGCTCGCAAGTATGTTGATAATTTCATACTTCGATCAGAATTATCGCCACGGGAGGGGGCTGGTGAGACACAACTCCCCCCAGCTTTCTTTCCAGACTAAAATGTTCTAATTCAGTCGTAATTCATCGGAATTCAAGAAGAAAAAGTTTAGATAGGTGTGAGACCTCTCGGATGGTACAACACATTGGTATGCCATACCATTGCTGTTTGTGCCCATTGTTGCATTTTTATTGCACGCAATGTTAGTAGGCGTGGTCCGCTAAACTTCTCCATAGTCTGAGATGGCTGGCACCGCCCTTGACTTAGATTCTAACCTATGGCTTCATGTGATTAAAATTTAGTGTGGTGATCTGCAATTTATATTAGGGGTGGGCACTTAGTTTTTCCTTAGAGCCACACGAGGAAGCCTGTGGAGAGCCCGATCAAAAGGTTGAACTCACTTCTGCATAGTGTTTATTGTCTTTTCAAGTTTGTGAATAGACAGCAACTTCAAAATTGACCTGGTTTTAAGTCCATGCATGGGATGAGATTGCCAAAAGGGCTATATGTTGATCGCGGTCCGTGAAATGTCCAGGTCTGATATAGTGATTACAGTGGACAGCAAAAAGGCTGTTTACGTTTGGTGTCAAGGATATTTGGTGACAGAAATATAGTAATTCGATGTCGCTTTCTCTCAAAATTACTCAGATTATTCCCAGATTAACTTTAGTTTTTGAGATCTATAGTGAGGTTGAGATTTAGGAATTTGCCAACTTTTATTCCCTTATATGAGAAATTGAATGCTACCAGGCATAAAAGCTAAAAACTCTATATAATTAAAAAATGATCATGTCACAAACATCAAAAAACCAAAGAAAACATCAATGAAAAGCAAACAACCGTCCATGATAAGAATTTTCTTTTCCTGAATTGATGAGGATACTCTACATTCCTATCTCTACATAAGTCCCAGAAGTAATCTGCCTTCATACATTTGCCCCATAGCCTTTTGTATTGCTCATTTATTGCATTTAAGTTCTAGTGAAATAGCTCTTCCCTCTTATCACTTCTCTTATCACTTCCATCGCCACAGTACCGTTGAAATAATACTACACGATAATGAAGAAAATGTATTCTGTTATAAGTCCAAAATCGCTATGTAGAAAAGGGAATATTATTCTGTTTCTTGGTACTGGCAGTTTATCAGCGACACTTTTGTTAACTTCTACTTGTGTTCGAAGCGGCTTGTGTTTTCTCTCTCAGTGCTGATCTCCAGTGCGATTGTCCCAGAAGGACAAAAGCATGGGACTTTGTTCAGCATGGTTGCTGACCAAGCAAGAAGTTGACATGAATCACACAAATTATACAGTTATATTTGGCGCAAGTGGTCCTTTCCATCACCTGCTTGATGTTGGTTTTTGAAGGAGCGCACAGCTTAAACTGATTTTTGAGCTAATGATAAACAATGACAATGAGTTTGTAGCAGAGACTGGAATACAAATACAACAAACTCCTTCAAGATCATGGCAATTAAGTTAACGTCTTGATCACAAATCAAACCACACATATCATTCTGATCAAACAACTTTGGCTCAAGTAAAGAGCACTCTTTAACGGTGTCAATGAGGCTGAAATCTTCATTTTTGTAGAGATCATAAATGATATCATCATCATCTTCATATTTATCATCTTTTACAGAAAACCCCAATAAATAGAGGGTCTGGCACCTCGCATGTATGCAGTACTGGTAAAATTGTAGACTGAAGGCAGAGTTTGTTTTTGGGTTCAAGCTCATTCTTCTGCTTCTATCGAAATATTTACAGTTCATGAACACGACCTGTTAAATATGGTTTTAAATAGGGTTTGTTTGACCTGCAGATGTGTGCAGGGTGTAGAAAGTTTCTACTGGGCTTCGGATATTGTTTTATTTGATACCGTATTTTTTTTTCTTTCTTCTTTTTGTTTTGTATTTTTGTTTTTTTCTCTTTTTCTTCTAATTAGATATCATTGTTGAATTGTAAGTACCATTCGCAATGGGAGTACGATAACCTCGAGTTCTCTCCCGTTGTGAATGGTACATAGTAATGTTGATAACTTCTTTGTTAGTGTTGTTTTTATGGTGATATATAAAAAAAACACGACCTGTTTGCATAAAAAGCTCAACTTGCTATCATTGCATGTTTTCACTGTTTCGATTTTAAATAAAGAGTGTCTGAAAGGCATGATTTCAGCTATCCGTGTGAAGTTAAATCTAATAGATGATCTCCAAATACAATGTATCTAGCGTTATTAGTAATTTCACCAGGAAACATAATAATTCATAGTCTTTTCAAAGGGTGCATTGATTGGGATAGCAATAGTGTGGACTTTAGGACTGTCAAGAAACTAGTATTTCAAAAAATATATGCAACTCTGTACACCCAAAATCGAAGCTATCGGTAAAAACAGAGTTCATTTTTGGATTCTTCACCCTAAAGTCAGCTAAGAGTAGATACTCTTTTGTCCGGGCACCAGAACGTTTGCTTACCAGTGATTATCCTCGATACTGCGATTGATATCTCAATCAAAGCTACTTTTGTTACAAAGGTCATGTGAACAGAGAGTTTAGAAGCTAGATGGTTTTATCACTACGCACTTAAAATGTTTATCTATGGACAGAACCGCTTCATCATCGCGTAAATTCATCATCACTGCATACTGGAGTCAGATATGGTGAACAGCGCATCAAATGTTTGCAAGCGAGTTCTTGGAATTAAATCCAAGCCAGACCTACCTGCTCTTTATAACTAGAGAACAGTCTCTCTTCAAGAATTCACTTTCATCTTCACAAGTACTCTTATGACTAATGGCAACGTATTGGAGAGTATACCTCTGGGATGGAACTTTGTGTGTGGTGATTGATTGCAACGGGAGTGGACAAACCGCATCTCACAGACCAAATGTGGTTCTTTGACCTCGGAATGAAGCCCATGAACTTACGGTCATTTGCTTCTGCTATACAATAAATGTGCTGCAATCCACTACCTAGATAAGAGATACTTCAAGATATCGTCCAAAGATGTTGTATTATTTGGTGGCCATGCTCTGACAGCTGGCTGAGTTAGTTTTTGAATTGGAATGGCATAACTAGCGCCGTATTTGAATCATTTCCATATCCCGTAGATCTCAAACATGTGATTTTGGCCCTGTGTATAGCACGTGTACCGAGCAAAGCTACGGAGTTAGTCTGATTTCGGCAATATTTTCGTGGTATCTCGGATTAGTTTTTTGATGGGGAACAAGGGGAAAATCACAACAGTATTCTCTCGTCTATAAAGTTGCCGGTAGCAAGAACAGGACTCATTCAGTCTGAATTTTTGCTGGTGTTGAAATATTGCCATACGTATTCAAACTTTGAAGGTTAATTTGCACGTTAATATGCAAGATATTTATATTCTTTATTTTCATCAGGATTTATTTGTGAGCTTCATAGTTGGTCCAAACTTATGTTCCTGTTGTTAATTGTTTTTCTTACCTGACTTTGAAGATACTTTACAAATGATACTAGGAACAAAACACTGTCAAAATACAATCCAAGTTCTTGGTTCAATGTCTAGCACTTGAAAATATTATTTTAGTATGAATGCACTTCATTTGGATTATGTCAGTTCAGTTATTGTCTGCGACTTTCATTAATGGCTTCCATCCAATACAAGGGAATATGTATGGAGACAATTCTATTAGAATAAAAGAGGAAAAGAGGGAGCCAGTTTTTATATAGTAAGAGATGTAAATAGTGTTTAGAGTTAAAGAACTTTGGCTAGTTTTGATCGTCCTAAATGAGGAAGGCTTATAATGAAGAATGGCAGTCAGAGGAAGGTTAAATATTTATGCAGGCTTCATACTTTTATGTAAAAAGCTTTTAATCTTCTAGTTCTGTCATTTTTCAGAGCAATGTTCTTTACTGTTCTATTCGGTTGATCCATTTTGATACTTTGCAGCGTCTTTAATAAGATTAACTGGAATCTGTACGTTGTGTGCTTAATAGGATCTCTTCCTGCTTTGTCCTGCTGGAAAATACTGATGCCTTGACTCTGATACAAAATTCTGAGAGTCTAATTGTTAAGTCACGAAGAATACTGCAACTAGCTGGTAGATTTCAGAGAAAAACTAATGGGTATACCTTGATGTTGAGATCATGCTCAGAAGCTCCTTCCTCTTTCAACTTTGTTTGTGCAGAACTGTACGGAATTTTCTGCTTTTGTGTTCAGTAAAAATACATGTATATTGTATGTCATCTGACATGAACCCAACACTTAATACAATAGTTTTGGTATTTATTTCGCTTGATTGACATGCCTTTTAAATTCCTATTCAATTTTGAGTATAGTCTAATCAGCTTTTAGTTAAGGCTGAAACAGAGAGAATTTTTAGCAAGAAGGATTTTGTAACTAAGAAATCCACAAAAGAGTTTGTATTTGCAGTTCACCATTCTGAAGGTGTCCTTTGAAGAAATTCTTTGACTAAGCTTCCACCTACTTCATTGTACAAGTAATTCTGTTGACTAAATCAGTTTTTCATGATCAATGCTATTTCATCCTAGTTTTTAGCTTCTGTCGCGACCTTTATTTAATTTGATGGAAAGACCACACCCACATATATTGAAGTGTGGACATGTAAGCATTTATAATGTAAGCTCTGAATGGAATTAGAAATCGAGAAATAAGCTGGATTGACTAATAATTCAAGGGTTAATGGATTGATAAGTACCAAACAATTATTTGTAAGGGATAGATAGCTTGGTTATTATGGTTACAAATGCCCCGATAAGAATGCAAGGATGCAAGTGATTGATAGATTGAATGATATCAAGATAATTTTATTGGCTAGTGATTAGTGATTTAATGATTAGATGAATCAACTACTTGATGAGTGAAAAGTAAGATAGCTGTATGAATGGATGGACCAACTAACAACAGCCAGTTTGCAGATAAGTTTAAACTAGAGCAAACTAAACTGTTTTAGCATATTGAATATTTAGGAAGCTTTTGCTCAGGGAGATCAGAATTCTTTTAGTTAATAACCCAAGTGCTTCATTTAATGTTCGAACTTTGGACTGTAGATGAGATAGGAAATGAGCAATCTACTCTTCGTAAAACCATCTTTAATTCACGAGACAGTTGTTAAATCTTATAAATGTCTCTCAAGGATTGTCTTTAGCAAGAAATATTCACTGTTGACAACAAGTTTTTGACCTGACCTACAGGATAAGATGCTATAAACAATAGGCTATCCCATTATGCGTGTCTTTAGAAAACGCCCAACATTTTCAGTAATTAACAACCTCGAGGCAAAGTCGTTATAATCAGTTTTTAGAGGATATGAAATGGTTACTCAAGGTACTTTTTGAACACAATTCATATCCATTATCTTGAGATAACTTGTGTATTTCATGAGTATCTACTTTTAATCCATCTAATACTTAAGAATTTGTCTTAACAGGAAATTAGCCTAATCGTTGAGTTGTTTATTGAGCACGCATTGGCGTTATTCTTCTCGTCATGGTTAATGTCGGCTACAGTATTCAAAGACTTGGACGATGTCTTTAGCATATGATGAACAATCTTTGTGAGCTTTCCTTTAAGTCTTCCTGACTGTTTGATAAGATTTATCCAACCCCTTTTTCCTTGAATGGTTGACTCACAAAGACAAAAGGTCTTCCCATGTCTTATGTGAATGACAGTAACGAGGATACTGAACATACTGATTATCAGTAAAAAGTTCTCTGGGATATTTTGTTCCTGTTCTTACGGTTGACACTTTATTATTTTATTATTGTAGTGCCATGGTACTTTCATTCTAATAACTTTGTGTGTCCAGGATGCGATTTAATTGATTCTGTACCACTGGCATTCAAGCCACTTCTTACATAACATAGAATTATAACTTCTATATTATCAGTGATCTTAGACTCAACTTTTGCAGTTTATATACGTCATGTTCACGCTCGTGCACGTGGTTTTGTGTTAAAAATCATAGACAGCACGACCACAGAAGCCCTCCTGTCACCTGTTGCATGCATATCCCTTGTATTTTGTGAGACAGTTAAAACATCTGAATGTTAGTTGGCATCAAAGTAATTTCTAAAATTGTCTTAGCAGGTCTTAGCACTTCCTTCCATGTATCGTGACGTGTCATTACCACTGATACCTCAATGTGTCATCAGTCTTACTGTTAGTTGAGTGCCATCCTCCGTAGATGGCTTTGTTGAGAACGTGGAATGTTGAATGCTAAATTGGCATGCAGTCGTACATTTTGAGACAGCTAGGTAATATAGTGTTGCTGGAGTCAGCGTAGACCGCAGTGATGTACTCTTTTTTATTCTTACCAACAATAGCTCAGATGACAAAATCCCTAACGAATTTTTCAATTTCGAATATTTTCTTTGCTGCAAAAGAAGTCGAGAATCAGAAAGCCACAATTGTTGCCAAAGATACTTGGAACACCACATACTTTTGGAATTAAATTGTAATATATTCATTGAGAAGGCACTGAAAGTAAAAGAGCTCTTGCACATAGTCACTACCCTCCCCCCCCCCCAAAAAAAAGAACAATGTTGGATTTTATAGATAGGACATTCCTGCACTTTGAAATGAATGATTTATAAAAGGTATCACAGTTACATGGCAGTTTCACAACATTGCACTGGGGAGAATGGGGAGGAAAGGCATAGAAGATTGCGAGAAATTTGCAAAGCGTTCCAACTACTTGAGCAAAAATTGCAGTTCCATTTATTGCTATCGAATTCGCATTAATTATGGATAATCCATACATAAAGTCTCAAAAATCTAGTACTGAATCTTCCTATCTCTTTGAACACAGTCCAGAAAAGTGTCCAACCTTTCTCTGGCTGCCAATTATTTTTGATACCAAACCTTCCTCATACAAGACAATTAATACAAGACAGAGTTTTTTTAAGTATATAGTGTTTTTATATCTCTAACAATTAGACATTAATTTCATACTAAGCTGAAAGTACTTAAATTAAGTAAGGCCTGGTTCAGACGTCGTGCCAGAGCCGTGCTATGCCAGAGAAATAAGCTCTGGCACGACAGTAGCACGACAGTAGCACGACAGTAGCACGACAGTAGCACGACAGTAGCACGACAGTAGCACGACAGCAGCACGACAGCAGCACAACAGCAGCACGACGTCCGAATCAGTCAGTAATTTTAGCTCGAGATAAAATCTTGGCACGACCTACTTTGCCGTGCCGCACGGCCGTGGCATAGCGTCGATTCAGACGTCGAGCCAGTGCCGTGTCAGAACTTGATTACTGTATTCACGAACAGTCGCTGCCTACTCTTCTTGCTTCCAAGATTAATAGATAGAATTTGAAACTGAGGCCAGAGATATACAGCCCATTTGCATGACATGTACACCACGACGTTTGAACCATTCACTGTGCCAAGTGCCAAGCCCGTGCCGTGCCAGCAAACTGCTGGCACTGTACGGCCATGGCACGACGTCTGAACTAGGCCTAGATTCGTTTAAAGACGACACGTTTTTTATTCTAGAGGAAATTAGTTTATAAGAAACTAGTACTAGGCTGGTCAAAAATTTAAGAAACTCTAGTACGTGTAGTCAAGTAATAGTAAGATACTAGACTATAGAGTATAGATGGTGAACTCTTTTGTCAACAGTTTGCTGTAAGTCATAATTTGCTTGAGTTACCGTAAATTCTCTTTTTAGCCCCTCTCTCAATTAAGCCCCCTCTCTCTAATAAGCCCCCTTTCTGGACTAAACAATTTATTAAGCCCCCCTTTCTAGTAAGTCCCCCTTATAAATTATTGAATAGTACCAAGCGTAACTAAGCTTCATGGGAGTAAGTACACTAAGCGTGATCACGCTCAGTTAACAATAATTCCCAACCTTCAAAGAATCAAAGTCGTTCATTGACTTTCTGCAGACAAAAACACTCTATATCAACGGTTACAACATAATCTTTCAAATTTACGATATGTTTGGAAAAGATTGCAGCTTTTGATTTGATCTGCTTGGGCTTTCTTCGTGACTATGAACGCTTATATCAATACAGAAATGCTCAACTTCCAAGCAGTAAGGCAATATTAAGTCCAAAAATATGAAACCAATTAAGAAACTCTTAGTATTCTTAGAAACGTTTAGAAATCTTCTTTTAGTACTAGAATGCTAAAAGTTTCAAGCAATATTAAGAGACTTTTAGTTCTAGGTGCCTATCCAAGGTTCATGCTAGAAAAATGATCCTGGATCTTTGCTTTAGGACACCACTTTAGAAAGTCTATACCCTTCTCGGTCACTAACATATTACCTGAAAATTTTGCTCAAACTAGATAGTTCATGAAAATTATTAAACCTCCCTCGAATGGGACAGAGAAGTCGAAATCTTCTTCGGTTCACAACCATGGAACCGTCACTTTTTCTGCACTCTGTTTTTGAGCTGCCAATCACTGCTTTCTTGTAGACTATGTTTGTATGAAAAATACGTGAATTTCTTCATGCTTTTACTACTCCCTCAAGCATTAATCCACCAGTTTTTGATGAAATATTTCTTCTGAAATGTATTGAAAAATATGAGGGGCACTGTCCTATCGAAGTGTTGTTTTGATCACTCCTTTCAAACTAGGAAGAACCCCCAACCTGTGGACTAAAATTTGGCTCTTCACCACTGGGTAGTTTATACCTCAACACATTCCAAAAAGTGAAAAAGGTTTTGTAGTGTTGTTTTATTAGAGTGAAAGTTCAATTGTTTCCATGAGCTGAGGTTATCAAGTCGGCCCTTTTGCAGATGCTGATCTAGAAAAGCGCGGTTCACCACTTCAGCAGCAATTATATTAGAAACACAACTACTCAGCAGCGAAATTAAATACGAAAGAAAGACCATTCAAATCAATAGAACTAACCTCAAACTTTTATTACTATTGCCTTACAGTATTTTTGCCATTCTACTGTTGCGATATGTGATTAGAAACACCCAAGAGTGGTATTTTTGCTAGTAGAGGGCTTTTATCTCATATACCGGGGAGGGGGGAGGGTGATATTTTATGTAAGCACGAAAAAATCCTCTCGTATTGTCTAATATTTATCATGTGTAGTGCATTGGTTCTAATATCTCCCAAACAGAAAAACGATTGTCAATTTTCGGCTGGTCACTTTCAAGTCTGCTGCCAGGCCGTTTTATTCCACTGTTTAAAAATTGTATTTTCTAAGAGCCATCTGCAAAACAACAAGTGGATATTTATATAAATTGCCACAGATCAACGAGAATTACAAAAGTATCATTGTCAAAGTTTTTCTGCAAGAGTTAATTAAATTAGAAGCCATCGAGCATTTTGGTTATAATCTATTTTCACTAAGGAAGTGTTCAAATCGAATGGCTTAATTTAGCACTGGCTCCGATCATTACCTATACTGACAAAATACGGCTACTGTCAGATGTCTCCCATTGTCACCATAGCAACGAGTACGGCCAGACGTGAGTTCTCAGATCGACCTCGTGTTTATAGTCCGGCATGTGTGCGGTTTTGACCGGATTAAGAATCCACTCGTTTTCACTGACCGTGACTCTTTCAATATCCTCTCTCAATGTGCAGTCAAATATGTGACAGTTACACTTTTGTGTCGTAGTTCAATCTGGACGCAGGCATCAGCTGACTAACTCTTCGAAAGGTGGATCTTCAACAATTCATACGACAATCGCGCTCATTGAAGGTACGTAAATCGTGCAACTTCACTAGTTTTTCCAATCGAGTTTTTCCTTATTTCATAGTCTTTTTATATCTTATGAGTTCTTAGTTTGTCTTCAGATTTCTTATTTCGTCAATTTCCCCCTTTCATACTAGTTTTTACATTATACGCATCTTATTAATTCAGAGCAATATTGAGCTACTCTTTTCTCCTTTTCTCTTCAGTATAACGGAGTATAGTATCTATAACTCCTCACACAAATATTAACTCTTATGGTTAGTTTCATGCAATGCTACACCAGAAACCTCTAGGCTCTAAAGAATGAATTGACAATTCTCATCAGCAAAACAGTTGAAGGACTCGAACAGAGCTATTATAAATTTGAATCAGAGCAAAATTTTGTTGTTTCTCCGACTTGCTGAACCTTGCACAATTTTGTTTTTGCTTTGAAGTCAGGTCCTTACAAATTAGTTTAATAACCTTGGCTAACTTTTTAATTGATGAATGCTGCTTCTTGAAGTCTGCAGAAAGTTGGATAGATCTGTAGAGATTGTTTCAAATTTTGCTATTCGAATTGTCGAATCTGTGCGCCAACAGATTGGTCTGTCTCTATGAAAAGCTTATTAAAATCTAACTTGTGTGGCTCATAGCATTATTAGAAAAGCATTAGATCTGACATACGTTTAATTTTTCTCTCAGTAGTATAGTTTTATGTAGTAGAAAAAGAGAAGTAATAAAGAGTTTAAATGATATCATTAGCAGGATTTGGTACAGTTCAGAGAAAAGTATTTGAGAGCTGAAAGTGTATTACGTTTTATGATAACTCTTGCACTAGCTTTTCAGGCAAATCAATGGCGTGTTTTCAATCTTATTCTTTGCCTATTAGATTTTACTTGTCAATATTTTCCCTATTGGATGAATTGAGTTTCGTTGTACGAAGCACAGAACAATACTATGAGATAGATCGAGTTGGTGGCTGAGTAATGTTGAAAAATACTTAAAAAGATTAGCAAGAAATTTCTTATTTCTTTGTCATCAAGTGTGACATCCATTGAATGTAAGCAACTATCTCGAAGAACTGTTGACTTTTTTCATCAGAACTCTAAGCGAAATAGAGAATAGTTTAAACTTAGACATAAGCTCATTCAAACTTGAGCCTGGTTTCTATGTAGTCACAAGCGACGGGACGTGTCCAAGTCAATGGGTCGGCGTTGTGACCTTGGCAATGTCAATGCAATTATGACGTTGTTCGGTGGCGACGCTGCCGTCCCCGTAGAGATGGAAAAACTGAGATTCTTGCAATTTTTGATATGTTCCCAATACATCGCCGTCTTGTCCCCTAGGAATGGGACGTATCCCCGTCGCTTACGACGATGGATAAACTAGACTTGAGTTTTACGATCATGGTTAAGTAAACTTGGCATGATACTAACGCTTTTGTCGTGGACTCTAAAATTGAGAACTATTACAAAGACATGTTCTCTCAAGAACCTACAATTTTAGTGGTGCACGTTTTTAATAAGGAACTGCTTTATAAGTACCCAATATGAAGAAATCCAAGTAAGTTAAGGAATTTGTACGACTAAAGACAAAATCCCTAAAGAACTTTTCAAATTCCAACATTGTTATTCTTATCACACGAGAAAAAGGAAAAATCCTAAAGCATTTAGAATGCTATAGAATGTTTCAACTTTTTGTGCGATGGTGAAATTTTTTAGTGCCAGCAGACTAATGCCTATTTTTTCTTCAATTAGTCTCGAAGTAATATGCCATATTCTCATGAATTGTGAGCAGTCCTTGTAGCAAGTGTTTGATAGAAGGATTTGGGTTGAAACTTGCAGTGTCCATCGTGCTTCATCTTACCACTGAACACTTACAATATATCCATATAGTACAAAAAGACGCGCAGTTAAAATTACGCAACTATTAGGGAACTTTTCTTACAAAATGTAGCCAAAAGAGGTTGACAGATAAGGGACATTGAGAACCAAGCCTTGAGGTAGGTTTCTTAGGAGAATATGTATTCCCCCAACTGAAGTCTTTTCATCTGTTGTATTTTGCATAAGAGCTGTAATTTAGTAACCTTGCTATTGAATTTCGGACTCACGCCACTCACAAGCAGTCAAGGTAAGGCTCTTTGCGGACTACGCCAATGCTGCATTGCATACAGAGTACCGGGCTGTTGTGCCCGAGAGAGAAATATGCGATTGAAGCTCGTGTCTGTCGTGAGGGCAGTTTGTTAGGCTTTCGCAGTACAAAGACAATTTCAAATGTTTGGGATTCTTGATGCTGGAATTCTGGGTTGCTCTGAAGTGTCAATAACAGCCAGTTTTACCAGAGACGCTGCGTAGACCCACACCCGAAGAGTTTGCAAGATGTCGAAATTTTGTTGTGTGAGTAGGATCAAGCTGGGAATTTTCAACTTGATTTGAAACGAAGTAGGGTGACGTGAGGAGACAGAGCCATGGAACTACACATGTCTTACATTCTCATTTAGAATGTTGCAAGGAGTATTTGCTTACGTACGATCTGTTTTATATTAGAAGCTAGCAACAGCGAGAAAAGCTATCAAGTTGTAGGTTGCGGAGAATATGCCTACAAGCATGCACCCCCCGGTGTTTTTGATATCATAGTATCATGTTAAGTCTTCTTTTAGAAACAGTTTATCAGATTGCAATTCGGCATGATGGAGACTCTTGAGCGTGTACGTTATGTTTTCCTCCTAGTACTATCTCCGAGTTGTATGGAGCAGCCATAAGATTATGCCTGAAAGGCAGCCAGAGTATAACAGGGCGTTGGCTCAGAATATAAGTGCTAACCACATCGATAGTAAGAGGAGACAATACGAGTGATCGCATGACAATGGCCCGAGACTTCTTACCTATTCACTTTTTTATATGAATGTAGTCTATAACAAGGGCTCAAAAGTTGGCTGAAATTTGAAAATTATTCAAGATTAATGCAAAGCTTATGCTTCATCGGGATTTAGATTTGTTGTTTATGTGAGTTTTTGTAGAAAACGACCCAAGATTGAGCTTCATTTATCTCGTCTAGGAGTCATTCCGGTATGGCATGACTCAGCAACTCTTCGGGCAGTGTCTGTTACACACTTTTTAATATTAGAATGTAGTCTGTACGAGTATTAATGCTCAAAATCGCTAAGGTTCAAGAATACTTTAGGAATACTTTTAGGCTCAAAATCAAGAAACTTTAAGAATATTAAGGCTCAGCAAAAACTAGATATTCTAAAAGTGTGTAAGGGGTAATGACTGAAGCATGAACTAAACTATGGTCCAAAAGTGCTTATATTATGCGAGTTATTATTGATTCGTCGGATTACCAAATATGCAAATTTACACTTTACCGCTTGTGTGACGAGCGTTCTTGTGTACCGATCGCTACAATTACGATATGAATCAGGCATGTGCAGTAAGGCATTTAACACCTTGCTACATTCGTACTGGTTTCTAAGAAAGCAGAACTCGGCTGATCAAAAAGTTACGAAGGATCTTCAGTACTGGATTTCTGAGACTTAAGAAAGTTGTTAAGTTGATACACTTTAAATTCCATTTTTCTTTTCGTCAAGTTTGCATTCACACTAAGAGCGAATAGTGTAGCCAGGCAACTAAATGATGAAACTTCATAAAGAGGCCGCTTTGGAGTGATACCTTACGTCATCCTATTGTCTGGTGATGTCGCCAATTCGCTCTTAGTGTGAATTGCGCCTTCTATGTAATGGCCACTGGGTATGACATTGATATTGCACCCAGTGGTATCGTTATTGTTTCGTATTAATGTTTGTATTAACTAAGTTCATATACAAAAAAATCCATTTTTCATGCAAACCGGTCATCTCTGTTGTTTAATTATTTGCACAGATTTCCTGTGACAGTCGATGTATTGTGTAGTGCTTGTATGTCTATGTAACATTGCAGTGGTACAGTGGTACACAGGCTCGATTTTTCTTTCTAAGAAAGTCTTATAGAAGGTTCAGTATTGAAATCATGAAAAAGCTAATAAACATTCAGTACTGGGCAAAAATCTTTCTTATAAATAAACACGTATATCAATACTCGACTTTTTTCATTTTATGACATCTCGAGATAAATTCATGCAATTTATTGCTGCAATGATATCCAATGGTGTGGAAGAAGGGGAGCATTTGAGTTTGTGCACTACTGCAGTATTATGCAGACATTTAGGCACTACATCCCAGAAGTCCTTGATATGCTGCTAGTATGAAAAGAAGATTGGGACTGTCATGGACAGATAATGCTGTAATACACAGTACAAAAGACAGAGAACTTTGGGGTACTATGATCGTCAACATCGGTAGACATAACACATAGATAGATAGGCGCTACATAAAACATAGCATTCGAGTATATAAATTTTCATAGGAGATCTAAGCAAATTAAGCAAAAGAGATGATGCGCATGCGTGAAAGATGAAGCTTCAAATGCGTATCAACTTATCAACATTCCTAGGTCTCAGAAATCTAGTACTGACCTGTCCTAACTGTTTGAACTGCCGAAACATTTGCTCCTAAAGAAACAATCTCTGCCTTCGCGTCGCAAATGAATGGAACTTATTCAATGCATTCAGCCAGCCACTAAGCCCTTCCAAGGGCTTACAGCTTGTCACCTTTAACCTCATTGATTCCAATTGGAAATAGGTTCCATACCAGTGTGTGGTATTTTCCAGATGGATGCTAGAGCACTATTAAAGAAGCATATTATTGAAGAATAGATATTTAAAATTATATTTTCTCTTTATATTATATTTTATTATATTATGTTTTGTTATGTTATGTTATGTTATGTTATGTTATGTTATGTTATGTTATGTTATGTTATGTTATGTTATGTTATATTACACTGTGCTATATTTTTTTGCTTCAATTAAAAATAACTGCAACCATTAATGGTTATCTACTGTGCTGACCCTGGCTTAGAAAGACACAAGGTCTTCTTGTCTCCACCTAAGACAGCACTAGCAATTTTAAAAAACATATTAATAGCAAAAAATAGAAAAAGCTAAAGAAAAGAAAAGAAAAGTACACGAACAGTTATATTATATTATATTATATTATATTATATTATATTATATTATATTATATTATATTATATTATATTATATTATATTATATTATATCATATCATATCATATTATATCATATTATATTATATTATATTATATTATATTTTATTGTGCTGTATTATACTATGCCGTGTCATATATCGTGTAATAGTACAGTGTAGTAATACAAAAATACACCGTTTTACTGGCCACCGAGTTCATAAGATTTATCACAATCAACTGAAATCCCACCTTCACACAAGCTGGATACGTATTCATTTGCTGGAGAGATTCAATGCGTAGCCTCCTCCTGATTGCCCTCCGATTTCAATTTAAATGGCCAAGTATAGTACAAAAGATATAACACTGCAAATGTACGAAAATGGTCCGAAAGTTTGCCCATAGTTTGCTCTCAACTGGCGTTTGTTCCCTTAGCAATGTTGTTGCTAAGTTGTTGTGGTCTCTAAGCTCATAGCCTGTAAATTTGAAGTATTGCATAGTAAGGGACAGGTCCTGGCAGAAAAATGCTATTCGGTTAACCGACACAAGTGAGAAGCGTATTAGCTACTGGATAAAACGGAACTTCTATTTAGGCCTATTTGTGTTAGCTCAAGCATTAGGCAATGGTTTTGTAATCTACCTTTAATTGTTTAGACATTTATTAAAGTTTTTAGTCATCCGCTCTTTCCATCGCAGTCTCCATCTTTTTGTCGCTTGCTGATTGCATCATTATGGGCTGTAGCCTGTTACTGATGCAGAAATAATTTTTCTTTATCTCAGCCTAGTATGTCTGGTCTCTATAAGAGGTTTTACCCAGTTTTGTTTTAGACAGGTCCCACTAACCTGACTGAACATCTTATATGTACTGGTGATATATATTTCATGAAACGTTTGAGTGACATTCACTTTAAGTCAAGTCAATTGGATATTATGTTTAGATTTAATGACATTGATCCGACAGTTCGGAGTGAAAACGCGCAGATCCATCAAAAAAGGGCATGGCTCAAAAAGGGTGTGGCTCAAGACATTTCTGTCGGTCTTTACCTGCCCCCCCCCCCCACTTTTGATAGCTGGCACGTCCATAGCAATTAACCTAGCACCATTTTGAGGCTAAAGCTCCGAACCGAGGCTTTTTCTTCTTGAAGACTAGATTTGTGAGCTTAACTTTTGTCCCTTGAATGCAATCTTGCATGTTGGTGACGAACTCATGAAGCGATTCAGAATATTTATTAAATTATAGACACCATAATGTTGTTTTTTGATGCTGTAGATTAGAAAATATTCCCACCTGCAAGCCATTCTTGCCAAAAAACCACAGATAAGGTGACCTGAGAGTATGTGGTATTAAGAAAATTTTGATGAGTTAGATCAGTCTTTAAGATAGTCTTCTTGTCCATTTGATGAATTATTGCTGAAACATGGAACCTCGAGAATACCATTAAAGCGCCAGATTTAGCATCACTCTTGCACATAAATTGCCAAATCTCATCAGCTGCACATCGGATAGACTAAGTCTTCTCTTATCCTAAAGCGCATAACAATTCTCATTTTAAACCTCAGGTATTCCTCGCACAATTGATGTCATTTTCCCCTTTCTGTATTGTCCTTCTTTCTTTGGTTTTAGAAAGCCAGTTTTCAGCTCATGTACTAACCACCTAGGCATGATAGGCAGAACTACGACATTTTGAGGACTGACAAACCGTGCTAGGCACTTTCATTTCTTCATCTCTTTTCGAAATTTTCTAATACCACCCATGGTGAAACCAATGCTGAATTGAGATCTCACGGCTTGCGAGCGATACCCTTTGATCTTAGAAGATGTGTGATGTCTTAGTACCGCCCTTTGCCTTTACAATATATGTTTCCAACACATATGCCCTCTATAGATGGGTTTTTTATCCCTTTGAATGTTCTGACTCATATCATGTTCTATCATTATGGTTTTATTTAACCAACTGATGACATTTTAAGGAGAGTTTAAAGATCTCCTACACCATATTTCTTCAAAGCCACCTTCGCTACAATTGTTAGATGCAAGAAGTATCTGACTTACAGAATTATGAAATCCATTTTTATCACAGTGTATCATCCTTTAAATCTAGAAGCTTAGGCAATTATATAAATACTTTTGAGTCTCTGCCACAACTTCATGTTACGATTTGGTCCATGTCTCTTTTCTTGGAAATGTATCCTGGCCTCAGGAGATCCTATACCTGCAACTTGATTAAAAGATAAACTCAAAGCTCTTGCCGCGCCAATGGCGCATAGGGCGACGCCTAGCTCCGTTTCTGTAGCCCTAGGCCACATTTATGCTGATTCAGTGCAGGCTACAGCAGGAGACTAGTCCAATGGTAGTTCCCTTTCTATTCTTACATGTCAAGCAGCAGACGAGAAGCAGGAGCCAGTGGGTACAGTTATTAAGTCTCTGATATAACTCAGCCTAGACTTGAGCCCACGACTTCAGGTACAGGCAGGCCCCCTGGAAAGACACTTCGTCGGCCAAACTTGATTTTTATCGAAAATCCTATGATTACTCGCTAAAAATGCAGTTTTCCTGCACATGTTACAACTTTTCAAATTCATCCCAAATACGTATCTTGCATGTTGTCGGCAATAGTCGAAGCGTATCGAAGTGTGGTGGCCCCGCTATCAGAAACCACACCCAATCCTTGAATGCCACGCCCATATTGTTGACGAAATTTTGCTTCATACACCCACCTCCTCCATAAGCATCATCTTCGCTATTGCCGTACATAGCGATTTGACTTATATTGACTATTTGCATAAATTAGTTGTTCTCGTCCACCGATCCGATAGACCGTCCGGTTCAACACACGTTAACGGATTAAAATAAACAAAGGTTGGTATCTTCATGTGGGTAGGCTCAAATTGCATTGACATTAATCCACTTCGCCGAAAAGATAACCTCTCACAAACTGGTAAACATGTATAGCAATGATCCTAAAAAATGAAGCAGAAAGAAGTCTAAAAAGGAATAAATCTGGGGGCATATGTGGGGGTACGTTGAAGCTAAAATGACGGCACTGCCTTCAAAGGATTATGCCTGTGCTTGTAATTGCGCCTGCGCCTGCGCCTGTGCCTGCGCCTAATATTTGCGCCTATGCTTGGGTCTGTGCTTACGCCTACGCTGGCGTCCTATGCCTCGTGAAAGCCAGAGTTAGTTTGAGCACGAGTCACCAATTTATATAAGATACTTGCTCATGCAGCAGACCTTTGACTTTGAATTGGGGAAGACTTTTCAACGATACTATCTTTACTAAATACCCTATGCTCAGGACCATCATGAGGATGATGCTTCTAGGAGGGTGTGAAGCAAAACTTTGCCGACGAAATGGGCGTGGCATCCAAAGATTGTGCGTAATTTCTGATATCATAGTCCATACTTCTCAATAGACTCTGCAGTTGTCTTGAGGCACTGAAAGCCCTGTCTCGTGGGATACGGTTATTATCTTTAGACCCTAGGATCTCTGAAAGGGTAGGCCCTAGAAGGGTCCCGTGGTTTTCATTAGACTTCAAATTTTCATTCACTTAATGTCAAACCTAAAGAGAGCATTTGCAATATCACATAACCCTTGCCACTGAGGTAGATACCTGGATGCATTTAGAATTTAGCTAAATGATTCTAGATAATAGACCCCCCATCAGTAAGGGCCCCGCTCTTCTGTGCTATGCGACTGAGAAAACTCCACTAGATAACCTGAATGCAGTCAAATGCAAAGTCCCATTGTATTTTCAAACATGATTTGCGTCTTATATGCGTCGCGACAAATTGTTTATAGGAATAATGTGACGTGTAAATCTTGCCATAAAGATATAGTTATGTGTGGCATGTTTTCTTACTTCTTAAATCAGCTCTTCGTCGATATAAATACTTCTCCCTTTTTAGCAGCTTTGTACCTTGTCACATCATTGCCAGAAGGTGGCTGTACATTCACGTGGGAATATCGTAGGAAACGCATTACTGAGAACTATTTCCAGCAACAGTAATTCTTGAGAGATTTAAGAACGGATCGACAAATCTTATGTTGATTACCCGATGGGTGCCCTGGAAGGAGAGCCCCTATAAAGAAACAGGCATACAGTACTAAAGGTAGTTAAATTTGATCCAATACTGTTAAGAAAATCTGGCAACGGCACTTACCTCTTAAAATAGAAATATGGTGTCTAGAGCGAGAAAGCAAGGTTGACTTTGGTGAAAAGGGGGGCTCATGAAATTCCAAAGAAAACTACGAATATCATTGTTGAGTGATTGTAGTCAATATTTCCTAAACTGCTTCATGAATGTGGAGCATACACTCATGGGAGGTAGCATCTTGAGACGGTAATAAGTACTAATGACTTTATTAGATAGCAGACCAGACGAAGAACAAAAGATTTTTATTAAATTATCCATCACATACGTTATTAATTGCTTCATATTGCTGCTATTAAAGCAAATCTTCGAGCAGAATAAGAAAGGAAGTTAGAAGACCTTTGAAAGGAGAGATACTGCTCTCTCTCTGTCTAAGCCAGCCGCAATCGGATTGGAAATTTCACGATAGTTACAAAATATATTGTTTCTTCTAGTTGAAGGAAGGGCTGGTTTTGATTTTGAAGTGTAATATTATTACGTAGAGCCTTGCTTCATTCTTATTCTAATGTAGCCTATTAGTTTTATTTTGGTTCCCATTTTCAATATTTCTTGTCAGTATAGATTTGCTGCGTGTTTTTCTTACATTAAGCCTCTTTTCTGTATTAGCCTGCGTGACCTAGCTAGATGGGAGAGCCTCTAGCTGCTGCTTCTCGTTCTCGCTTCACTTAATGCATCCATTTTTTGTCCTGAAGATCCTTTTGCATTTGAACACACAAGAACAGGATATTTTCATGGTTCCCTCACATGATAATGAGGGCATTGCTCCCATTTTCTCTAGGATGACACTTTACTTTCCATATGGATGCTATTTGGAAAATGCGCTCATTGCCTCCATCACTATCCGTTCCCCTACTGGCTTGTAGATTGAGGATGGGATGCCGGAGCAACAGTAAGGCAACGGAGGTTAATAGAAAAGAAAGGGTTTTACTATTAGTACAAAATTATTTACAGCCGGTATAATAGATAGTTAATTAAACTAATCCAAACCAAATATTTGCTTTAATCCAACAAAGCTAACAAAGTAAAATAAAATTACAGAGAAGAAGGTTTTGCATTTCATAACGTAAAGCAGCAAGTTTAATCGTTTGGATCCTCAGTATAACTTTTTTTGTTTAATTGTGTTCCACATACACTGGTACCTTTTTTGTTTAATTGCGTTCCACTTACACTGGTACCTTTGTTTTGTTGAATTGTGTTCCACATATACTGGCTCTCTTCCAACGAAGTCTTGCCCAAATCACATCCGTATAGAACGAAGAGTTTCTTAGATGATTTGATCGACTTGTTTTTGAACTTAAGGTGGTTGTCTGTATGTTGTATTTTTGCTTCTATCCCTAGACTACCACCTTAAATACATGCCGTAATGAATCTCCTGAATAATGCACCCAGTGCTTGCGAGGCTCAAGGATTACGAGGCTATGCACCATTTTTAAACCTTGATCATATAACGTTTAAACCCAAGCGCGGGTCCTAGGGAAGTGACCGGAGGCCATGGCCCCCCAAACGGGAATATTTCGTATTGTGAAAATTTGTGTTCAGAGATATGCCACATGAATTTGATCAGAAAATGAATAAGAAATGAATTGAGCACTCTTCACAACGTCCAACAAGTTTTGGAAGGGCGTGGCTATGGAAACTCCCCCGCCACCACAATTTTCTTTCCGAAATGGTCCCCACCCAATTCCAAACTCTGGATCCGCCTATGTTTAAACCTAAAGTGAAGATGTTATATGGGATGATTTGGGACTGGAATTCATCTAATAATCAAATACTTTAAATCGCATAGAAGTGATAGCTTCAAAAGTCTTGTACAAAATGCGGTCGTAGTTATCTTCCTTGTGGAGTAGGTTTGGCCTACATGGAAACAGTGTTTTATAAGAAAGTGGTTTATTAGAAGGTAGGGCTCGAATGCTCGAACAATTAAGAAATTTCAACACTGGATCTTTGAGAGCTAAGAAATTGGATCTTTGAGAACTAAGAAATTTCGCCAGTTCATATTTATTTACAATTTTAATTTGTCTAGATTGCTCATCATCTCTTTCATTTAATTGTACATATTTCTTCTGTAAATCTATGCATTTCAGTAGTATTATTCTGCAGTGTTTGTCTGTCAGTGTAGCTCTGTGACCTTGCACAAATATAAACATTCTTGCCGAGTAAATGTTAAGAAAGTGTTGGCACTGAAGTTTTGGCAGAACTTAGACCGTTTCAATACTCAGCCAGAAAAGTGAAATGTAATACACACAGAACAGGGAGCGATATGTCTGGCTAGAATATTGCCCATGTGATTTTCAATTTTCTCTGAAATCAACTTGAGATCTTGTTAACATACCCATGTAGATCTCTTTAGTAATAGGATCGCAATTTGATGGGATTTTGCTAGGCCATCAAGCCCATTGGTTTCCTTGTCTACAAGCTAAGCTTATCACGTAAAGCCACACTACTTCTCTCTCGATTAGCTTATCCTTCTATAAGATGTGGTACGCATGTCCGCATTTGCAAACAACTGTTCATTTTGAGACAGGAATTCTCGACCATAGAATCTATGATCTCCTTTACGATTATGAAAGAAAATGGCTAAGTAGCGCTATCTTTTCGACTACTGTAAATGAATTTGCAAAATAAACGGTGAATTTGAATTTGAGCTGATATTTCTTAGCCTTCTCACAACAGCTGGAAGTTCTTGCTTATATGCAAATTGATATCGCATTATCATATCTTGTCAGGCAGGAGTTTTTTTGTTTAACTACATATGGATGGAAGTCATGACAAAAAAGCTTTATCAGTGCTATAGCATGCTGCAATTTGTTCCTTATCCTGATTGACTTTTCTAATGCGAGAAGTCTAAAAGTTTGAACTGAGCAGCTGTAGTTGGCAAATGTATCTGGCAGACGCCTTGACCCGTGTGTGATCTATTGGTAGCTGTTTTATAGAGTCTTCTTATGTTTAGCTTATAGTACTGTTGCATTACACGTTTTTTATATAAGAAACAAACTTTCTACCTTCAGCATGGATGCTCATTAGTATTCTGTTAAATCCAGCCTTAACTGCTTCTTAAATGTTCATAAAGTTCTCGAAGACGAGTCGGGAATTCATTGTTTAAATCGAATTTATGAACTTGATTTTATTTGTTACAGTGTGAGCAATTAGTGAGCTATCTTACATTGCGAGTTTGTTTCCAAGTTAATAAAAAGGCTCTTTGTAAAAACACTTTTTTCAAGTTTTCTTTTGAAGCTCAGACTGTCTTTGTTTCTTCAGTGCTGCTTAATTTCTGCCTGATTTGAGCCTCCTCATTATTCTTATATACAGTATTTGTTTCTCATGAAAACCTGAGTGAAAAATGTGTTACAGAGGCACTGAAATGGATCAGACATCCTAGGCATTGTGTTTACTGTCCTCCCTCTCCCACAGCGAAGGACTCTTTCTTCTGCGTGGAAAGCAACCTTTGCCATGTCCAAAAATGTATTACCAACAAACTATTAATATATAATGTATAATTTTTGTGGTAATGCCCTAATTTAATTTGCGAAAGCTAATCGACTCAAGAATCCTTTCTAGAACTCCGAATTCATGTAAAAACAAAGGCGTGGAGAGTGATTTAATTTGGAGACCTCAGAATTGGCTCTTTCCCGAGCATGGTCGATGACTTTCAAATAATGTCTAATACGGCAACAGTTACTTTTGTCACCGCAATAAAATAAATTCGAGCACAACGTTAGGCGTTAAAAACTGTGAGAGAAATCAAACTAGTGGCACCTTCTAGACATCGGTTATGAAAGTTGATAGGAGGTTACTACTTCTGTGTGCTGAATTCGATAATCTAGGTTTGTGGTGTGAAACGTCTCACAAAGAATCATTCAAAATTTGGTCCTAAGGTTCTGCTTAGAGGCTCGGAGTTGGGCTTTGTTTGGTTGGAGTACAGTTTTGAACGGAAAACACGGGTTGACCTTCCTGCTCATCGCTTCCTGAATTCAGGACATTGAAATGCTAGATATGAAGTACGCCTGAGACTGCTAAATCATTTCCAACTTCCATTACATAATTTATAATATTCGTTTGAATTACACTATTTTTTGCAAGAACAATTTTATAAGAACACAATCCTTAAAACTGATTGGAAAGGAAGAACAAAGTAAGAACAAACTGAGGCTGAAGCACTGTAGTAAAATGTATTTTTGGGCAAGGATGCATACACTTTCCAATAACATATTGACATGAAATGTCATTTTCTTGTTAGCTTGAGGGGAAATGACAGCTTTGCCATTTCTCCTCTTTGATTTTCTTGAATTCGTTGCCCTTTGCAAAACATCCAATGTTGTCTGGTATATTGGCTAATGTCTACATTGCCTACACCCAATAATTTAAGAACAAATTAAGAAGAATTCAGCTCAAAATTTTGGGAAAATTAAGAATAGCCAGCCTGAACCTCAGTTTTACTGGTTCTTATGAAAAGAAAAAGGTATACATTTTGTATGAGCAGCATGATAAGAAATGAAAGACATTTGTTAGATTTCAATTAAAATTGTGTGTACTTAACTGTTTCCATTTCTCATACTGATATTTTGTGTTTTCTATTACCTTTTTTACTTTTTGATTGGTTAATTTTCAGTTATATTCTGTGTATAAAAAGCCCGTTAAGCACTGGCTTACCCCTCTCGTTCCCTTTAAAAAGACTTGCAAACTAGCCTTGGAAAGACTAAAGGCTTTGACTTCCTCATTTAGGCTCAACTGTCCCGGATTCTGGGTGTGCAAAAGAACGATGAGTTTCGCAAAGTTTCATGGGACAGTAACGCCAAAATGTCATTCTTGGGTCGAATCCAAAAACAAGTCTTTCAATTTCCTTTTTTTTAGTATGTAATGTCAGGGAAAGGCCAATAGAGCCTATAATAAAGCCCTGATAAAGGAAGAAAGAGAAAGGAGAGTTAATTAGACAGGGAGATGAGATCCAGTTTGTTGATGTTAGATTTGAAGGAAGATAAGTTGTAGGATTCAGTTGTTAGTCGTAGTTACGATATAAGCTATCCAATGAAACTTCATAAACTCAATTGTAAACTATTATTGGTTTAAACTATGCTACCCTTTTCTTTGTTTTTTCCTACCTTTTTGAACTTTTTGGATGGCTAAGTTTTAGCTTGAAGCATCGAAATCCAGAGAAGTTACGTTTTGTGAATGTAGGGCCGAATTTGTCTGGAATGCTGATCTTCTCTCCTTACCTTTTTTACGTCTTAACAAAGAACAGATTGTACAGTCTTTCTTGGTAAAAATATCCTTATATCCTCTGTCCAATGTTCTCTTCTAAAGATCCGCGTGTCTCACTTTCAAATAGTTTTAAATCTCTATCATAATTTTCGTTCTTTCTGTTGTTATGGAAAAAAGCCTCACTTTGTGGTCTTTGATTTCATTATTTTTCGGCTAGACCTCAAGCTTATATTCTTATTAATTTGTCCATTTTCAAAAAGGTATAACCCATCTATGGAGCCAAATAATATGAGAGTATTGCCATGTGCTCCAAATTACTTTGAACATCGTCCCGATACTTTTTATACCTTATTCATTTTGCTGAAATGAAGAGAAATGCTTTTCAACCACCGCTTATTCGATTAATAATGCTCAGGTTTCTCCCCTTGACATCTTTTTAATCCTGTTATAAATCAATTTAGCAAAAACATTGCTATAATCTTTCTGTCTGATCTTGGTTTATGTTTGTCTTCTCGTTCCTTTGCTACTAGCAGGCGTTATTCCTCCATCAGCATGTTTACTTGTAATAAAATATTGGGAGAAAGTTGGAGAAGGGTTTGAGAACATTAGAGTTTGAGCTAGAGAAGATCAGAGAATTTTTAGGCATAAAACCAATCGCAAATGCCTTTGTTTCTAACTCGTACGAGATTATATTTAAATGTTACAGGGAGATCATATTGTTCAGGTGGCTGACCTTTCATGGTACAGTTTACCAATCCTGAGATTGAACCTTTAAGGAATCGAGTGTGCACTGTTTGGAGCCATATTGAATAAAACCCACAGCTAACTCAGCTGTTCTAACTCAGCTTTTTTGACCAATAAATCTAGTTAACTAGCCAGCTCTCTAACTGGCTAGCTAAATATCTAACTAATGAACTAATGAATTAAGTAAGGAATTAGCTAACTAACTAACTAACTAACTAACTAACTAAGTAAGTAACTAACTAACTAACTAACTAACTAGCTAGCTATGTATCTAACTAGTGAGCTAATGAACTAAATAAGGAATTAGCTAACTAACTAACTAAGTAGCTAGCTAAGTAACTAAGTAGCTAACTAACTAAGTAACTAACTAACTAACTAACTAACTAAGTAACTAACTAACTAACTTACTTACTAACTAGTTAGCTAATCAATGAATTAATGAATTAACTACCAAAATAACTAAATATCTAGCAAATGAGCTAACATACCAGTTACCTAACTAGTTTATTAACTAGCTAACTAACTAATGAGGCAATTAATCAACTAAGTAACTGACTAAGTAATTAAATAGCTAACTAACAAACCAACTGGATAAAAAACTAACTAGTGAACCAATTAAATAGTTAACTAGCGTTTTAACTGCCTAACTAACTAAAGAGCAAACTAATTAATGAACTAGCTAACTAATTAGCTAAGTAATGAACTGTCAAACTCAGTAATAAGTGAACTAGTAAAGTAATACATAAAGTAGCAACTAAGCCAGGAAGTTAATTTTGATCCATTTACCTAACTTGCGAAGTAGTTCCTATGTAATGATTAGATTTAGGCGAGTTATGATTCTCAATACGACACATGAATGAGAATTGCTACTTATTAACTATTGACAAGGCTTTTTATGTATCATGGCATTTAAGTAGTTTGATTCACTGAGAACTGAATTCTCATTGATTCTTATAAGAGACCTCGTGAGATAAGAGACTTCGAGTAAGAAATACCTTATCTCACGAGTCGTTTAGGAGCCCGCGTCATATCATTACAGCTACTTCATTAGGTATGCTAATGAATCAATTTGCCAACGAGCTATTTAAGTTATCAGCTATTCCTACTACTTCACTTGCACAGAGTTTCAAAGTTTGCTGTATGTATATTGACATATGGCAAGATTTCTCAAACGTTATGCAGACTCAAGCTCACTGTTTCATCAGCAAGAAGTGCCAGCTTGCATACATAAGTGCAACATTAAAGCAGCAAACACTGACTTCTTAATAAGATGGTAAAAATAAGGCCATTTACTTTCAAGCAGTACTATGACGTTTTATGTTTGAGGGCCGCGTATCACTGCATGTCGATTCATGCGTCAGGCTGCATTACCAAGGCGGTTTACCACGATCCGTATTGATAATATTCTAAATAACTCCATTTGGACTTGCTTAAAACACAAAATTAGGATAAAAAGGAGAGAAAGTGTTGGTTTGTTTTTCGCGTACTCATGCCTGACAGGTCTAGTAGATTTACGAGTATGGATGACAGATATTGCAGAAATTTTTGAGAATGAAGTTAGAAATGAAACAAAGATGGCTAGATAGATTAATGGCTCAAGTAATGAATAAGATAGTGAATAAAATTTGAATGAGCCAATACTTATTAAGTCCTAGACGATACACAGAAGTTCAGTTTTGAGTTACTTCTATTGACAAGGCATGTTGTTCCAGCCATTTTCTAATGCTTTCAAATGCTGTTGTGAAAATTGAATATGGGGCATAGAAAATGGTGCAACATACACGTTTTTTACTCACATAATAAGAATGTGGTTTATAAGAACCTAGTACTAAGCTGGTATAAAATTTAATATACTCTAGCACTATGCTTTCGAAAAATTAAGATACTGGTCCATGGATTGTTGATGGTGAAATCTTTTGTCAACAGTTTTTGTATGTCTTAGTTTATTTGATTTTTGGAGAAGATTGTATCTTTTGATTTTGATTCACATGGGGTTTTTCGTGACGACTTGAGTTTATATCCATCCAAGAATGCTTGACTTCCAAAACAATAAAGCAATTTTAGTTCCCAAAGATAAGACACAAATTAAAAAACTTTTTGTATCTTTTCATAGTCTCTACCTTTTTGCAGATCAGCAATTATGCGCCAATCAGGCCATCTGTTGGATATTCTTGTTGCCATTGTACTGAGCATTGGAGCATCTGCTCATAAAGTGACTGGAAATGAGGCATGTGCCGCACTAGCAGCAAGTAAGTTAGCCCTATATTCACTGGAAAAGCAACGAATTTGTAAGTGGAAATTCCACTTATAAATTCGTTGCTTTTCCTGTGAAATGATAGTTATTTAACATTTTAGCAAATAGTCAATATCTTTGTCATTTCTAGTGCCAGGTTTTACGATAGCATACATTTGGTATATCAGTTTGACTAACTCATTCATATTTATTGAAATACCATAGACACACATGATTTCACTTGGGTATTGATGATATCAGGGTCATGAATTTTTCAAATAGAACTCATTTCTGTCGGGAAGTCGCCGATGTCGTGGATAGCTTATGAAGCATGTTCACACTTGTCCTAAAACACGTATGAATTAGGATAATCACCGACTTCTCTGATTTTTACGACTAGTGTGAACTAGGATTTATGGAGGCAAATCAGGGGAATATCGCGATTAAACCACTATTACTCTTATACACATATCTCCAGCTGTGTTATGGGGTGAGCGATTACGCATAATTCTAAAAGTTTAGCAGAACTCTTAGTTAATCAGCTGTGAAGTGTGTCTGTTAATCTCGGTTTCTGTTGTAAAGCAGGCATTTATGTTGGACATTTATAGTAATAAATTTTTCCCATTGCCAACTTTGCCTGTTAGCAGTGCCTATTATTCTGAATAGTTCAAGATTTCTCCCTAGTGTTTTGAAAGAGTACTAAATATAAGTTTAAAGAACATAACCCTCTCAATATTTCTCCAATTTTCATGGTGTACCTTTGTTGAATATCGCGTAAAAACTATGTCTTTGGTATGAATGGTGCAGGAGACTGGCATGAAGCTTTACTTCTTAAATGCTTAATTCTAATTTGATCCCTATCATCTTATTTCAACTCCTTATACTTTTAGAATGTGCTTGGTATATAGCAGAATGAGCATAACAAAAGTTTAAGAGTCTAATCAGATCTATTTTCTTGCAACCTAAGTGGCCAATCATCATGCAGGATTCTCCCCACAAATGCGTTCAACAGCTAAATTTAGACCCACTTTGGATGCTGATTGGTCAGTTGGTTGGATCAAAATAGGTCTGATCAAGGGCCTCAAGCATTTAGCGGCTATGCTAGCAGAATATGTATTCAATAGCAATAGGCCTACTTATTAAATATTAATGTTATCATCAATGTCATGACTATTATTCTAGTTATTATACTTTTGTGCTTTTGTGTATCTGTGTTATAATCCATAATTTGCATCCCAAAGCATGCCAGCCGATTACCCCTACCGCCGATATTATCAGTTTGTTTTCTGCTAGTCTGAAAAGTATTAAGACAGTATAGAACCGTTCATGTTGCACACCATTTTATACAATTGTTTTGTTTGTCGGTTTAATTTGTAGTCGAATAACGTAGACAGTACAGTATTACAAATAATATTAGCCATAATAGCTCAATGTAGACTACCTACCTTTCTTTGTGTCCGCCCAAAGATGTTTGAATCCATTTTGCACTATGGTTGATTGGATATGCTGCAGTGCTTAGAAGCACTTAGATGAAATACAATGCAGTTGACAGATTTCAAGTGTTAAAGTTTATCTAAAGCAGTGCAGGCGTTATGCTACTCTTACGAAGTAATGTGAGAGAATTGACTAGCTCAGCGATGCTTAAGACTGTGCATCTAATTGGTATATATATATTCTTATGCTATTTGCAGATGCATTTCACATGGATGATCAGACGTTGAAGGCAATCATCAGCATTATTCAAGACATCAAAGATGAACTTAAATATCAGGTTAGCTCTAATCATGATGTCTTTACGAACAGTTGACATAGTGGACAAATCTTGATTGGCTGTTAGAGGGATTCCTTTGAGTTAATGGCCAATCAGATGGCTAGGGTTTGCCTCTGCTAGCCATCATTTGCTATATCAGTTATAGCTAACTAATTAGTCACCTAAATCAATGAGCCATTAGATAATGGCCGCCGTCGCTCATTGCTAATAGCTTCTCGCCTCAGGAAAGATGAATTGTGCGAGAGTGTGTTCTCAAGGATCTTCCTGTCATTCTTCAGATTTAGCGCCACAATGGTGGATAAACAAGGTAATCCTGGATAGGTGTCAGCAAATTAGAGTGACTATATAGGACGTGAAAAAGGAAACTTGATCTTCTTTCAAATTCAAAAAGCCTTTTCCTCAACAGCCGGAACTGTAGGCTGGACAGTCGAAGTGTATCTCAAAAATTCCCAACCGGCATACCCGCAGTTTGGGGTTGTCAGGTTATATCGGTAACCCACACTGCATGATGCACTTGAAGAAGTTTGCATTCATGTATTAAATCTGCCACTAAGAGCCAGTAAATTTTCACACTGGCTCGACTTATTTGGAAACATTTCAGCCAGTTATGCGATAATTTGGACCACATACTATTAATTAGAGCACTGTTGATCAAACTTTACGTCGTTAAGCATGAAATTCTGATTGTTTGTTGAGCATTTGACATGAGAATAAGACATCTCTCGAGATAAGCTTGCAAGCTCAGCTCCTTTTGATTGCACACCTAAGTTGCACCTATTTTTATAAGAAACCTAGCACAAGGCCTAGCACCTTCTTTTTGTAGCTCTAAAAGTCCCCTAGCCATTCCTTAATTTTTGCCGTACATTTAGTACTAAGGACATTGTAAGTGTTTAGTGCTTGGACAGGACACAATGGACACTGTACGTTTCAACGGAAACCGGCTTGCTACAACACTTGCTACAAGGAATACACACAATCCATGCGAATTTGTCTTCTCAATTCTCGTATGTTTGCAGTAATAAAAATATTCGAAATCAAAAATTCCCTTCGAGATCTTGTCTTTAGTAAGACAAGTTATTTAAATTTTTTCGCCTTTTAATGTAGGCTCTTTGTAAGCGGTCCCTTATAAAATACGTCCATTGACTTCTAGTCACCAGGAAGAGAATTTGGAGGTTATATCTTGATTTTGTATGGGAAACAGTTTCGCTAAACGAGTCAGTGTTGCACAACTGCTATAACATTCTCCCACTGATCTTTGCAATGATTAGTTTTGTTTGAAGTAATAAAGTACACGAGAGCCCTTAATAACATTTCTTTTCTTTCAGAAAAATGATATAAGAGCTATAAGGAAGATCTTTGAGCGTTGTCCTATGTGTAAGTCAATCTAATTTGATTTATGTCTGTAAAAACAATTACAATTCTAACACTAATTTGGTCATATTACATATTTGAAGTAAAGATGGCAAGTAGTTATTCGTTGCGCATTGCTGAATATGAAGTGTGGAATGTGAACCTTTTTCTTGGACGATTTGCTACATTTTGGCTGTCCTTCTTCGACTGTCGTATCGAGAATAAATTGAACCTTGCAATTTCTAGAGAATTTATCATTTGTTGAATTCCTAGATGATAACATATATATAGTAGAGAAATAACTATTTATTTTATCATTAGAATAAATTTTCAGGCTTTTGAGACAAATATTTCAGTGTTATTTGAATTCGATTTGAGTCAATACATTTCATATTTAATAGGTATCATCCCTAATAGCCTTTGTTCTCTAATCCCTGAATGCAATGCAATGGATCTTTACGTAATATTTTACATTGCTAAAATGTGATAGTAATTGTTGGCCTACTTATTTGAAGTATATATTGAGAAGCGGTTGACGTGATTAGGAAACTTTGTGTGTTTGATTAGGTTTCTTTGAGCAAATCCATCAGATTAATAGGAAGGCAGTCCGGTCTGAGATAACACTGACAGATTGAAAAACCAGCTATATGCCAAAGTACCGGATTACACCTTAATCTGATACAAGGGCTTTGATTATCCAACCAAAAAGCCACTGTTAAACAAACTAGCGAATGAATTATCCCTTCCACAGCCAAAAAATGAAGTTATATGTCTTATATCGCTGTCAAAATCGATTTAATCATTGTGTTACTCTGTCAATGGTAGTTTTATGTATCATCTCATGAAGGAGCCAGTAGATTAGTGACTATTTATAGACTGCTGCAAAGTGGCCTTTAGTGGATAGCTACATGCAGGCTGCGTATAAAACGTATTGTAGATTTGATTTCCAAGTAGCTAATTTGATATCCATCAAAAAGAAACTATGTTGATGATTAATTGCGGCCGTTTTGCCAGATAATAATTATTAGTCAGCAATTGAGACTTTTCAAGATGCATTTATTTTCCAACAACTGTCACAAACACGATCAATCATATATGCCCATCCAGCTCATATGACTATATCGTTTAAGAGTGTAGTAATTACGTAGTTCTTTGTACCAGACTCCAATGGGCATAAATGAATTACAATCTTTGAGGTTATATGGTGCTCTCATAGTAGCTACAGCAGTCAGCAATGTCTATTTCTAGGCGTATGCTTTTTAGAATCCAGAGGAGCTGATACCTAAATACAAGAAAATAAAGAAGAACTTCAGAGGAATCATGCTAATCGTTGAATTCTATTCTACACAAGGAAGGATTGGCAGCTTTTCCCTAGTGATGCTGCTTTATAACGGGGGGCCTTGTTGGGGGTATGGTCATTTATTTTCTTTGGCTATCAATTGATTGGACAAGCATTTACCAAGTTGCTGAGGATAATAGGGGGTCTACCAGGAAAATAGGCTGGGTGGGCCCGGGATGTGATCGCCACCTGGAATCCCTTGCAAGTACACCCTTGACTTTACTGTTATTTTCCGTTATTTTATATTCCACTCAGATGGCGTGCGATAAAGTTCCTACTATACATCGAATGTATTGAATGGAGAGAGCCCAGTAAAATGTACCAAATATATTGAGATTATAGAAAGTCAGATGTGGAACTAGATTTAGGCTTTTCATTTCCATCAAAACTGAAAGGAAGACTCTCAAATCTGAAGACTTTAGCAAAGGAAGATTGATTAAAAGCCAATGTTTCTAATCATGACATGTGAAGATAAAATTTTTCCTGGTCTTGCATACTAATTTGAATGAAACAACAGACGCTGGAGATAGTAAATAGTAAGGAATGGGGATTTTGGATGGTTCATAACCTCACATGAGAATTATTAATTATGCAAAGTTCATTTCGTCAACAGGTCAAGCTGCTTTTCCGGATCCTTGTGCCTCTAGACCATGCGCAGCAAATGTATCATGCAAACCTGCCCTTGAGAAAGAGAGGGGCTTTGAATGTGGGAATTGCCCACTAGGTTTCAAGGGTGATGGAATTCTCTGTGAAGATATTAATGAGGTATTTGATCGCCATACATTGAATAGTTAGATAGTTTTCTTATTCGTTTCTATTTTTTCCACTGTTTGTGTTAATCACAAACAGATTTTAATCAAGTAAACGCGATGAAGTCTCGAATCAATTTGATTAATCATGATCAAGGGCGTGCCAAGGTAGAGGTCTTGGGGTGCTACCACCCCCATCACTTTTTGCAGAAGCCGTCGCTAATTTTTCGGCTCATCAGTAAAGTTGTCATAAAAATCATGACTTGTCGGTAATTATGGTGCTTTGTTTAAATCTGTCGGTAGATTTATTAGGAAGTATATGTACATCAACACGCTTTGATTGAAAGACACTGGATGATTAGCTGAAATATATTTGGCTATCCAATGCATGTAGGCAAAGGTAAATCTGTTTGGAAAGTATAAGCATGCAACACACTCCAGTGGTTAACAAAGTGAGTTTTGCTGCCCAAGTTTTTGAACAGCTTCTATATTAGTCGGGCAATTTTGGAAAACTTCAGTTACATTGTTCTCTCATTGCTGCTTTTTGCACCAGCTTAGTATTATAAAGTTTACGGAAAGTAAACTCAATAAAGTGTCTCATGCTAAAGCCCTCATCTTTTGGCTCAGCTTCCGTTTTTCAGGCATAGTATGCCCTTTCAGCAAGCAGGCAGCGCCCTTTGATCGGGCACCTATGTTTTACAACCGTTAATAAAGCAATCCAGTTTCCCCCTACACGTTGAACCAATTACTTTCAAGGTCCAAATGCGAAAAGGAACATCTACTGGGCCAATATAAAAATGAAGTACATAATACAAACTGAGCGTAAATTATTGATGTAGCATGAATTTATATTTTGTTCCACCGAAGGCTTCGTAATTACCCACTGAAGACTTTCTGAATGCTGGAATACGCTATCAAGATAAGTGTTCTGAGGTTTCGCACGTTTGTCGTATCAGTGCAGAGTGTCCAAGGGCTGGATAGCCCTCTTTGCCTTGTAATCTTCTTAATGATCTTTGGCTGAATATCTTTCTCTTTCAGTGCGAGTTAAATCCGTGTTCTCCATTAACAAAATGCATCAACTTGCGACCAGGCTACGAGTGTGGTCCATGTCCAGAGGGTTATAAAGGAAAGCGACTGCGTGGTGTTGGAATAGTCCATGCTGCTACGAATCGTCAGGTATAGTGGGTTTATGTGCATCCTTGGCAATACCTTGTTATACAGGTTTTTTATGCGAAAGAGTCTTATAAGAAACAAGTACCCAACTGTCCAGTAAAATCAAGAAAGTTCAATACTGGATTTTTGAGACCTAAGAAAGTTGATAAGTTGATACTCATATGAAATTTCAGTTTTCACGCAAGCCGGTCGTCTCTTTTGTTTAATTTGCATAGATTTCATATGAAAATCAATGCATTTCAATGTTATGTTTGGGTAGTGCTTGTCTGTCTATGTAATGCTGCAGTGTTACACATACCCCAGTATTCTCGCTAAGAAAGTTTTGCAAAAGATTCAGTATTGCAGTAATGAAAAAGCTAATAAAGTTTCAGTACTGGATGAAAAACTTGCTAATAAAATAAAAACATATACTTTGCTTGTACGGTACAGTTTTATTCGTGTCAAATCAGAAATCATGAAGAGAAGGGTACTCGTGAATACGGATTGATTGACAAGTAAACAAAATACTAATGCACCATTGGGCCATTGAATTTCTGAGAAACGAGAGAAAAGATGAATGAAAGAAAGAGCAGATATTCAAAGATTCTATGAACGAAGATGTGGAAAGGAAAGTAGACGTGCCATTAAATCGAGAATCAAGAAAATGCTATTTGAGAAAAGTTTGTTAATCAACTGTCATACTGATGAAGTCCATTGTTTTTGAATTCATATTAAAGAATGAGATGAAAGAATTTAAGACAGTTGATTTGGGTTATTCTATTTCTACAATTAATTTTCAGGTTTGCAAGGATTATGACGAATGCTCAGATACCGAAGCTAAATGCCCTGCTGATACTGTTTGTGTAAATCGAAAGGTACGTACTGAAAGTGCTTATCACCTGCACCACTTAAAGTCGTTGCCTGATGTCCGAAGTGCCATCTATTGATGTCTATGTGTTATGGCAAAAGTAGCATGATATGTTGGTAAGTGTTCCTCATTGTGGGAGCACGATGACCATGCATCTTTTCCCACTGTGAGGCGCACAACAATCAAATTTATGTACTAGATGTATTTTAGTTTTGAATTATATATAGAAAATGTGTCGATTCTTGGTTTCAATATTGCACAAGAAATTGGATCTGGGACTGTACAAGTCAAGACGTTTCTTAATTCCCTCACCAAACTTCATATCTTCGCGTGAAAAAGAAACGTTTTTGTATATCAACTAACGTTGCATTATGAAAATCCTCACAAAACCCACTTTGATTTTAGAATAATTGAACCTTGAAGCCAATCAAATGGTATTTTCTGTTCATAACTTCAGTTAATTATGGCTCTCACCCTTTGATAAAAACTATTGTGTATATATCTTCCAGGGTGGATATTCTTGTGAGTGCAAAAAAGGATTCAAGAAAGTAGATGATCGCTGTATTGATATTGATGAATGTGCCACTGGTGAAGCAAAATGTCCAGGAAACAAGATTTGTATTAATCAAGATGTAAGTTGCTAGAAAGAAGCAGTTTAGACCTCTTGAATCATTGCTAGAACATAAATAGTCCTTACTGGTCGATTCTTCTTGAGTAGTGAGAGTACAGGGAAAGGGTATCTTCCAGCTAATGTTTCAGTAGGCTATTGTACTTTTGGTGGCCATTTGCAAATTTCCGAAAAGAAGAAACTTTTTTAGATTTTACTAACACTTACTTTCAACCTAAATTAAACATGTTTGATGAGGAGCTGAAACACGATAAAGTTATATGAAATGCAGGAAGATTACTGAGATGCATTGATTTGTCGGAAATCAGTGATATAACTAGATTTTGTCTGTCTCTTGCACTGCCAGTAGTTCAAAGGATATCTGATCAATCAATGGTCGATCACTATTCAGTATTTGATCGGTCACTGATCACACTTCATTGTAGGCTCTTTCATTGATAGGTACATGAAAAAGAGGCTACTATTTAGTAGCAATGAGCTTATAAGCTGTTCTCTTCATAGGGAGGCTTTAAATGTGGTTGCAAAGAAGGATTCAGAGAGGTTCCTGGTGGGGGCAGATGTGAAGACATTGATGAATGTTCGGAACGTGAAGATATTTGCAATCCAACAACATTTTGTGTCAATACAATGGTAAGTTATTTTTATCCACATTACAATTGTATCCTAGAGACAAACAGAGAATAATTTATAGTACTAATAGCCAAGTTACTAAAGAACCATATACTCACACTCATATACCTTAGTATTGGTCATTCGGCTTCTTCAGATATTTTTGCTTCCTGTTGTATTCATCCAAGAGAAGACAGCAGCTATGATTTGTAAAATTTAAATGGGATATCGGTTTGTTACCATTTGGGAGTGATAATACGCAAAAAGCCAATGTCTCTTAGTATGAAAGTTGTAGTAAAAGATCAGGAAGAGATTATTAAGCGTTGTGCAAAATGAACCAAGCAATAGGATAATGTCATCAATGTGAGGTCATAATGGCACCATAACTCTATCTGTTTCGTATATTAGGGATAAGATCAAAAGACTAGCGTTTACATATTTTAGAAGGAAGTCTTGACGTCTTACCATTAGCAATTTTACTGATTTTGCTACAAAACTATCCATATAGACGAGGATTGGAAGTTTTAGTCATGATAATTTGCTTGTAGAAAATTTTGAAGGTACTTCCAAATGCAGCCAAGAACTAACTTTATGGGGAACAGCATAGCTATCAGATTGATTCTTAATTAGCTGGAAATTTAAAAGAGGACCTCATATTGCTGATTGCATGATCATAAAATACTGTGAACATAGATGACTTTTTATGTTGTTGATTTCTATTAGATTTTAAAGATATGCACAAACCATTAATGTCCCTCACATTAGGATTTTGCATGAGCTGCTTTAAAACCATGGCATTTTGAATGTTCTCAGGGTGGCTTCAATTGCACATGTCTTAATGGATTTAAGAAAAACGCAACTGGCCATTGCAATGATATAGATGAGTGTGCAATTGGAAAGCACAATTGCCCCGATGGAACGAAGTGCATCAATACTGTGGTACGTACAATATCTGGTTTACTCATCCAGGGAGTATGTGCAAGAATCTGCCTTTTGAAACGAATTAGCTAAATTAAGCTTCTCATTGGACATTTTCAACTTTATGGTACCAGACAGCCCAGCTGCTTTGGTCCAGAAAAAGTACTTTTTACTTTGATTTTCTTTAAAAATGTTTATCCCTTAATCCTGCAACAAACTTTCAGGGCTGGATTGATAGTTTTGGTGCAGAGGGCTTGTGTTCAAGGAAAGTATGGTGACGTATTAGTAGTAGGGTGTAAAGACAAAGATGAGACATTTCTGATAAACGTTTTCTAGAAGGTTCGATATATTCTTGTAAAATGAATTAGTTCCGAAAATAAGAAGTCACCTGGTCACCAGTCAGTGATTTACATACTTCAGTAACTTCTATAGAAATGGTTTGGTAAGTTAGACCAAAGAAGTTCAGAGATGCCCCCTTGAGTTTTAGTTGAAATTGGAAAAGAGTAGAGAAAAATAAAGATAATGGTAAAGGTACGGTTAGTCCCATGTAAGATTCCGTATATTGAGGGTTGAGGAGTGTGTTTTTGAGAGCACACTAACCTTAGACCGTCAGCATATTGAAGTAAGGTCAAAGAAGTTCCTACTGGCCGCCTCTATTTCCCAAGTGTCGCCAACTAGTACTCATTTGCTGCTGAGTAAAGCACCGTAACTATGGCCCTATGATTGCCTCATACCATCGACCTTTCGCATAGTAGACGAGTGCTCTAACCGCTCGGCCACTTGCACATGCATTGATAGTAAGCGTTCATGAAATTCTTCCAAATGCAGATCATTTCTTGAGTACAATGCAATTCGTAATTCCTGGTATCTTCCTGAAGAAAGCACCCTGTCTCGAGGAATCATGTTCTTTGATTGTTTTGCTTCATTTAGGCTAATTATACATGCTCTTGTCCGGCTGGTTTTAAAGGAGCCGAACTTGGTAACTGTACAGATATCAACGAATGTGATAGCCAGTTGTTTGATTGTCCACACGGTGGAAGATGTGTGAATACAGAGGTCAGATTTCAATTAAATTACTTCTAATGGTAGAATATTGCCAACAGAGTTTTTCCTATTTCTTTATTTATTTTAGAGTGTTCCAGGGTAAACATAACGTAGCCGGGTAACTTAACTTAAGATTGATGTACAGTTTATACTAAGTACAACCTTTTTGATATTTTCTTGTACCAGAATGTCTCCTCGGTCACCAGTGGGTTTGAAAGGAAAGATATAGCTACTGGTGCATCTCTTCAAAATCCTTTCAAAGTATCCCAGTAGGAAATTCGAGTAGCAAATTCGAGAAGGAAATCCAAGAAGGATTTTTTTACTTTATATTCTACTTTTCGGTATTCCACCTTCAAATGGAAACTTTCCTACACTCTTGAACTATATAAATTCTGTCGTGGAAATGCTTGTTGCACCTACGTTGCAATTCCCAGTAATGTGGAGTTAACTGGATTAATTTCTATTATGAACTTTTTATTCATCATATTTATTAATTATATTCTTCCTCTTAAATATTAGTGTCAGTATGTTTTTCTAATGTTGCTTTCGTACTTTGATAACAAGAAGTGTTGCTAATACCAAGGAACATTCTCCAACTTATTACACTAGTGGTTGCATAAATTAATTCACTTTGCTTACGTCTGTAAATATTTACCTCTTGGTCTGTTTATGGTTTATCATTAATACATAGTGTCATTTTTCAGGGAAGCTTCACTTGCGAATGTGCAAAGGGATTTGTAAATGACAAGGACAATAATTGCGTTGATGAAAATGAGTGCGAAACTGGGAGATTTTTCTGTCCCAAAGGAACAAAGTGCATCAATACACTCGTATGTTTGTGCCAGGGGCTCATTGTCCCATGCATTTCCATTATCATTCATCTTTGTTGTTTCATTGTGCATTTGTTTTGTATGCTCTTGCGATGCATACATTTTGCCACCCATTTTCTTTTCATTCGTCATACCATTTTCCATCTGTTACAACCCCCACGGACCTGAGTATATTCATTCTAACACTCTTGCAGGCTCTTAAAATTTCAATACATCCTTTTGGTCGAACTCTTTTTTCCTATTTATTCCTCTTTCTTCTAAAGCCCAGCGGTTCTGCAGCCGGTGCGATCCATCTTCAAGGGACTCAAAACACAAGCATACAACACACACACACACTCACTCATTCACTCACTCATTCACTCACTCACTCACTCACTCACTCACTCACTCACTCACTCACTCACTCACTCACTCACTCACTCACTCACTCACTCACACGCTTACTAGTATCTGGGCACTTTTTCAATGTATGCGACAGTGTATATTTTTATCTCATGTAAATGCATACAATTATGTTTGTGTGGGCTACTTTACTTACTTTACTATCCAGAATATCTTTTATTCTATGTCTTATCTAGCTTAGTTGTATTGTATGTTGTTGCACTGCATGGCATGCGATCATTTTCAATAAACGTCCTTTTCAGGGAAGTTTTCAATGTTCATGCAAGAAAGGTTACACTGAGGATGAGTTTGGCCAATGTATTGACCGGGATGAATGCAAGACAAACGTAACATTGTGCCCTCCAGGAAGTGTGTGTAGAAACACGCCCGTTAGTAACTTTTTTCATCTTCAAAATTTATCTAAATTAGAATTTATAAAACTTAAGACTGCCTGCACTTCTTCTATATAATATGCATGTAATAATTATATTTTATGCTTTTGTAGGCATTTGGGATTTTTTGCTTTATTTCGTGTATATATACATCATTAATGAAATAGTGTTATATAAAAGCTTGGATTGGGGAAAGCTGCAGTCATGAATTATGTAGATAATAGATATTATTATTTTGTTAGCTTAATTGTAGGTGATTTAATCTAGTTACTTCTATTAATTACATTGTAGCTATTTTGTAACTAGCCAACTTTAAAAATGCAAATATGGTACCTTCAAAAGGTTCATTTGCATTTATATCAAGTTGTATATAAGATGTTTTGTAGTATGGCTATGTCATTGACTTCTATAATTTTTGTGAAAAATCAAAGACTACACAAGCAGCGAAAGCTTTTGTCATACTTTTGTGTACGACAGTTTTTTGGTCCATTACTGAAACTTTATTAGTTTTTTGTGATTTCAGGACGAACATTTTTTAGAGATATTCTTAGTAAGAATGTTAGTTTGTTTAGCATTACATTGTTACACAGACAGACAAGTACTACACAAACTTGACACCAGAATGCATAGATTAACACTGGAAATCTATATTGATTACATTAAATAGATGATTGGATTGTGTGAATATGGGAATTTTACATGTATCTGAACTTATCATCTTTCTTAGATCTTAAAAATCCAGCATTGAACCTTCTTAACTTTTTGAGCAGTCGAGCACTACTCTCTTGTTTACTGCGTTCTTACAACAGGAAACCGTGCGTTTCTACTGTCACTGTGCAGCTAATATTTTTTCGCAGGGAAGTTATAAATGTGGGTGTCCTGAAGGTTATGCTGGCGAAGACTTCAGCAGTTGTAGTGACATCAATGAATGTACCACTGGAAACTTCAAATGCCCGCCGGGAACTTCATGTATCAACACAGTCGTGAGTAGTCACTGCTTTAAACTATCTTTGGTTACTCTTGGTTATTCTTGGTTACTGTGATGATCTACTGTGATACGATTTGTGAAATACTGCCTTTGTAGAGCACGCGTAATCGACAGCCTAATTAAGTTGGCGAGCGAGAAATACGGAGACGGACAAAGCTTGGCTTTTTAGTTATCCTGCATTTATCTTGATGTCTGCACCAAAAACCAACTGGGACATTTCTTTATTTTAGTTGGCGTCACCTTAATCTTTAAATTGCAGCTAAAAACAGCACTTGAGGTTCGTAATTCGTAGCTGATCGTATTACCGGACGAATGTCTGTCTTGGAATATACTCAACTGAGGACAAATTTCCATACGGTGTCTGAATTCAACTATATGTTTGTTTTATAAAGAACCGCTTTGTAAGGAACCTAAATGTAGAAGGCCAAAAAGATTAAGGAATTTGTACTACTAAAGACAAAATCTCCAAGAAACTTGTCAATTTCGAATATTTTATCCCTGCAAACAGTCGCCAAGTAGTGGACCACTTCCATTCATTGAAGTCAAATTCACAGGAATTGTGTGTTATCCATGTAACAAGTGGTTCACATGAGGTTCTGTGTAGGTGCAGTTGGAAATGAGGCGAATCAAAGCTTCGCATTCGGGCCATGAACCAGTGTTGTAGAGCTGAATATTGTACAGGGGGAGGGTTCTTTCTTGTGTGAAGGGCGTGGCAGAAGCACAGTGGTAACGAGACTAAACCATTTGTATGTTTCTAAACTTTTAGCACAAGCACTTTATTGCAAACTAGTGGAATAGCCTAGTGTAATGAGAGACAGCGCAATCTCAGTATGCTGTAACAACAAATACAATATATGTGGTATAATGCAGCCCCAGAAGATGGAAATCTATATATGAAAGAACTGTATTATATAAGAAATGAATTACGCTATAGTTTTGGTGTTAATATGCTATCGTTTTCAACCCAGGGGTCATACAAGTGCTCATGTCCATTTGGCTACAGAGGCCCAGAAGTTGGCAAATGTCGCTTTATTGGAGTTTGCGAGGAAAAGAAAGCCAAGGGTGAAGAGCTTTGTGGCCCCAATGCTGAATGCATATCAAGAAGCAAAGACACGCATTATGATTGTCAGGTAAGTGTTGTGTTCTGTAATCAAATCTTGTTTCACTATAGCATAGCAGTAATAAATCAATTTAAAGTTTCAAACTGTTTTAAAAATGTCACTTTTTGGCGAATATTCAGTTTTTTGGGTCATTTCTCTTTTCAAATGTTCTTGAAGTCAGTTCATCACTTTTTTCTCAAAAGGAGAAGCTTTTACATCTTGGCTTAGGGTGCATGTCAAGTAATTTGTTCTAAAAATATGACATATTCCTTGTTCATGAATGCTAGTTTAGTTTGAATTTGAACGAATCAACTGCTATACATCATAAGTAGCACAGCCGCCATATGTTTAAGAGGCTGATCAGATCTATTTTCTCCCAATCTAATTGACCAATCATCATACAGGATTCTCACCACACACGTGCTCTGCAGCTACATTTAGGCCCATTTGCATGCTGATTGGTTAGATTGATTTGCTAGGTTGGGAGAAAACAGACATGATTAGAGGTCTCAAGCATTTGACTGCTATGCTGTCCTATGTAGAATTTGATGACCACCTGTTCCATCCAGAAAGAAGACTGTAGCAATATGAACCAACCGATCACTTATCAATTGTTCAAACTATCCATTAGTCAATGCACCAATGCTTCAAGCTATCAACGAATTTATCAATCAACGAATCAATCAATCAACGAATCAGTCGATCGATGAATCAATCGATCAAGTTATCAGTCGATAATATTATTTATTTTACATCTTACGTATCGAGCTCTCAAGCTTATAGGGAACGCAACACAAAACACAGCAAATCACGGATAATTGCGTTTTATTTCTTCAAATATATTAGCTGTATGGAAGGAGGCTATCTTATAACTTGCGATGACTCTCTATCTAGTGCAAGCCTGGTTATGCTGGAAATGGTTTCCATTGTGGAGATGATTCAGACTCCGATGGTATTCCCGACAAGAAACTTCCATGTGGTGGCAAAGAATGTAAACCAGTATGTTTGAATACTACTTCTAGTCGCTATTTCATTGCTATATTTTTTATCTGTTAAACTTTCATGAGGATGTAGATTTTGAGAAATGGAGAATAGCATGGTCATCGGATTAGCATTATTTAGTATCTTTAGAAACTTAGATAAGAAAATCCATAGGAGGGTTAAAAATGTAGCTTTTTGACAAAATGCAACAAGTAGTTTCGTTTTTTCATTATTTTAGACATTCAGCTATTAAAACGGCTTTCCTTTCAAAGTTTAGCACTATCTGCGCCACTCGGTACCTTACTTAAATTTCTTGATGCAGTATATATATTATGCTGTTTTCGGTATTCTTGAGGCTGGTTGCTACCTTTAGATTGACTTATTACTTACTCTGTAGATGCATCATTTGTAACTTTAAGATCTATGTCCATAACCAATCGATAATTACATAGGAGTTTTCTACTGACAATCTTCTTGACCATTTAAGGACAACTGCCCATATGTTCCAAATGGAGCACAAAAGGACTTCGACAAAGATGGAATTGGTGATCTCTGTGATGTCGATGCTGATGGTGACAAGATTTATGACGCATCGGTGAGCTTTAAGAGAAACTTGTTCTCCAGTTAACAATCAAAAAGGAGGTTTACCTGCGTGTGATCATTTCATTTGCACTTGTCTCTTTCTGGTTTTGCTTCTTTTTGATTACACCCCGATCACCGTTTCATCGATGGAGTTTAATTGTAAATATAATCATGTTATCATTATCTATTTCTCACTTTCTATTATTATACATTCATTACTTTATTATGCTATGTATTCTCACATCATGCAACAAATTAACTTGTAATAATCTTATAGGACAATTGCCCATTAACTCCGAACCCTGCACAAATTGATACCGATGGCGATGCATACGGTGATGCGTGTGATAATTGCCCCATCATATATAACAAGCATCAGCTTGATGCTGATTTGGATGGCATAGGTGACCTGTGTGACTCAGATGCTGATAACGATGGTGAGTCGAGGATACAGTAATATGTTGTATATTGCTATACTAGAACAAATATATTGTAAGCAAAAAATTTGCAACCCTTCGATTGAGAGATACGATTAAGTAAAGTATTTCCACCAACATTTACCAAATATTTGTATATGTATTGAGAACAGCTTCCTCTTGCTCGCAAGATCAAATTCACACATGTGCTACTCTCTCATTGAGCAACATTTGCTGGAAAACTCAGGTTTTCCCGAAAATTGTAACAACGATGTGTTTCAGATTGTTTGGCCATCGTTCCACATATCTTTTTTGAATCTGTTTGCATCAGAGCTAGATAACCAAGGCATAAAACTGGAGTAAAATTGTTGTATTCGAGTTCTGTGAAGCTCATTTGCATTTTTCCGAAGCCATGTTGCTAGAGTCCTGGTGCCCTTCTAATAATTTTCGCTGCATCACTTGCTCCCGCTTTCTGTGAAAATTGTAATTCATTGACTTAGGTAATTAAAGATTGTGAGTAATTTTAAATTGCTAATTTTTAGGACTTGAGAACATCCTTGACAACTGTCCTCTTGTTCCGAATCTTGACCAGCGCGACACTGATAAAGATGGATATGGTGACGCTTGTGACAATTGTGTGAAAGTGCCAAATGATGACCAGGTATTTAGAGCTATGAATCATGGCAACAAATGAGGCATATCTGCCATGCCTATGCCAAATTCATGTTTATCAATTTTTATATATGTGACAGAATAGTTGTTGATTCTCAAATGGGTCAAACCAGACTTATGTTAAACTTGCTAAAACAAAGAAATTTCATCAACAATTGAAACTGATGCCCTAAAGTACTCAAAAAGAGAAGCTAGTAGACTTTGAATGTTGCACTGAATCGTGTGGACTTCTTTTGATATGACTTCTGTCTTTGATTACCCCCTTCTTTCAATCTTCCCATTAAGAGAATCCTTGGCAATTAGGATCAAATGTACGCCTAATATTGAAAAGTTTTGTCGCTCTTATAAACATCCTTCAGCAGCAGGCCACTTTTCCAGATTTAATTGAATTACGCTGCATGGCAGTGATAACGGCTTTGTTATTGATGTATAATCTGAAAAGGATAACTTCATTTCTATTGAAATTTCCACCTGAAAACTCTTGCACATTTTTATCGGTGCAACATGTATTTACTATTTTCTATTAGTCAGGTTATTGGAATCTTTTTCATTTTGCAGAAAGATATAGATTCTGATGGTCGTGGCGATCTTTGTGACAGTAGCATTGATACGTATGTCCACTATCATATTATTGTATCTTAGTAATATTGTAGGTAATCTCACGATATTTTTCTATTAGATTATGCTATATTGCGTTAACTGTCTTATATCATATCATTGATATTATATTACATTCTCAAGTTTCATTTCAATATATCTCATCACATTGTGATATATAATGGTAATTGTATTTTGAATATTACTTCTTGTCGTATGGTATTACATCTTATTCTTTATTTTCATTTCATGATTTTGTTGTGTTACTATTTTTATGTTATATTATATTCTATCATGTTATATGATATTATATTGTATTATATTTGTAATGCTTTATCATTTCATGTAATGCTTTATAATATAATATTATATTCTCTATTTACATTCTTAGATTGAAAATGTTTATGTAAAGCTTTATAATTTTTTTTTACTTTATTCAAATGAGATTTCCTCCAATATCCTTATTTTTTCTGTTATTCATGGCTGAGATTCCTTTTTCTTCAGAGACAAGGATGGTATACCTGACATCGAAGATAACTGCAAATTCATCGATAACGCTGACCAGCTTGATACTGATAATGACAGAATTGGTAGGTTTTTCCAATTGTTTTAAGCTGTTAAGGTGCTGTGGCAAGACAATTTCATGCCATTTTGTGCTTTTAAACCATGATAAACAATCTGCAATATAGGAAGCAAACTTCTCACCGAACTAATTTCGTTGCAACCGCACGTCAAGAGGGAGCATCAAGCCAGTCTCAAGGTAAGGACAGTTTCTGAGAGTAGCAAGCATATAGCTGATGAATCAGGCATTGTTTTTTCACTTTTCTGTCTGCTTTTAGGTGACGCTTGTGACAAGGACAGTGACAATGATGGTATCGAAGATGGATATGACAATTGTCCTTTAATATTCAACCCTGCTCAACTCGATACGAATGGTGAGGATTTTCTTTTTAGAGTTCGTTGAACAACAAAGTTTTATTTGCTCAGCACGTAACAGCCTAAGTTCTGTTTAAGATGGAAGCCCTTTAAGCTGTTTTTGGAATTTAGCTCTCAAAAGCAATGCTCTGCCAGAAATGTCTTTCTGTCTATTTTCAAAGACATGGCCATAGATTCTTTTCATTACGATAGATGAAGATGCTTTGTCTTTATTCTTCCCACTAGAGATTAAAGCAAGCCAAATTAATCGATAGTGTTGAATAATCCGACTGAATTGAGGCTAGGTAGAGTTCATGGGTCCTTAAGTCCCCAGATGCCCAGTGAGCATTAATTCGTTGCACGTTACTTATGCTCTAACTCTTCAGCTAGCCACTTGCTTCCTGTTCATTTGTTTACATTTGAATTTAACCTTGTTAAGTGTGCTATTAAAAACCATAAATTACTGGTAATTGGCCTCTATTTCTTGCTAATGCGTTCAGACAAGTCTCAGTTTTACTTAAAGTAGATTTCTGCTTGAGAGTTCGCTCAGGTTATTAAATAGGTCATCATGCTTTTTGTCCTTTGTTTAATCATAATAGGCCAACTCTCCTTGAAGTCCATATAGGATTTTTTGTAGCTATCTGTTTATAACGGTTTGCTTCTTATTGTCGTTCTAACATCTGATATTCTCAAACCAAAGGTGACGGAAGAGGTGATCTTTGCGCAGATGATTTTGATGGTGATACAATCAAAGATTATCTTGATGACTGTCCTGCGAATAAAAATGTGACAGTCTTAGATTTCAGATCCCTTATCCTGATACCTTTGGATCCCATCGGGTCATCTCAAAGAGATCCAAAATGGACCATAAGAAACAAGGTAATGATTTCCTCGCATTTATACTCCCCCTTTCGCTTTTTCATGTTTATCATTCCCACCATCATAGTCATCATCTGTCTTACCCTCTTCATCATTTTTGTTATCATAACCACCATCATTATTGGTTTCGTCCTCTCCACTTTTGTTTCCCCAGTGTTACCAATACACTCCCAATCATTCATTCTTGCCTCTTGACTACTCTTTGAGTATTCAAGAATGAGAAATAGTTAAATGCTTAATGGTCTTCTCAGTCATTTTGTTCTAGTTTTACTGTGCTTGTTAAATTTATTAGCCACCAGCTTTTTTGCATCAACTCACTGTCACCTTGACGAACCAGTTGATGGTTGAGGTTCTTTGCTTTCTGCGAACAGGGCAAAGAAATAGAACAGCTTCTCAATTCAGATCCTGGTATTGCAGTAGGTATGTCTAATTATATCAAATCATGTCAAATTTGCAAAATTGCAGAAGATTGTAGCTAAGTCTATTTGCTGTTTGTTTTTTAGTTCTCACTCATTAATTTATGAATATTTAGATTTTTGATAGATATGAAGTGAGAATTTCATCATTGACATTTATAAACAACATGTGTCATATTATTCAAAGTATATAAGTTTCATCCTTTCAATTGGTTGAACAGCTGGAAAACCAATGCGTTTGTAATTTGAATTTTAAATTTATTGAAAGGAAGAAGGGTCCTAAATTTAAAATATCTCCTTCAATTGATTTCTATGGAAATCATATCTTTTGTGAAATGAATGACCATCCATTCGTAGCACGAACAGATTTTCAATCATATTGTCAAATTCCGTTCTATCCAGTATAGTTTTGTCCAATTTCATTTTGTCCAGTTTCACTTTGCCCAATTTTATATAGAACTTTTTGTCTGTTTCTTTTCCTAACCACTCTTAAGTTTGGTATCTTGCATCGAAGACCCTTCTGATAATTTGTATTTACTGCCTCAAAACAATGTGTATTTTAGTGAGTTATCTTCCAACTGATATGAAATTAGTCCTGATTTCTGTTTCTCTACGACTTGTTCCGATTCTGTTTAGCTCCAATATCCCTCGGTGCGATCGAGTTCAGTGGTACAATCTTCGTCAACACCCATGCTGATGATGATTATATTGGTTTCATCTTTGGTTATCAAGATTCATCCACCTTCTATACTGTGCAATGGAAACAACAGAACCAGACTTACTGGCATAGAACTCCAACCACTGCAGAAGGAACCACTGGGATGCAAATCAAGGTGAAAACACAAATACTTCGATCTTTTTCTTACTGTTAGATCTGTCTCATATACAGAGCTTAAACACACTGTGCCTCAAACGGTGATTTAAGAATGATAGCTAGTGGTGATAGAATCTGTGAGCACTGCAGTTGCGAAGTTTTGTTGCAAAAGGTACAAGAATGTGGAAGTGGGTGCTGTCGTGACAAAACCTTCTTCGATCTCCGCCTATTAGTGCCTTCTAAGTAGCGATGTTGCAAAGTTCCCTTACTTTACATCCCGAGTCTAATACTAGATAAACATACAATCAAGTTTCGATCTATTTTTTTCTTATTAGTTTTATTCTCATGTTTCCGTACACGACAGTAAGGGCTGCTTTCAGCAAGATCTTACGATTCATTTTATTCATGTTTTCATTGTAATGATAAGCCCACTATAGACATCTGTCTTTCGCTTGCAGACCATTTAGTTACCGATCTCCTTTGCATGAGAATTCTCATCTTCGATGCATCGCAAGTAGCTTACAATAGTATTGAAACCAGCAGCCTTTATCTTTTAGCTGAAACTCGCGAGAATATCTTCCATTTGTAATATAAGCTATCTAACTGTATTATTTATACTAGGCCGTAAAATCAAAAACTGGCATTGGAGTTGCACTAAGAAATGCTCTATGGCATGCAGGTGATACACCAAACCAGGTGTGTAGTTACTCTATGTTTCTTTGTTAGAAGCGAGTATATAACACTGGAGAATATTCCTTTTTTTCATCCATTTATTTTTTCCAGTATACTTTGCATTGATATTTGTAGAAAAATCAAAGTTAAGCTATTCCTTATTTCATTACCGATTTCATCTTATGCGATAGTCAAAGTATTGTGCTAAGTCTTATACTTGAAAAATTTTTTCAAGATTACACTGATTATGTTTTAATATTGGAAGCTTTTTCTGTGCTCACTTTAGGCCCGTCTTATTTGGCAAGATCCACTTCGCCGTGGTTGGAAGGATCGAACTGCATACAGGTTCCATCTGTCGCATCGACCCCGTGTTGGCTTAATACGGTAGGTCCTTTAAGGGACTTGTAGAATGTCATTGTATGGTAAAACCTGTTGTTGCGAAATTTGACATTTAGGATGGAATCTTAGAGTCATAAATATATGTGAACAAATTAGTACGATACAAGCAAGCTTTGGAAAGGTAAACGGTAAACAGAAGACAGTGATTTTCAATATATCTCATCAACTTTGTAAATGAGGCCCAAATAGTGAGCGATGAATGAGATCCCATCCATTCTTTGTGCTTACTGGTGCACCGATTGATCAAAGCTAGTATCCTACCTATACGTCATATGCAATTTATAATCGGTCTCTGGTTGCATATTGGTGTACGTCAAGGCTCTCGTTGTCTTTGCTCTGTTGTTTCATACAATTTAGCAAGATTTCATGTATTATTCAATTAGATTGTTCGTCGATGTGCAATAAGTTTCTCTGCTCTCCACCTGAAATCGTGCATTTACAACCACTCCAAATTTAATTGCCACGCAAGCCTCATTATTGCCTAACTGATGATTTACTTCAACTAAAGACACTCCGTATTGTGGGCTCATTTACAACGTTTTCATATCTCTAATTTATTCCCTTCCCAGGCTTCAGGTATATGAAGGAAAAGACAAATATTTTGACACCGGCTGTTTGTTTGACAAATCGATAAAAGGAGGTCGTGTTGGGCTGTTTGTGTTCTCACAAAAGAGTGTAATATGGTCAGATATAACTGTCAAATGTGAAGGTTTGTATTCTCAGATTCATACTGTCCAATGCCTCAATGCTATTTGCACAGCCAGTTCTTGTTATCTCAATACTACACAAAAAGAGGAAATATGTCTTTTCATACTGACAGTACTTTTTTACTTAAAGTGCTGGGCAAGCAAGATCACATGTACATCTACGTTTTTGAATCTGTCTATACACAAATTAATGGCACTGTTTCATGCTGACAAATAGTTTATTTCCTTCCACGGACTGTTCAAACAATCGAGGAGTTCTTGTGCACCTATTGGTCAAAGCTAGTAGCCTATCAGATGCACTCCTCTTGTCACATGCGTTAGATTTGCTATTCTTACCGGTTACCTTTCTTCATTCAATGCTTCATACTCTTATAAGTGTGCCAGCTGTTAAGTGGAGATTTCTCTGGGTATTTGTTTCCTCCGAGTGTCAAATGAATAACTTTTTACCGATTTACCCTCTTACCAAACTATT